>JAFELO010000807.1:572664-662114 GCA_017140195.1 Eumaeus atala
TTTCTCGAAAGGCTTACAAAATCACTTATAGAAAAAAATACAATATTATGTAACACTGCGTATCCCATTAGGGTACCGGCGTGAAGATGTGTTGTTGTAACAATATAGCCGCTTCATGTAATGGGTTAGTATCAGTAGTATTGTTGAATAATAATTGTAATTTCGGTTAATACAAGAATTGCGTCTAAACGAATAAGTGTGTTACAAGTATTTGAGTTAGAGATACAAAACAAACATTAATTCAAAAAACTTTAAAACGTGGTTGGGTAAAATACTTTACACTAGTTAAAGCTAACGTTTTTACCGGCCACGGCGGCGGGGCCTGGCTTATATTCCGATTAACGACTGGACGGTTACTAAGCTCATTACTTCAAGAGTATAAAAATGATTCGCTGATCGGCAATGTTCTGAGGCGCCTTTAAAGCATAAAGGGAAACTGTTTAATGTGTGCTCAGTAAGCTTATTTGTGCCTTAACATATATTTTTATGGAAACATTAGATAAAGGGTGATTTAATTTTATGGAAATTAAGGTCATATAACTTTTTATTCGGGTATTATTATTTTATTAGCTTTTAAAAATTCTGGGAGTACATTTCTATCACAGGTTTTATTTATTTATTTGTTTATGTATTTCCAGTGAATAACCAATAAAAGCTACAATAAAAATTTTACACCTAATGTTCGACTTCACGGTGATTGTGCTTATACTTAAAAGCACGCTCACGGTCTAAAGCAATGCACTGTTGTTGTTGTTAGCAGATCCGGGGTACCGCAGTATAGGCGGCCAATGGCACCCGCAGCGTTTTAGTACCGCACTAGTTTAGAACCGAATACGGCTCATCCGCGAGTCCCATGCACTCATCGGACGACAGTCTCCACGAAATCAAAAAATATATACAGACAGACAGGAAGATGTTTAAATGATCATTGGTGTTGTGGATGACCAACGACGTCATAGGCTACTTCCATCAAATAACCCCGCTGCTAGTTTGTATATACCAATATTGTAAAGAGGAAATATTTAATTGTATCATTGTTTTTATTGTAAAAGCTCCGAAACTACTAGACTAATTTTGAAATTATTTTACATTTGAATCTTACATTATTTGTGATAAGCATAGGCTATATAATATTTTCCAAAACGTTTTGTTCATTATGAAATTTCGATAACGTAAACAAAGTTATAAAAAAATATTGAAGTAAATCCTAAATCCTTGTTCAGTAAGCTGCATATATGATTGACAGCCGTTGTACTGTCATAAACGTAATTTGTTTTTATATTCTTATAAATCAATGACTTTTTTTTTCATATTTACTTCGTGAAACATCCGTGCGAAGCCGAGACGGACGTCCAGTCTTTTCATATAATAAAAAGGTTCAGAGTGTCGGTCGTTTTAGAAAATGCAATACATACGTCACATAATAGGAATAAAAATTAATTACCGGCCATATTATATTAAATATTGAACGCTATCAACAAAACTGACGATGATACCAGTAACTCTGTTGACTAGTCATATACTATTCCTTTAACCGAATTCCCCAATTAACACTGCTAAATATGGTATTATTATATTTACTTACATCCATGTCACGTTTTGAATAAAAGCCTGTATAATGTACATCTTAATCATTTGTCTCCCAGTTGCTAATGGCATCGCTTATACACCACTAAGTGTCACATATTTGTTGTGGATGTATTGCCTAATATTCATCATTATTTTATAATAATCCGTTAAATAAATCCGTTAAACTGGTAAGCATACACCAGGATTTCACCAAATACTTTAAAAATCACTAATTAATAATAATCTATAAGGTAATAAGAGCGAGTGACACCTACGTGTAAGTTGTTCGAAGTCAACTAAGTGGCACTGAAGCCGTACAGGAGGTAACAAAGGCAAGTGGAGGCGATTCGCTCAACAAAAGCCTATATCTCGTTCAATGATGTAGAACGGCACAGCTTATGCTAAGAAAGGAGATTTTTATAAAAAATATGTGAGTCATAAGGACTCTTATAACACAAAAGCTAGGATATTTATTTTCTTGTCTTTCATAACACCGTGATCATATCCATTGTATCCAAAATCATCACGCTACGATTCTGTATTACGGTTGACTAGACCATCACGAGGGGGAAGAACACAAAAAAGCGCAAAGAAGATTAAATATTTATAGAATTCTTACAAGGTGATTCAAATGATTTTAATGCCTCTTGAAAATGCTCAATCCACCAACGTTGCTTATTTGATTAGATTCATTAGAAACATTCTAATGTTTCATAGAATAAGATTCATTTATTATATAAGTATCCTTAGCGAGATTCGATAAGGTAAGGTGAGCGCTCCATTTTTTCATATATACATATCACATATATACATATCAACGTAATCTACTTACCAACCATAGAAGAGAAATAAATAAATTTATACCTACAAGATTTATATTCTGAATTTACGAATGAGTAATTGGTTATTCGTAAATTCAGAATTCAGGTTGGTTTCGTTTAATACCTAGGTTAGGTTGTGCAAAAATGGTACAACATTAGAAGCAATTGCAATCTTGCACTGCTCCGCTTTGATTGGAATGAGAAACGGGAACCAATTCATACTCCTTCTATTTGCTTCTGATGAATTTCATTTCCGGTCCTAAGACAGTTAGACACAATACTTACAAAGACCAACAATCACATCGATATGATTTAGCAAAACATAAAAGTAAAGAACGCGGCGGAGACCCTTCATGACCTAATCAAGTCATTCGTAGCGAGGGCAACTCGACACCATTCTCTAATCCTCTTACCTGGCGTGCCTTAATATAGAATGTTGAGCCAGTTTTCTACTATGCTACGCTCTTTAATCATCTTAAAAAATATTCCCATTGATATATCATGTTCTTCTTTGTATGATTTACATAAATTATACGAATCCCCCCAGCTTTACATGTTCATATCAGTTAAATATACTTAACCGAATTTTATTCAATTTATTTGCGTAAGGATGTATTAAGAGAAAACCAGTCAAGTGTGAGTGTGACACACGCACATATTCTTCATCATTTCTAAGTTGTCAAAATCCTATTTGCAGGCACGTGCACCCACATTGGCTGAAATGAGATACAAATATATCTCTGTAATAATTTTTGTACTATATTTCTTTAAATAATTATTGTTTTTGCTGCTATAAAAATTACACACTGCGAAAATTACATTTTGTATCTGTTATCTATAGAATTTATTTTTTCAAGATTCAGCCCAGAAATATGAACACAATTTCATATATAAAACCTATATTTTGTAAAACTTTCTCCTAAAGTTTAACGAGATGTACCAATAAAAGCTGCGGGTGTCTGTTCAGATACATATCTGGAGATAACTCTCCAAGAATGAACATGAATCTGAAGTGAAATGTATGCAATAGCGAAGAGACGTAAAGAACGTAAACCATCCGCTGATAGGTTACTGTTTCGCACGATTTCATTCCTTACATTTTCTATCAATCCTATCTTAATAAGCAATCTTCTTAAATATTGACTTTGATACTGTCCTTGGAAATATTTTTGAAATTGACTTGAATAAATTATTATTGGTTATTAATGCAATGGGTTCTTTGTAAGTTTATAGGCTGTCGTATCAGCCCCCCTGATGAGGGCGTCGGGGCACTGATGTGGGGCTGCCCTCACCAGTCGCTAAGTTGCCCTGTTGCTGACATATCCGTTTTATTTTTATAACATGTTCTGTTCTAAGAAAGGTTGAAGTTGAAACAAAGTGCCTATCTTTTTTATAGTATAAGGAGGGCAAACGAGAAATCGGAACCTTTTTATAACTTTTTACACTACGCCCATGGACATTCGCAATTCTGTTACGCAGATAAGTTGCACCCCTATCAACAAAACTTTGAAAAGGGCACTTTTAGGTAGAGGTAGTGCCATACTGCATAGGAGGATGTAGTATCATGCACTATGCATGGCACTACCTCCTCATATGCAGCCTGGCACTACCTCTTACTAAAACAATATATATAAAATAAATAAACAAATGAATTAATTCAAGGCCACGCTTATGTCTTATGTTGTTAAATATTACTACTCTTACATGTTTATTTTGCTAGGAAATATGAGCTACAATAATGTTTGCTGTTTAGAGTGGCTCCCCACTTGTCAACACCACAGCTGGCGAACAGCCAATTGTTTCGCTTTTTAGGCCTCAAA
The DNA here is from genome assembly GCA_017140195.1 of Eumaeus atala. Taxonomy (NCBI): domain Eukaryota; kingdom Metazoa; phylum Arthropoda; class Insecta; order Lepidoptera; family Lycaenidae; genus Eumaeus; species Eumaeus atala. Next base: position 576,875 of record JAFELO010000807.1, read on the forward strand.
TATAAGTCACAATATTATTGTAGTTTGAAGCTCATTCATGATGCCAATAAAAATAGTTAATTATTTATTAACTATTGAATATTACAACATTTTCAATATGCGTTATTTTTATATAACAACACTCGCATACGTCCCACACTTGAGGTCAGACCTGTACTGTACCTGCTTTTTAAATGCTTTTACATATTATTACGGAACATAAAGAACAAAATGGTTCTCTTATTTAGCCACTATGAAAACTCTAAGGCAAGAACAGAAGAGGAGACAAATGTCAACTTTTTCAAGAATTAAAGGATTTAATCTTATCCACACTACACTAACACAAACCCTATAACAGGTTTATACAAAGGGCACAATAAGTTTATCTTATGGACATGTCGTAAGAACTCTCACGACTCCGTAAATGAAGACAATAATAACATTGTCTTTGTTTATAAAAACAGCTATCTGTGAACATATGACCCATGTAATATAGTAATCTGGTTAAAAGGCTCCGATTGCTCGTTTGTCCCCCTATACTATAAAAGAACTGCTGTGTGCCTGTAAAAAAGCGCTTCTTTTTACACACACACGTTTGCGGCACGGTCATCGTATCGTATGAAATAGAGATGTAAGCAGATAGGAATATAGCAGATAGTGATCCGCATCCGCATATCCGCGCGCATGTGAACTGCTAAACATGGGTTTGACGCGGCGTCCGTCTTTGCATTTTTCTTTTTGCATGGAATAGGGGGCAAACAAGAAAATCGGAGCCTTTCTACGACTACCGACACCCATATACATCCACATAATTACTGTGCCGATGGGTTGGTTGGGGAAAAGGAGGGCCCCCAATTGGGCACCAGCTACTCATAAACCGCACGAAACGCAACAGATGTCACTTTACGGCGGTATTAAGTAACCGAGAGGTACTTCTCCGGTCGTGCCAGCCCACCTCCGTTGCATAGGAGGATGTAGTGTCATGCACCATGCGTGGCACCACCTCCTTCTATGCAGCATGGCAGTACCTCTTCCATAATGTATGCACTGTACACAGACACATGACATACGGCACAGCAAGCGCGTGTATAGTACTGCGACACCGTGTCGCCAGCGCCGCCGCCGCTGCGTCCGGGCATACACTGTCTACATGTTAAAGAGCTAGCACGGCAGGGCGTCGCTCGGTGCTATTAAGACGGCAAACGGTGTACATGTGAAAAAGCACTTAGGGTATGTAATTGTTGGCGTGAACATTGTATGAAAACAAATCTCCTTCATGAATGAAAAGTCCAATTTTAGAATGCTTCAATAAAAACATTTTCATATTGTCAGTAGTGAAAATCTGTATTATAAGTTAAGTCTCAGTTATTTAGAGAGTTTCACATAATATGAGTGTGTGTGACGTGTGACACTGATGAAGTGTCACACGTCACACACACTCACGACGTGAAAGTGAGCGTGGACACTAATGACATGTCAACATTATGAAGATACAATCCGTACGCAATTCGATTTAGTAGTGAAACTCTAATCTATTTGTATTATGCATAAAATAATATACATTTTCGTCTGTGTGACGTCATAAAAAGAGACGTTCTAGTCAAGTTTATTTTGGCGGTCGCAGGAAAATATATAGTTCAGAACAAGACGATTGTTCAGAACTATTTAGACTCGAGCATCCTTTAACAAACATTAAGCCGGGTTCTGTGCTAACGCTCAGTCTTGACCTTAACAAAGGCAAACTTCGGGCCCCTTAGTCATCCTTTATTTATTACAAAACTTCGCCATGGACAAAATAATTCTGCGTTTTAACAATGCATAGCATAGTCATTATACTGTAAGGATAACAGAGTTCTTGTCCTCTTAACTAGACGTTATTTTTAGGATTTTCTATATGTATGTCCATGGCCCATTGGGGGAGGATGAATGATGGGGTAACGTATGAAAATAGTGGTGATGCCCATGAACATCGGTGGTCAATTTATAGTTAAACCAGAGATAGAATCCATTGTAAGCTGTTTATTTGTCATCAATTTCCTATTTAGTGCTTTACGAGTTACGGCAACATTGCATCATATTTCTTCTTTTCCACTTCAATTTATTATCTTAATGTAAAAACAAACCGTTCCATTTCACGAATAAAATAGACATTTAGATTCTAATTACACCGTAATGACGTAGTAATTACATACAAATAACAGTATGCTAGGGGCGAAATATTATATTGTCTAGGGCCACTCATATATCATAGTGATTGCTGGTATCATAGCAATAATATTTTATTCTTGTGTAATATTTTATGCTCTGTGCGCACCTTCTGAGCATTATTTTAAATTAATTAGGATTATATTAGTACCCTAACGGATTGCTGATATAATCTTAATTAATTTTGCTAATGTCTTTATCTATTTGAAATTAAAACTTGTTATTTTTAAATTATCCTTAGTGGAAAGCAGTGGACCAAGGATACTATTTAGTATTATAATTACAGCCCCTGTTGTAATTATAATATTAGCCAATATACAATGGGACGACAATATGTTAACATCAAATCTTTACAACGTTTGATTAATCTGCCAAAGATCTTGTGTAAGTTTTATCCTAGAATCGACTTTTTCTTTCATTCAACGTATTTTGTTATTCTTCTTTCCTTTGTATAGTACAAAATTCTCTTTATGCAATTTTAATGTTGGATTACAGGAATTTGTTATATGCTTCTTTATAAATGTTACAGTTTAAAATATTTTATATTTGTTTGTTATGTTTCTTCATTAATAATTCTGCCTCTAAATAGGAGGAGCCTGATCTCCTTTCTACTAACCGCGACATTGGGAACATAATTTCGTAGGTTGGTAAAGCTATCCTTTTTACCGCCAAAACATGGTAAGGTATGCGCTAGCCAGTTATTTGTTCTATTTATAACTTTTTGATCCAGCAAGTACCTCAAGTAGGCACAAAAAGGTTTAAGTAACAGAAATAACTGACTTCAATAAAATTACCTAACCATAAATGCCAATAAATCTACCCTTGAGAATAATTTAAAAATTAAAATAAATTCTTGGTAGAGACGGCAGGGACCTGCAATGTTGCACTTGGTACATTCTCGAAAGAAATACAATCTATACAACGAAATTCTAAAGGACTTTTAGATTTAACTACTCTAAGAATGAGAAAATTTTCCCCCATTTGATAAAACACTGTGACATATTGCAGATCCACATCTAATGATACAAACATATTTTGCGCTGTGCCAATCACAGAACATTTGTTGTATAACGGAATGTTATAACATAGACACGAAAGGGATATAGACCGGCAGCGTTAGGTACATAACAATACACAAACTGGAGCAAGAGACATGAGAAGAGAATTACTTTAAGAAGTAAATTAAGGGTTCCGAAGAGATATGCCAAAAAATTTAACCATTATTATTTCGTCATATCTGTCTGTTCGTCCGTATGTCACAGCTTTACTCGGAGACTATTTTATGAACCGCTACAAAACGATGTAGTTATGGCATTTTGTGGTTATTTTACGGGTTTTAATAAGGCAATTTGAAGGTACTTATTGTCAAACGATTGTGAAAAATAAAATTATAGATCATTCGGCTATATACATATAACAGAGGGATGAATTTTCCTTCGAGGTAGCTTACCCTTGTGTCCCACATCATTGAATTTGGTACTTTTAAATTATTTGGGTATTTTCTTAATTTTATTTTATAGTGGTAAAAAATGTGTCGTCGGTGTCGAAGAAATAACATACTTAATAATACATTTTTGAAAAAAATACCAAATATCAATGATATATTTTGTCGCATGGTTTTTGTGATTTGTTGATTAATAGTGTAAATATTCATGTATATGCTACAACGCCATCTGAAAGTAGTAGAATATTTTCAGAAAGCCTCCTTGAGTTTATTTTCTGTGATTGGCTTACGTTTAAAAGAAAATCCGCGTGAAATCGAGCAGGTGCCAGTATAAAAAAAATTACGAAAAGCTTGAGCGAAGCGAAGCTGGCTGGTAAATTTGTATTTTATATAAAATGTTAAATGGATTTTGTAATCAAAATAGCAAGGTGAATGTTGTTGTCAATTATAAATTGACTTATCCCCTAGTTTGCCAATGTAAGGATTTGTTAATTTTATCTGTTTTGGGAGTATTTCTTTTGTTATTTCTGTATTGGGAGCGATCAGCAGGAGATCGGTGGTACTTGACAAGTATTCTAGACTTCATAGAAAGAGCTCGAAATTCGAAAGCTTATAATCACAACGATAACAGAGCCTCCAAGAATGCGCATGATAAAATAAAAGAGTATTTTAAGAAAAAATGCTATAAGAACATAAAATAATTATTATTTCTAATTTATATTTATTACGCTAGGCTGCAATGGGATAAGTTATAACAAGTAATTTATTATTCAATTATGGTTTCCAAAGTATGCATTATAAATAAGCTGATATTGAAATTACTTAAAAGTAAAAGTGCAAGTGCAGTGCAATAAAAAGGTTTTGCATCTAGACCAGTGAATTTGATGGTCTTGTATTAGTCACATTTGGTCAGTAGTTTAGAATAAATGCTCAGCTTTACCGTCCACTAAATCCAACAGCTTATAGATATTTTGGTTTATAATATATCCATGGCTTGGACGTTTTGCTACTGTAGGGTGAAAAATGTGTTGACAACGTTAAACAATTATTGAATGTTTACATGACACATCTTCACGCGAATTCCCTGATGAAGTAGCCAGAGTGAATTTCATAAACAAAAACGATCAAGACATTTCTTTTTAATAGGTCATGTATAACAATACAATTGGTTTAGTCACATGCCAATGTCTGATGTAACAAAGTGCCCAAACTATGATTTTTGACCATGACGTAGTGTTTGTGATGTTTGGGGCTTTTATACTTAAGGTGTATAGAATCAGTAGCTTGACTCTACTTGAGATCTGATAATTTTCTACAACTTTTTTATTTAACGCATATTACAGCAATGCAAACAATGCTTCCTGTTAAATGGACAGTTTGTAACGTATATGAAGTGAAGACTGAGCCCTTTTTGAATGAACAAAATAAGGAATTCTCGTCATCGACACGTCACGCTGCTTGTCACCCAACGCAATAGCTGTGATACAATCAACTAGTAACTAAGGGAACTGCCCAGATTATCTTATTTTTTAACATTCCAAGAAAACATTTGAATAAATAAATAAATTTGTAAATTATATGTAAATAAGTATATAAATTTATTTATTTATTTAAGTGTTAACATGAATTTCCATCAAGAAGTGACAATACATTTAATCTACTATATTCAAAGAAAACACAAAAGACAGTCAAGGAAATAAACAGATTCGTATTCTGAATATATTTTTTACTCTGTTGGAGAATAATCCAAATGAGAGAAGAAGGGGTGCTGTTGGTCGGGTAACCTCCCTGTGGGCAACAGAGGTTAGTCGAACTTTCTTCTTTCCCTGTGAGAAAGGGAGGTTCAAGTAGTCAACGGCCAATAACCCAACCCCAACCCTAGCATTGGCGCCCGGCCGAGGGTGAATGGCTGGAAGGTATCCAGTACCGAGGGCGCCATTATCTGTCCGCTTTCGAGCAGGCGTGTCGTGACAGATTCGTTCCCAACCCTGATGGGGCTGTAATATTTTAAATGGATAGAAGCAGCAAGAAATTTGGTCCCCGGGTCGGAATCCTAATCCTCCGCCGTGGCGGCGGGCTGCCCCACATATTACGGGGGATACTCACTGCTTCGGGAGTGAGCCAACTGCTCGCTCCTGTATAACAGACGATACACGCACCATAGTGGATACCGATAAAGAAAATGACGAATTACAATCTGGAACGGAGACACCTGGCAAACCTGATGAGATAATACCGAAAACAAGCGCGAAAATAAAAGAGCCTGATAATTTGTCAGTTACCTCACTATCAGAGACAGAGCTCGCGATGGGCCAAAAGCTTTTTTCGAGCACCGCTCCGTACATCGCGCTCCGTCTCTGGTCCACATATTACGGGGGATACTCACTGCTTCGGGAGTGAGCCAACTGCTCGCTCCTGTATAACAGACGATACACGCACGATAGTGGATACCGATAAAGAAAATGACGAATTACAATCTGGAACGGAGACACCTGGCAAACCTGATGAGATAATACCGAAAACAAGCGCGAAAATAAAAGAGCCTGATAATTTGTCAGTTACCTCACTATCAGAGACAGAGCTCGCGATGGGCCAAAAGCTTTTTTCGAGCACCGCTCCGTACATCGCGCTCCGTCTCTGGTATTGAAACTATTCTGGATATACATATCAGCAGAGAGTCGTGGCCAGCCAAGAGAGGCAAAAGCCGAGGTCAACCGGATTTATCTATGCCTCATGTCGCTCATGTCAAGAGCTGAGGATGTCAAAGAAGCAGAATTTGCAGCGTTTCTCGAAAAAAGGATCTTCCGAAAGGAGGGGCGCAAGCACACAGTGATGTCTCCATCGCTGACTCCTATTATAATCGAGGACCTGGGGGCTGAGGAGTTAAAGTCAGAAGACTGGCCGTTATCAACTAATAGCTATCAAAATTCAGAATGCGGCCAAAGCTGTGCGTGATATAGTAGAGGCCCTTGTGGTACTGTGGTGTGGTCTTAGAACCGACAATGGGCGGCTCCATAGGGAGGTAGATAACCCGACGAAAGAGGTAGGAGCATATTGCAGGGACTTCGAATTGATGAAGGAGATAACCCAAAGTACGGCTGGTACTTCTCCATACTCGACAAAAGAGCAGTTGGAAAAAATTTGCTGCAAATATCTCAAGGATGGTGGATGGCTCCAGATTTCCACCACTAGCTAACCCCCGCCCTCATCTACTATCACAAATAGTGCCTTAGAAAGTGGACCCAAGTGTGGTATCTTTAGCGGCCAGAGACAAGGCCCCTGAATCAAAGAATTCAAAAAATTCTGGAGTGACAAAATACGGGGTGGTCATAAGGCATAAGGCCAACAAAACAGCTGGTTGGACATGCTATGGTCCATCCACCCCTAAATGTTTGCTCGGCAGCCGGTAAGCCTTGCAGTGCATGTTATGGGAGGAACGAAATGTAAGCCCCCTATCACCCTGTTCGAAACCAAGAACAGGAGTAAGTGGCGGAAGGTGACATGTCTGAGTAATGGCTCTACAGCTCAATTTTTTGCAGTCTAATTAACCACTCCGCTGCAGCACAGGATCTCCTTGTGCAGATCATGGCGGAATGGGGCATAGACGTGGCTGTTGTAGCGGAACCATACATTGTGCCGACCCAACCACACTAGGCTGAGGATACTGATAATTTCGTGGTAATTGTGGCAGAGCCGGGTGCAGGACCTTCTTTAGAGGTCAGATCGAGAGGCGAAGGATATATTGCGGTGGCTTGGAAAGAAATAGCCGTCATAGGCATTTATGTCTCTCTCAATAGCAATCTTGAGTCTTTGGAACGATTCTTAGGAGTTCTGGGACAGCAAGTTTGACCATTGGCTCCTCCTCAGGTAACAGTTGCCGAAGACCTCAACGCCAAGCCAACGGCGTGGGTGAATCCAGTTTCAACACCAAAGGGGATAACGGTGGAGCGATGGGCACTAGCCTCAGGTCTTACTCTTCTTAACAGGGGTAGGGATCACACGTGTATACGCTGACACACCAATGCTCGCATGCAAGGTGGTTGATTGGAAAGTGGAAAAGGAGGCGGAAACACTCTCGGACAACCGTTATATCAGGTTCAGAGTTTCTCCTACGCCATCCATTCCTATACAGTCGCCTCGACGATGGAGCCGTTTCCCTCGTTGGGCTCTTACTAAGCTCAACCGGGAGCTAGCTGGGGACACTGTCATAATTAGCCGTTGGAGCTTACAGCCTTTCGATAATTTAGGGGTAGACGAGGCTGCTGGTGTTTTCTGCAGGGCCCAGCTGGCAATTTGTAGAGCGGCAATGCTAAGAGCAGGGTGCTGTCCCCCGAGACAGGTAGTGTATTGGTGGTTACAAATTGCTCGCAACAGAGTTCGTAGGGCATACACCCGTGGCAAGCGCCGTCGTCCATATAATGAAGAAAGAGTTCGCCAGCTCTACGAAATATATGTAGAAAAGGAGAGGACTCTGCAGTTAGCAATTAGCCCGGCCGAAGAGTTAGCATGACGTAAGATGGTTGAGAGTCTTGATCGTGATTCATGGGGCAGAGCATACAAAAGGGTACTCGATAATCTTCGCACCAAGTCTGCTCCTCTGACCGAGACGCTCGACCCTAGCCTGCTGGAGGGAATTTTAGGGGATCTCTTTCCCATCCCTAGAGAAGATCTCACATCACCTTCTATGGTGCAATCGGTGCCAGACCTTCGGGAAGAAGAGGAGCAAGTGAAAGATGCCACGCTGCCACCGCTCATTACAGACGCTGAAATGGAGGTGGTGTTACACCGCCTCCGGAGTAAGAAAGGAGCACCCGGACCAGACGGAATTCATGGGAAGCTAGACCTTCGGCCCTTTTAGTCCTAGCCATCGTACACCTCGGAGATAGGCTCCGGGAATTTCTTGACAGCTCCCTCCGGTCAGGGCAATTTCCGAAGCCTTGGAAGGAAGGCCGCCTCTGTCTTCTTCCAAAGGGTGTTCGTCCACCGCACATGTCCTCCATCCTCTGTACGGCCTATCGCACTTCAAAACGAAGCTGGCCAGGCTCTAGAACGGGCGGTCTTACGACTTACTCGACACCTGGAAGAAGCCCCGCGACCCAAACTCTCAGATGCTCAATTTGGTTTCCGAACCCGAAGGTCAACAGTGGATATGGAGGAGGCAGAGCATCAGGGAATGGTTATGGAGGCTGTCTCACTGGACATTGCCAGTGCCTTATATAAATAGTCTACCCCACATCTCTATACTGGCGGTTCTGAAATATTTTAGGATCTGGAAACATCTGGAGTAGTATCTGGAGACCAGTATCTGGAGATATCATTGAAAGCATATTTAGAGGAAAGGACAGTCCTCTATGAGGCCTTGTGGAAAAGAACGTATTATCCGGGGTACCACAAGGATCGGTACTAGGACCAACCCTGTAGGACCTCGGATATGGCTGAGTCTTGCTACAGAAGCCCTTTTATTTAGTGGGCCTAGAAAAATGGGACCCTCCTCAGAGGAGCTACATATTCTGGTAGGAGGCAGTTTAGTAAAAATTTGCCCGAAAATTAAATATCTTGGGTTAATCCTAGATGGAGGGTGGACCTTTGCACCACATTTATGAGAGGTAGCGGCAAAGGTAATAAGAGTTGCAGGATCGCTTGACCGATTATTACGTAATATTGGGGGACCCAGTGAAATTTGCAGAAGGCTCTACACTGGCGTATGCCAGAGTATTGCGACGTGGTGAACCCGTGTGGGCCGATGCAATCACTGTGCTAAATAGTCACTTTAATAACCGGAGCGACTCCCTTTTGTGAAGAAGAGCGACTTTATTTAAGACCGACCAGTCTCTGGAGTGTCCTGTTGCTGATAGATCCGGGACACTCCAATACAGCGGCCGGAGGCTCTTGCAGTGTTTTTAGTCGATCGTGGCCCCCGTGCCGAGCCCAACACACCCTCCGGTTCACCCAGAACCGGTCGGATAGTGCATAAATGCATTTTTCAGGTATTGTACATAAAAAAAGTGAGGAAAGAAATAAAAAGCGCAATTGTTTCTTGCATTCATAATGCAATAACACGACCCTTGTATATTTCAAGTATATACTTTATTGATTTTTATAGATACTATGGTAAACGAGATGGCGTCTAATCTATTAGCAAGGGACAAGTCTTGCAGAAGTTTTATTGCGCTTTATCATTTGGCCCTGCACTTTGGAACAGCGTGTTGTAAATATATTCTCACACAAGCTCTGCGTAGCATCTTCAATTAGGCGGAAGGCTTCTAACTGGCATAACGATGGGATCTAACATTGTGGTGCTAAGTACATAGTGCTTTCCATTCACACAATACAAGAGTTAACGGCAGCCATCGCGTTTTGTGCTGTAAACCCTAAACGCGGGTGTACCGCGAGCATGTAATATAAAATTTCTCACCTAAAAAAACATATTCACTTTTGTCGTATGAATCATTAAAATAATGTTTCATCTCAATTATATAACAAAAATTTTAACACAACTGTCATGCTCTCACTGTAAACAAATAGGGAGGCGAAAGTTTGCACAATATTTTACTTACATTGTTCCGTCGTCCTACTTTCGAAAGCCCCCAAGGATATCAATTATAGTAGAGCGATGTGTCATGAAGTGTTATGAACGTTAGCTGCCGCTTCAAGTGCGAGTTAAGCAGCAGCAGTCAGCAGTGCCGACATGACTTACGTAGAAAATAACCTAAAAAATATATTATTATATATTTATAATTATTATATATTATTAATATTAAGTGTAAACATATTTTTCTAGTATTTTCCTTGAAGAAAACTTAAAGTCAACTGAAACGATATTGATGAATATATAACATGACGATGTTACAATTTACAAGGTAAACTTTTTAGTTTAGAAAATGATAAGTCTATTAATGAATATTTTGTCAATGGCCGTAACTCTCAGTTGTATGGTACAAAAAAAAGTAAAGTATTCACTATTAAGATCAAGAGTTCGTTGAGGTGTGTGTTACGTATTGAAATTATTCAAACATTTTCAATAATCAAAAGATTCTCGCCTCGACGACCCCTCTCGAGTCGTACAGACGACGCGACAAATTTTAATGAACCCATTTGTTTTATTTTCAGAAAACATCAGAAGGCCCCTAAACCAATTTGTTGTTCTCGTTAGGAATGATAACTTCAATGAAGGCGCCAATGTCGTTTAATTTTTTTTTTACTTTCACATTTTAAAAGCTGATATCGTGATTTTGGCGGCACCCGCTTGTGCAGTATATGTATACTCTATAGAAATAGCCGATGTAGCCGAAATTCGGCTACGACGACGTTATTATTATTACGAGGCACGTGAGACTAGAATAGGATCTAAGATCATTGCTACATCCTAGTCTTATTGCGCCAACACCACGACTGCACTATATTATATATTACTTGAGTGAATTAACGGCTTCAAGGTCGAGTCTCGCGTCGGCTTGCGGTCCGGAGCTCCATATTATATAGGGATAAACATCTGTATACACAGTTCACCAGGTGGAAGGACGATCTCCGTGCAGCAGCCGGTCCGGGATAATGGTGGTGATGGTGAGACATCTGTTCGGAGTTTTGTTCTATAAGCCGTAAACATTCATATAATAGTTTATGTAAATGGGTTGTCATCATCTCCTCCTTTCCCCTATGGACCACTGGCTCCTCTCAAACTTACGTCGCCCCGGTCATGTCTGCCCAATGCAAATACAATGCAGCATAGCCATACCTCTGAACCTCTTGAAAGGCTGAGAGAGCGTGTTAGGTCTGCGGGTATCGACAACTATTAAACAATATTACTATCCACAGAAGCCACCGGAACGCTGTCGTATCAATGAAATAAGCTGATCAACTGTGACCATTTCGTGTGCATCATCTTGTAAAGCCGTTAGGATAGCCTAGATACATTTCTATCCTCGATTTGATTTATGTACTAAAACCTACTGCTGTATACTAAGTGTTATTCTACAAAATTCTAACCTAAATTTTTAATTAAATTTTTAATAAAAATTAAATATATTAAATATTTATTCTATGATTGTGTGATATTATATATGGCCCATTGGGGGGAGGACGGCAACCCATCGGCATAGTAATTATTTGGATGTTCATGGGCGCCGGATAAAGACTCCGGTTGCTCGTTTGCCTCCCTATTCTTTAAAAAAAAGATTATTTTTGGAACCCATGATTATCTTTTTCTTGTTATTCTTACCCCCTTTCTGTAGCAGATGATATCGAGGTCGGCTGCCTATTCTAGCGACTGCCATCTGACAACCGCGAACCATAATGGAAACCAGGCCAGATCCAAGATTAGGGTGTTTTTCCCTCACCATAATGCTTAGCAACTACTACTTAAGTTAGAAAAACTCGTTGGTGCAGGGCCGGTATCAAACCAAGACCACCCGAGGGGAAGTCTGCAGCGCTAACCGTTAGACCACTGTGGCTATCGGCTACCTATGATTATAAAAAATAATAACATGCACCGGTTCCTATAGGTAACTATTATCCTCTAATAACAGGCTTAAATGCTATTGTTATTTTCAACTCAAGGCAAGTAAAGAATACAAATTGCGAGGTTAGTATTGCACTACTGCTCAAAAAAAATGTTTAAAATGTATGATTCTTTGTTTTAGTAATTTAACGAATTTATGACATGAATACAATATAATTCTATCAATTGTATTTGACATTAAGGATATGTGGTAGATGTTGTTGTCAACCAGCCGACACAGACATTAATTAAAGTTTATTTTTATGGCATTTGTAGACATACGAGTAGTGAATACACTGTTATATATAGTAGACCAGTATATAGACAACAGGCTATAGTCTATTTGTATAACTTGCTTGTAAGTCACAAGTACAACCAGAAACAAAGGAGACGCATTTCCCGCACCTTCCCGTTAGGATGTTGCGACTCTCGGAACCGTAACAACTTAGCTCTTAGTTTACACGATTATTCCGTGAATGAAAGGTACGCTTCCGCTTGTATAGGGGACTATTATTGGGAAATAATCCCTATGAAGGGACCTGGAGAGCATTATTCTTATCGACTAACCCGAATTAACTTAAGGACAAAAGTCACGGTAACCTGTTCCTACAGAGCATAATAACAAATATTTAAGAATATTTGTAGATATGAATAAAAATACACCAGATGGGTTCACATTCATACCATAATGTCGCACTTGTTTTTTATGCCGATTATAATTGTCCTAGCAACAATTTAAAAAAATCTAATGGACATACCATATTGATACGTATGGGTATCAAAATGGGGGATTGACATAAGTAAACATGGTTGTGACTGGTTAATTGACATAATACAAACTACAAGTAACAAAGTGGATTGGCAAGGTCTACCCACGTCATGTGTTAGCTATTATATATTTGTTTATAAAGAAGATTACAGCGGGTATTCCCATGGAACCTGATGATTAAAATGACATAATGATTATAATAATCTTCAATATCCACTTTGAAGTTGTTATATACATATACACGTAAGTAGGAGGTATAATTATATACCGCCTACCTATCTATATATATTATGTATGTAGGTAGTAGCCACATAAAATTAACTATAATTAGCACTTCAACTCCCTTGTTTACCAATAGTTTAAAAGGAAAAGACGACAAAGTTGTAGCGATAGTACACACCTTTGATAACCTCAGCTGTGTACGCTATAGGTAAAGGCCAAAATTTTCGGTTTGTGAGAATGCTGAAATTGGCCCCTGCCACTAAATTAGACTTGATAACGCGTAACACCTCACTAGAGAACAACGATTGCTTCCAAGGATGGTGCTATTGAATTTAAAAACATCCAAATTTCAATAGAGAAAATGGCTGGCTTCCTCCCTCTGCTTTGGGCCCAGTTATAAGCATAATCAAATCAAAAACTAAACAAAACACCTCAAGACAGCACGATATAATAATCACTGTTTGTGTTGATCGGAACAACTAAATAATTATAATTCTTCTGGTACTTTTAATAATTTGTGACATCAGGACGTTCGTCATCTCAGTCGACCCTTGACAATGGTTGCTGTAAAGCTCCTGAAACGTCGGGCTACTTAAATAATTAAATAAACCAGGACAAAATCCGTAAAGATAGTTTTATTGTAATGAGTAACATTCGCGTAAATTTAAGATATCAATTTGCCAGTATCCACTTGATATCCATCGAAATAGCTCACTGTAATAGAAATAGTTTTGCTATGAACCTTCTGCTTCCGTCATGTTCGATCAAGCTTGGTTACGATACGATTCATTGAAATCAACTGACAATTTGCTCGGAATTACAGTATAGATAAAGTGTATGTCGAGAGTCAAGACACGAGGCAGCGCGGCAGTCAAGTTTATAGCTAGTAACGAAGTCAGAACAGCAGTTCTTGTTTACTTAAGTCTATCTATATATTGGAACAGTTAAATAATTGGTTTCACTTTTATATTGGCCATAAACAATGGAAAGTATTTTTATTATGTGAATTATATTGAGCCCAAATCTTATAAATATTCCTGTAGACATGACTGCTGACGATTATTTGAGACGATATAAATATTCTCATCTAAAAATTCGCTTATTACTTGTTTCAAACCGATATACCAATCAAATACTATGAACTAGTTTGAAAAGACCAGTTTGGTGTATAATATATGCAACGGTCACAATTTTAAGTTATAGACTTACTCTTGCCGTAAGTGTTGTAAGAAAGAAAAACTATTTTTTTAATTACAAACAACATTGATAACTTTTGCACATTGTTAGCACACAATTAAAACGATTAAAAATATAAAAAACTTATTAATAAGTTTTTAAACGTTTTAAAATTCGTAAAATACATTCCTTTAAACGTCCATAGTCATTTAAAACCAATGGGCCAGTTATAAATAGAAACACGCTCTGTGTGTATGTGGAAGTTCTTCACTAACAATCCTATAGATTATTTCAGGGACTCCAAATGACCATGGCATTTAGATCAAACTGTACTCTGTAAAGCTGACCATAAATCATACTCCACCGAATTAAGATCGGGACTATGTATCTTCATATCTGTTAAAGTCCGAGACGTTCGCTTCCACACAAACCTGCTTGGGCCGATCTTTGTAATCCAGTGCTGGAAGGACCACACTGGGTTATTAAACATGGTGTTCTTAAGGAGCTTAACTGCCTTCTCAAGAATGGTCTATTGATACACTTGTGCTGATGTTTTGACACCTTTTTCACAAAAATATGGCTCACGTCACTCCTTCATAGCTAACACCCCACCAAACCATCACTGTAGTCGGATAATGCCCACGTTACACTCTGTTGGCTGATTGGGAAGTTTCCTTAGAACTTTGAGCATAACATAAATACGGTCCTTTTGCTTGTGTTTCATGTTGTCAATTTTGAAAAATTCACATCCGTCAACAAAATTTGCCTGTGACCTCCCTTTGCTTACCACTTCAGTAGCTGCTTCGATTTTCACACACTTTTCATCTATAACTTGTCAGTTAAGAGATGACCAGTGCGTCTCCTATAGACTGCAAGCCCTAGGTCATCTCTTAAGATACGTGACATGGTTCTAGGTGCTATCTTCATTTCCCAAGATAAAATCTTTTCTCTCGGGCATGATTTCTTCGAATTCTTTCTCTTAATGCTTTGTCTACCTTTTTTGCACGAACACTAAAATGAAATGAAATTATTCAAGATGGAATCATAAAAATTACTTTTTGAACCTAAGTAAAAAAAAATCTACCACCGGCTCAACAATAACTCTGTCCTGAGAAGAACCAGCGAAACAAGCTTAGCAAAACTGAAAAGAGCAGTCTTATTCCCAACGTGTGATATCTGTCATAAACTCTATTATCTTATAAATATCCTTTACCACAAAAACGTTCCTAAACCACTGTCTTGAACTTATTAATTTTGGACATTTTCTGTGATCATATTGTTAAGGCGTATACATTGCCCCCAAAAGGGACTGCTTACGCTGCTAAGCCTATAAACTGATACATCTAGTTTATTGCTGTGTCTCTTTAACGGATTTTATCGCGTTTCTTTACATTTTCTTGTAGAATGAGACAGTATCACCGTCATGAACAAATATATCAAAATCCTTGAGCTGTCCCTTTACATCTAGTTTATGCTTGTTTCTAGTGTTTCTATTGTGACTATCGCTTATCTTGTCAATTTCATTAATATTCTTACGCACATACAGGACATTACCTAAAATGTATTGAGAATAAACAGTTAGTGTATTGGTTTCCCTAAATTTATTCTTAAGTGTTGTACTAGATGCTATCTACTCCCCACCATGGCCTAGTAGCCTGGGGTTATCCGGGACACCTTGGGCGAAGCCAATTGAACCGAGGAGGTGGCGGCTCTTAATACCCCTCCTATGAGAAGAGGAGACTGAAGAGCAGGAGGAGGTGCCGCTCTTTGTACCCCTCTTATAAGAAGAGGGGACAAAAGAGCAAAAAGTTTGCGCACGGGGCAAGGGGCGAGGATGGGAACCTCACACCACTGCACTGTCCCAAAGTCTGTGGGGTTGTCCTGTGGTGCGGGACAACCCCATCTGTGGAGGTGGCGTCGGTCTCTCCGGGGGCTAACTTGCCGTCGAGGTGCCCTGATGATTTGTTGTTCCGGGGCACCTCATCAAAGGCGGCACTGGTGGCACTCGCGGTGGTTTTTGTGGGTATTCGGCACTATATAATGCGCCGCGAGCCCCACACACCACTGGACCCCACCCAGGGCCAGTGATGGCGCGTAAATGCGTTTCCCCGCGTCAACAAAAAAAATAAAAAAATGCTATCTACTAGCTTGTAGATTGCACGAATAGCTTGCTTCTGCAGCACAAAAATATCGTTTATGTCAGCAGTGTTTCCCTGCAACAGTACGCCGTAAGACATAAGCTGTGGAAGTAAGTAAAATAAATTAATTTTTCTGTATGTTCATCTGAAATTTGTGTGACTTCTCTTAGTAGAAATGCTACCGAACTAAGCCTATTCGCAGGTTTTGTAATATGGGGACACCCCGCTGCAGTTTAGAGTATAATGTTATTCCAAGGAAAATATTTGAATCCCCTAGATCTTCTCTTTCACCATTCAAAGGTGCGTGGTTTAATCTTGTGTGGTTTAAACTTGCGTAACATTAGGCAATGAAAATTTAACGCATTTAGTCTTTTTGGTGTTCAGTAGTAGTTTTAGTTTTTTTTTTTCTTTATGGACGCTAAATCCGCATCATTGAGAGAGAACAATTTATCTCGTCACAATTATTTTCCTGTCGCTTATGTTTAATAATGAGAGACGTATCATCGGCAAACAGAACTATCTCTTGATTATCTTTAATAAGATATGGCAGGTCAATTATATATAGTAGAAAAAAAGGCCCCAAAGTGGACCCTCATTTCGATTCTGGTCCCATTAGGTCTCTTGCTATTTATCTCTACCCTTATCTGTTATTTAAATAAGAAGTCGAAAGGTCGAGAGCCGCAACTCCTATACCATAGTGGTGTAATTTCCTGTTTAATGTTTCTTACTATACACAAAACACACCTAGGGCATCCCACTCTCATATACCCTACAAATCAAGGGTATACTTGATATTTAAGGTTTAAAAAGTTGAAATAATTTCTCGAGGCTCTATTTCGTGAAATTCTTAGCGTCTCAGCAGCGGCTGGATCGGATATTAAATGTTTTGTAGTTGAAATTGGAATTTCAGCAAAAAAATTATCAAATACAGTCGCAACTTCTTCGTCAGACTTAACTAATTTATCTTTGATACAAAGATGAAAACCAGAGGAGTGACTTTTGACTGCTCCAGTTTCATTACTTTTTATGTTCCAAATTGACCATATTTTGTTTTTTTAAATTTTTATTTTGTTCTTTATATTTGGCGGTTTAGCCACAAAACAAACTTGTTTAAATATATTTGAATATGTTTTAACATAATGTTTGAAAGATTCTCTATGATTGTGTGTCTTTTCTCTATAGAGCTTATACAGTAGTTGCTTGCTTTTATAAATCCCTGTTGTTTTTCATTCACTAAAGTCATCCTTTTCAATTAGAGAGCTGGCTGTCTTAGAAGTGAAAATAGAATTATCATTAGTTCTTATTAGCTTAAATAATTAGCTGAATACCAAGTCTGGGCTATTATAATGTTTCAAATGATGAATATTCTTTATTATCTCACTTCTAAATCTCTTTTCTAAGTTTATTGGTTTACTTGTAGTACTTTCTTTACAAACTTCGATACATCTCATTTGTTTCGTAAATGTCATGAAAGTAGCCAGTTGCCCAGTGATCAGAGCTAAGCAAACTTGTATTATAAACCTTCTTTCCTATAGGAGCTATACTACTAAAAATATTATCTGTGCATATAAATTTGTGAAGTTATATTTGCTCTTAAGGAGCAAAATCTAACATTGATGGATTTCTTGTCTAATAAATTTATATTAAAATCACCACGAATTACTAAATGTATGTTAGATACACCTAATTAAATGTAACAATTTATCCCCAACTTGTTCAAATAAATCATATGACGCCGTTGAGGGTCGGTAAATACATAGCGCCACAAAAGACAAATATTCAACGCCGGCAATATCAGTTGTACGCTCAAAGGTTCACAAATTTTTGCATACTTTGAATTAAAATTTATTACTAATTATAATTAATGAGCACCCTCGTGCTGCTTTTTCTCTATTGAACGGACTGACTATCTGATGATTGCTAAAATTAAACATAAGTTCATAATTCCTTAACCAATACAGAGTATATCTATATCTTGGTATTTTCTAAATAAACCAATTTCTAATTCTTGACGGATCACCTTCCAGGTTATGTTCTACCACATTTACTGCACATGATTTAACATAGTTTTACCTTACATTTTTAACATATGCCTTTTTATGTTTCAATGCTACACATGTACCGGAGACGGAGATGTGTGTAAATTAAACAATAATTATTTGGAACATATTCCAAGCCCTTGATAAGTTTAATATACTGGTCAAAAGGACCAGTAGTCTGGATAGTCAAACACTTGGCTGTACTTAAAAGTAATAAGCAGCATAAGAGTGTAGCAAACTTGCTATTTGTCTCTTAAAATGGAAAGACAGTGTTGTACCCATTGAATGTAAATTTATATTAATATAACAAATATCGGATATTTTAGTTTTCTACTTTTCACTTAGCAACATAGCACTTTTAATAGCCCGTTGAGCTACCGCAAACTTGCGGACCAGTCCTTAATTAAGAGGCTAAACGCTAGGAAGAATAGGCTCGCTGAAGTGGCAATGGGCTGGTCACACACCCAGAAGAACAGATGGCAGATGGGCCAGTAAGGTACTGGAGAGGAGGCCGCGTTTAGGAAGACGAAGTGTTGGTCGACCGTTCACCAGGTGGGAAGACGATCTTCGTGCAGTGGCCGGTCCGCGATGAATGCGAGTAGCAGGAGATCGGTCGTCTTGGCGTTCATTGAGGGAGACTTATGTCCAGCAGTGGACCGAAAAGGGCTGATAATGAGAAAAAAATATACGTAGACGACCAGATATTTCTCTGTCATAAAAAACGAGGACGTCTCATTGTACCTGCTAATAGCCCGATACACAAACATTTGACCTAATTTGCACTTGGCTCCATACCTAATTTTTGTATTGAAGAGAACACCCTCGTTGACTGTTCTCTTTATCTTCCCACTATATTTTAATATCGCAAAATATTGTACAATATGTTGGCGCCAGAATGAGAAAACACACGTATAAAAATGAAGGATTCCAAATTCAAATGTAATAACATTTTAGTTTTTAATTGTAACAGCATTTATGGTCAGACCAAGTGTACACACTCACAATAGATCATCGTATCATAAATCTTGTTCCAGTGGTCCTCAGCCGTATAATATATTTTTTGTATAATAATCTTGGCTTTTTTAACACATTAACGGCTGTGATTGATAAACAACTAATTGAACATCAGGAAACTTAAAATAGAAATGACGTCAAAGTTGCTGTTTTTGTTGAAATTTATATATAACATATAAAACGGCATTTAGATAAACATAACATAAACTCGTCGCTGCGCTGATATATAAAGATCGGGCGGCAGATGCTAGGGTCAGTTGAGCTCTGTTCTCTATTGGCAGCAGCAGTCTAGCCGACTGCGTCACGAAATGGATTATAAATTAGTTTTCGTCTTCTTCTCTCTGGTGGTAACGTACCTTTTGGCATCGCCCGTTGAAGAGAAGCCATTAGGTAAGTTATCAGCAATCAATGGCAGCCATTGGTAACGTAGCGAGTACACCATGCACGGTATTCCAATAGTGACTAGCTAAACGTACATAACTGTATAATTTTCAGTAAGTTCCACTAACAGAGACCCAATACAATTTTCAGTAAGTTCCACTAACAGATACCCAATACAATTTTCAGTAAGTTCCACTAACAGATACCCAATACAATTTTCAGTAAGTTCCACTAACAGATATTTTCCCGAGGATAGTTAAGGTTTGATGATATTTGTATAACATATTTCGGAAAAGTCAAGCCAGTTTAAAGCAATCAGAACAATTTTTTCATCAAGTCAATCGAGCGGTTGGAGGCCTACCAACGCCCACTAACATCCGCAGCATCCGACGCCTACTCACAAACCGTACGACCTGGCTATGTCTAATCACGGTGAACATGATAGTGTCGGTAGCCTCCGGGAGATAACTGTACGTTGTTGACACTATAATATAATCTAAAAATATATTGTGACTCGTTCATTACTGGATATATTTGATATATTTTTGTATATATTCTAGGAACGTCATTAGGTATACGATATTCAGTAGTTCCCATCATGTATACAACATTTATACCCCTTGTCTATAATTATAATAATGTCGAGTTACAACTAAGGCTATATAAAGATTTGTCAACTGTGTTGTCGCACAACACCAAAAAGAACAACAAAAATGTTACAGTGTGTGCGCAAGCACAAATACGCTTTCTGCTCCCTCATTCTGCTATTATGTTGCTCTCCGAAACAAGGTGGTTTCACACCGCCAACTTCCTGACTTCAGGCTGTTCTTAAAATTTGAAAAATTCCAATAACACTTCGGCCTGATCCGGGACCTGAAATCAGTAGTGTGTTAGGTCCGAACATGCTTACCACTAGACGACGAGGCGGACTATAATAATAATATAATGTTGAAGAGTTTAGTGGTTTTCTTCATAGCTTAGTTGAACGCTATTTTCAGAAACTATGGTTTGGATTTGAAAAAAGAAATATCACAATTAGATAGTAAATATATCTAGACAGCCTAATCTACAATCAATAGTAGGTGTTTAGCAGGTGACACCGCGGAACGATGCTTGTACTTAATAAAATATTGGCTA
Organism: Eumaeus atala; assembly: GCA_017140195.1. NCBI lineage: Eukaryota > Metazoa > Arthropoda > Insecta > Lepidoptera > Lycaenidae > Eumaeus > Eumaeus atala. The sequence goes on from JAFELO010000807.1 coordinate 597,876, forward strand.
TTCATCTTTCAGACTGTCCTGCGAATGAAAAGTACTATAAATGTAACTTGGAGGTATGTTTCAAAAAGTGTTCAGACCTCAAGTCCCCGCCACCATGTCCTGCGATCGCGCCGGGCTGCTACAGACCATCTTGTGAATGTGAACACGACTATCTCAGAAATAGCAACGGTGTCTGTGTTTCGTATGAAAACTGCGACTGGTAAATAATATTGGTATTCACTTGATACTCTTATTTAACTTGCAACATCAAACTGTTGTGCTATAAACAGATATTAATAAAATATACAACAGCTATAAATCGATATTTTCAAAACATCACTTCTCTTCGGAATAGACAGCTGATATCACATAGATCTTTTTTTCTACGATGTTCTATTCTTACAAGTAAAATAAGTAATAATTTAATAGCCCGCTTGAATGTTATAAACTCCAAGCTCCGTGACAAGGTCGGTTTTCGAGGTATGGCGGATCTTGCACTTTTTAATACAGACTTACAAATATCACAATAGTACAGTGAAAACTTCAAACATGTGGCTGCCGTTGACCAAAACTGTTACTTGTGATGTTAACTATATATTTCATTCGTGTTCCGAAAACAACCCTGTCTAAACATACAATACTTATGTGGGACCGGCAATCGAAACACTTGTTAGAATTTGATCTTTGTACTGGTCAGTTTCTAAGTAGTCACGACAACTTTAAAAGCAAACTTTTTAGTTTTAAATTAATACCGTCACGTCTCTGCGACTGCTCGATTGAAAATCACGAATGCGAACAAACCGCACATCACATATTGTGTGTGAAATATAATGTTTGGTAATATTCGTAGTGTTACTGGAATAGTTTCCTATGGTGACCTCATGGACAACTAGAGGAACAATCGTGATATCAAACAATTACGTCACAAATATTACTGGCAGCAAATAAGCGGAAGCAACAGCAGAAGTAATATTCCAAATATAACAAGTAGTCAATATTAACATAATATTTATATATAAGGCATTACTTTTATGGAGTTATTGTTTGACTCCATAAAAGTAATTGAGTTTCTGTAAAATAATAAGCCTTATAAAACGACATTTAAAGTATTAAACGCAGATTCTGTTGATATAATTAGACAATAATTATATTGTTATTCCTATTAAACGTTAATTAATTGTGGTTTGCACGAGAGATAATTATGGAATAAATATAATTCTTTTGACACAATGAAATCTATGAGGTTCGCCTATCAATCGAAGAATCCATAGATTCATTCAAATCCTCATTCCATGTTGGCATGAACAACAAGTATATTTGATAGTAAGGAAAATATATATAAGGAAAATATAATATATATATCTCCCCTCCTGGAGAGAATAATTCAGGAGCTGGTATCAACTTCGATATGTGGAACAACTTTGACTCTCGTCTTTTAATGGCCTGAGTTTATCTTCTAAGTTGTGTTTGATATTCTTAATTCACAAAGACGATGTCACCAACTAAGGATCTATATGTGTTCTATTTTTGTCATATAAAGTTCTGTTATAGTTATGTGACCTAATGATATTTTCCAATGTTTTTTCCTATCTAGAATTAAATCATAATCAGTCTTTTTGGGCTTTAACTCGTTCGGCAAATTGCAACATCTGTACCGTAAAGCATGTGTATTGGCAGCGATAAAAATTATAGGAATATTTCTCTCATTCAGGAAAGTTTTGAAGTCTCTAGAATTAATACCGGGATATTGATCAGAGAGAATAACGCCAATATTTCAGCACAATTTCTAACTAGTTTCATGAAGTCATTAGCATTTTGGGTGCTCTGGCAACAGGTTCATATACTTTTTGGTGGATCTTGTGCCTCCAAATCCTCCAATAGTGTCAATAGAGCATATCTCGAAAGGTTTTTTGGCTGGGCCCAAATATGACATCAACCCATATTTATTTCTTCTTCCAGACTTGTTTTTCATGCAATATGCATCACAAATATCACAAATTCTTTTAATGTTTTTCGTCATGTTTTCTGCTGTATACAATGAATTAATTATTCTCAATATTTGTTTCATTCCTATGTGGTCTAGTTTTCTGTGGATATTTTCCATAAGTTTAATAATGAATTTCTCTGATAGTATAATCTTTTCTTTTACTTTAACTTTTTCTATAATAAACATTATTTCTTGATAATAACCTTTCTTTTGCAATGTATGTTTTTGTTATTTTCTTGTTCTTGTAAAATATTATCTAGTTTTATTATGTTTACTGTTCTTAATGGTTCTTCTGGGTTTTCATCTCACACTAGGACCGGATTTCTGCTAAAACAATCAGCTTTAACATTGTGCTCACAAGGAAAATATAAATTCTGGAAATCATACTGCGATAAATATAATGTTAGATTTCCCAGCTCCTAGTCTCTTCACAATTTTATATTCATGTTTTCTAGTGGTATATGATCTGAAAAGACAGTATTTTTTACACATTAACATATGTTGGCAATACTTTACACATCCTTTAATTGCCAAGCATTCTAAATATATAGCCTTCATCCTTTTTTGCATTTCATTCAGTTTCTTTAAGAAGTATGCTACCGGTTTCTTCATTGTTTTCTTGTGGCTGTTCTAGAACTTGCACCTACGCCAAGTATAGTGGCGTCTGTGTATATGTAGATAGGTAGATTTGGATTAAGGATGGTCAGTATTGGTTGGGAACATAATATTTTTTCATTTCATTTAGTGATTTTTGATATTCAAAGGGTTTACCTTTTCTTAAAAGTATGTGTAGTGGTTCTAATTTCATAGCTATTTGTGGCACATACTTATGGCAAAATTTAATTCTTCCCAAAAACTGCCTAACATTGTTTTGTGTTTTTGGTGTAGAAAAGTCTTTGATAGATTTTAGATTGTCTTTCAGAGATCTAACTGCATTATTCTGTATAATGTGTCCTAAGTATTTAACTGAGTCAGCGGCAAATGTGCATTTTGAAATTCAAACCATCAATTTTGATAGTTTCAAATAGCTGGGTCAGGTGACCGACGTGTTCTGAGAATGATTTTGTGTATAATAATATGTCATCGATATAACAAGTAGTGAACTCTGCAAGTTTGTGTTTCCGTATGATGTTACATATTATTTTTTGGAAGATAGCTGGGGACGCCTTACGGTAGACAAGTCCATTGGTAACGACCTTCCTGTATCACGTATGCAGTTTTGTGTCTGTCACTTATCCTGAAGGCAATAGATCAAAACGCTGAATTTAGGTCCAATGTGGTGAAGAACTTACAATCTGTTGTTTTCAATATGAGGTCCTCAATAAGTGGAAATGGCTGAGATTGAGGTACCACAATTTTATTCAGTTTTCAAAAATCTATGCACAGTCTAGATTCTATATTTTTCTCCTTTTTATATGCTAATGTGACTGGCGCCGCAAAGGGACTATTAAACTCTTCACTTATGTTTTTCTTTCATAATTTTGCTACTTGATCTTCAATTTCTTTTTGTCTTCAATTGTACACCGATCACTACTTTGTTTGTGAAATTTCTGAGTGATTTCTAAATTTTCATTTTTAACTAAACAAAATTTTTTATTATATACAGGCCAATTTAAAAGTCATAGTCTAAATTTTCTTTAACATTCACTCCCTTTTCAATACTAAAAATAGTTACATCAAGTGTTATGATGCCATTTGTCTTTTTAACGACATTAATTGTTTTAAGATTAGTGATACTGGAACCACTTAATTCTTCATTGTTAATCTTTAGTAATTTAGAATTTATGAAGGAGACATTAGCTCCAAGTCATAGATACCAAATACTACAATTTTTTTATTAATTATCAATTTAATTTTATTTGATGGCGGCACTATTAGTCTTTTTTATGGCCATGTTTTAGTTCGCATTCTAATTCAGTGTTGTTAATTACTCTCATTCGTTTTTTTTTTCTTTTTCACCGTCAACTTTAGGTTTGAACCAACATGATTCTTCTGAATGGAAACGAGTGCCCTTATTTAGCCTTTCACATATGTTACAATTTTCCTTATTCATCTTAGTATCATCTTTCTTCTTGATAAATTTCTTCTTTGTGACCAAATGTAAAGATTTATTTCGTGAACTTGGCAAGATGGATCTTGCCGAGTTCACGAAATAAATCTTTAGTGTGTACAATATCATTTTTGTTTACTCTGTCCGTTATGTTGTATGGTAAATCTGCAGCAATCATATCGATCAAGGTTCCTGGGTCAATTGTTTTTCTCATTTCTAATAAGTTTTTCTTTTTTGATGGCATATTCCAATAAAGATTCTGCCTGATATTTGGAATGCATGGCATACTTGTATGAAGACTACTCCTTGTTATCAAATGTATGTAAAAAGTTCGAATTCCACTGCAACCATTTAGACTGTAAACCATATTTCATCATCATTGACGAATACCAATCACCGCATGATTTATCAAGAAATAATCTCAATATTTCAAATTTCTCATCTTCCCTGAACAATATCAAACGTAGAACATTCTTTCTCAAATACTTCCATCCATTGAGAAGCACTATTTTTTCACTCAAATCTTTCGATAACAAATCTTTCTGTAAATTTTTTGAAACTTTGTTTTTCTTTATTATATTGTCTTCGATTAAGCACTTTTATATTAAAATGTAAACATTAACATCTCAGTAGAACAGTTGAGGGATAAAACCTAAAGGGATAAACAAGGCTTTAGTTAAGTGTAAAAAAGAACCCAATCAAAAATTCCATTAAGTCGGATGTACCTTTTTAAAATTCAGGATGTCGTTTGACAGCCCAAGGCGGGTACACAACAGTACTTCTTCGTGTTCGCATTTTTATATTAAAATGTAGGTATTAACATCTCAACAGAATAGTTGAGGGATAAAATCGGAAGGGATAAACAAGGCTTTAGTTTTATGGAGTTCGACACAATAATTGACTTTCCGTAAAATAATAAGCCTAATAAAACGATATTTAAAATATTTAACGCCGATTCTGTTGATACAATTACACAATAATTATATCATTATTCTTATTAAACATTTGTCAATCCACGTGGTTTTCACGAGAGAAAATTATTGACAAAATATAATTCTTCATTGACATCTGAGGTTGTCATACGAGGTTCGCCTATCAATCGAACAATCCATAGGTTTATTCAAATCCTCATTCCATGTTGGCATGAACGACAAGTATATATTTATGAGAATATTTATTATATGTACCATGGAGATCTCTTCTGATTCCATTCGTTGCGGGTCCCAAGACAGATTTTAACTTTACTCTCAGGCTCCCTGCTATCATATGGAAGGGCCTCAAGAGATGGCCGCTGTCGATCCTGGAGACACAGAAATAGTAGCGACGGAAAAGTGTAGGGGCTAAACAAGTTTATTGGTTGCTGCTGTCGAACCTGGGGACGCAGGAGTAGCAGTGGTGAAAACAAGCTATGGGCCTAACCCGTTAAAAAACTAAGCAAAAAATACTCACTAGAAGTTTACGTGAATGTAAAAGTACATTTAAAGTACATTACAATAAAACTACTTCCACGGATTTTATTTATGTTTCCCCTTCGTTCACGCCAAAACTACTACACATACAGATTGCAATCTGGAATAACATAACATTGCTTTACATCCTATAAACAATAATTGTAATGTTCTATATATATATATATATATATATATATATATATATACATAACTTGTGACATGATATATTTTTCAGCGTGTCAACACGTTACTTTTGTACAGGGTTTACACAATTATAGTGTATACAAGCTTTTTTATTGTTTTAAGATTGTAATATTTATCTATTTTGTTACACTGTTTGTAGCTAACTACTAACTAACAACAAATATTTTTATTTACAGAAAGTTTCATGGTGATCATCCGAAGCAGTGCAAGTTTTTAGTATAGACACAATAAATTTTAAACAATCACGTGTTCATTTCAGTTTGTAGTATAGACACAATAAATTTTAAATAATCACGTGTTCATTTCAGTTTGTAGTATAGACACAATAAATTTTAAACAATCACGTGTTCATTTCAGTTTGTAGTATAGACACAATAAATTTTAAACAATCACGTGTTCATTTCAGTTTGTAGTATAGACACAATAAATTTTAAAAAATCACGTGTTCATTTCAGTTTGTAGTATAGACACAATAAATTTTAAACAATCACGTGTTCATTTCATTTTGCCCCTACACTTCAACATAAGTAATTTGTACGTATTACTTATGTTGACAGCCAGTGTACAGACAATTTTTTTTTCGGAGGGACCTAATACTGGTTGGCGGCGCTTGTCCAGCCTCAAAAGTTCGAATGACTACGAAGACTTTTGTGTCCTCAGGTTTAGGGAGACAATAGGGGGACAGACCCTATCTTTTCCCGCAGATGGGAAGAGATGTACCGGGTTGTTTGTGGGCGTACCCTATAGTAACTATTTTTGGGACCGAAAAGGGGGAAGCGGTCCCCCTCCCCACACTAGTGGGAAGGCGCGCACGATACCGTTTAAATTGCGGTGTTCGTGGATAAGGATAATTGAGCTCGTTTAATGTTTGGCTTATCTGAGGAGGCCGGCCTCCTCACCCCCCCCCCCCTCTGACGGAAGGATTTGATTTGCGATATGAATCAGCAAAAAGCCGTATTCTTGATTTATTTATTATTAGAGCTCTCTAAAGTCGCGTTATTTTATTTCTACAAATCTAAGCTCTCAACTTACGGATTCGAACCCGAGCTCGTTTCCGTAAGTGGTATGTGAGTTTGACATTCTGTAAGTCATATGTTATAATTGTGTCACTTACATATAATTACATGTAAGTTTTATCGCTCGACCGGTACGAGCGGTGTATATGATATTCTGATTCTAACAGGAAAAATGCATTTACGCACCATCCAGCCGACCCAAGGGGGCGTGAAGTGTGTGTCGGGTTCAGGTCGTGAAGCGATAGTTACTACCGACTAAAATTGCTATCCGTTAGTTGGCCCTATTAGTATTTTTCTGCGGGAGCGTGTCTTAATGTTTCTCTGTTTGTATTCTTGGACGGACTTAGCTACTGCTATCGCGATCGCGTCGTCGGCGTCGTGCAATACGTGCTTCGGCCGACGGTAACGGGAGTCGGTTAATAACGTCGGATCGTATTCCGACGTTTGGACGATTAATTTATTTTAGTGATTAGGGGCACGGTCAAAGAAGCTTTTGTTTTGAGACAGCTATTTGAAGTGTCCTTTAATCGATGTCAATTGAAAGTCACTGTACAGACATAAACATTTATATGAACGTGTGTATACCTATGTAATTATATAATCTGTCATCTCCAACTACACAGACCGCAGACCGATAATAGCGCTTTAGAGAGTGAGACAGAACAATCTGGAAGAAGCGAGCGATGGTGTAAGACATTACACGTACCTTACGTAGGTCGTAAGGACTTTATACAATTTTCTATATTTCTTGTCCAGGCCAGGACGTGGCTCGAGACACACTTATCACGCTTATCGGACGTCGATTATAATAATTACATAATATCAGTGCACCAGCAGGCAGCATCTTGTAATAGTTGCAGTCTGCCTCGTGATCTGCGGTAAGCATGTGCGTAGACCATGAGATCCTGGGTCGAGTCCAATATAGAGTGCGCTTGTGCGTTTTATCATTCTTTGCGCTATAATAATATATTCTGAGTGCGAGTGTCTACAGAAATTACGCTAAGAGGGCATTATGTTATCTTGAATTAAATTATCTTGAATGAAAAAAATTAGTTAAAGAATAAGTAAAAAACGTCGTAAGAGACTAACAAAAAGTATGGAGATCTGACAAAAATCATTTTCTTGTAAAAATGTTGCCAAGATGAGCCTTATTGATACCGCTTCTTAAAAAGTTATCAGATACCAAATGGTAAGCCAGTCTAATTTTACGTGCTACAATTCTAAGCTTCATAATTTCCCAAACTATATATTGACGACCGGCTGGCTCAGTTGGTAACGTGGCGGTTAGACAGCGTGTTACGCCAGAGGTCGCGTGTTCGAATCCCGCCTAGGTCATGGATGTTTATATATGTATTATATATATTTCTGTAATAAAAATCTTAAATATATAATATTTCTTAAATCTATAAAAATATTAAATATATTTCCGTTGCCTAGTACCTATAACACAAGTCCTTCGGGTACTTAGCACAGGGCTAGGCTAACGAGGTGTGTTAAGTCCACAGATATTATTATTATTTTAGCTTCCCCCTGCCTTATCCCATTAGGTAACTGGTTGGGTTTACCAGTCTACAACTAGGTCAGGTATATATTATGAAATGTTAAATGTATTGTTTAACGTTGGTACTGTTGGTGTTCTCAAGTTAAATAATCAATAAATAAGAACAAATGAAAGATGAACACAACGTCCATAAGCTTTTTATAACGTGTGAAATTATAAGCACGTACGTGCTTATAATTTCTGTTACTTGTAACAGATACTAACATGGTAACGGTGAAGAGTTGGGAAAATCAGGGCTTTTAAAGGTTAGGCATGTAGAATTAGAAGCTTAGCTTTTTTGGGATGGAAATGATATCCTATTTGTTGTGCATGTTATAATTTGCATATATCTATATATGCAAATTATAACATGCACAACAAACGGTATTTAGATAAACATAGCAAAAACTCGTCGCTGCGCTGATACATAGAGATAGCGCGGCAGATGCTCGGGTCAGTTGAGCTCTGTTCTCTGTTGGCAGCAGCAGTCTTACCGACTGCGTCACGAAATGGATTATAAATTGGTTTTCGTCTTCTTCTCTCTCGTTGTAACTTGCCTTTTGGCATCGCCTGTTGAAGAGAGACCATCAGGTAAGTAATTTACAATCGGCACTCGTCTCGAAATATTGTGTACCTTTACAATTACAAATTTTGAGCCAAATAACTTTGCCGCCACAAAATGAAACATCATATGGCTCCCTGCACACACCCTAGATTATACTAGATAAATTTTCAAAAAAAAATTGAAAAATTGAAATGAAAATAAAACATTGAAAGTATTAACAATAAAATTCATCAAATTATATTCATAATTTTGACATTTTGATGAAATACCCGTGTGAAGTCGGGTCGGACTGCTAGTATTACTTAATATTAACTAATACTAGCAGTCCGAAGTGATTTTCCTTACCCTCAGAGAGATTGCTATTGAAAATTAGGTGTAGAGATAATTAGTTAAGCTTCTGTACAATTTTTTTTCCTGAAAATAAGTCGATTAAGAAATTCCGTCTTCTGTTAAACCACAGAAGACGGAACAGGACAGTGTGTAATGGCCTCGTTCTTGTTTTGTAGAGGAACTAAATACTGCAGTAGAATATGTTTGCCCTCTAGAGATACTGACTTCAATAATACAAAATAAGAAAAACGAGCCAAGAGCGAGTCGGACTCGCCTATGAATGTTTCCGTAGAAACGAAACGAAAGTCACAACTATCGAATAGATTTTATTAATATCATTTCGCGCTTAAAGTTTTTATTAAAAATTCTCAAAAAAAAAAAACTAAAATTGGCATTCTGTAGAAATGTAAATGTAGAAATTTCATTTTCAGTTATCCCCTTGGTAGTTTAAAACTTAGAGGGAGTGTTATCATAGTCAAATAAACCTTTAATGAAATGACTACAATTTCCTTCGGATTTTCATAAGATCGGCCAACGATACGGCAAATGATATGGGTTTGATGAGAGGCAGGCATTTTTGGGACGGATGTTGTCTGGATCAGTGTGATTGTGAGCTACCAGGGGCACACTGGAGGAGGCAGACAGGGCTCACTTGCCCCCCTATAATGAAAAGTCTACAATTTGATACTAAGATATAATTATATATACATAAACTTTCAGTGTGTAGCTGTGCAAATGAAATGTACAATAAATGTAACTCGGAGGTTTGTTTGTGTCAGCCCGTCTTGTGAATGTTAACACGGCTATCTCAGAGATAGTAATGGTGTCTGTGTACCGTTTCAAATCTGTGATTGTTGCGTACTGTTAGATGGATTTAATGGACAGTCTTTTTAAAAAATAAATTTTATTACTGCTAGGAGCAAATAGTAAAATATTACAATTAACTTATGAGAAATGGATATAGAAATTGTACGCGACCGTCAGGTCTGATGTATGGACAGAGACTGAGCTGCCGGGATAAGAGTAATGCTCAGGTTCCGAGAGCGTAATGCTGATGGGCCATAATCAGGCGTATTCAGCATTAAAGCCTCCGACCTCTGGACATAACACCTCCCCCTTTTAGAGAAGACTTGGGGTTGTACAAGTCTTCAGCTAGAGGCGACTCCTGGTGGGAGCAGCAGAGTTCGTCTCCGTCTCGGCCTAGTTCTATTTCAGTTGTGTCGGTAGTGTTCTGAAGTGAATTTACTGGTGCTGCTATGCGATTGTCATTGGCCCAGAATTGACGGTTGCGTTTACACAAATATCTTATTAATTTATAAAATGAATATAAACTTAGTGATATACATATTATAATAAAACTTATAGAATAATGTGTTCCCGATTGACTGAAATCTTCTTGATTAACTTCTATGGTTCTCAGCCGGTCCAGTAGCGAAGCTACTGCGGCTTTATCGACTTCAATTTCATCTAGATTGGTGATATTTTCAAAACTTATCGGAAATACACTATTATACTTAACACTGTTCATACTTCCTAAACCATACATATTATATATTTCGTTTGACAAATTGAAAACGGGTAAGTAACTGATTGGCGAACTTTCGTTAATTACATTATATTTCGGCATCAGTACGACCGTCTTACAGTAACCGATACAATGGTTGGGGATGACGATTATTCCCGTGCCTACTACAGTGGTCTCATATAATTTTGAACTATCACCGTCGATTCTGATTTTGGATGGTTCAGATTGGACTTAGATCTACCTATTGTTTGTGATGGGGTTCTATCTTCCCCGTGGTTGTTCTAACCTTGCACTGATACGGCAAGCTAGTTAGAGCCTTGGTTAATAGCTCGCTAACAGACATATTGTCTATATTACACAGATATCGATTGGAGTTCACTGATACACAGGGTTGAAGACTGTCTATTGTACAGTACTGGGACTGGTCTTTTGTCATTGCTATGTATTTATTACTCGGTATTATTAGGCTAAATGTGTCGGGTTGGTCATTATTGTATGGGGTAGGCAGGGCGATATTATGAAATAACATATGTTTCTTAACACTAAGTAATGGTATTTGTAATATAAAAACTATTCTATAATTACTATAATAACATACTATACTAGATACATTTAAAATTGCGTGTATAGAGTCTAAATTTAGAACAACAGACAGCTCGAGGGCGCTGGGCAAGTGTCTATAGTTATCAGCGAGCTCGCGGTATAGCTGACGCGGCGTAATTATAACCGGGTGCAATACATTGACGCTACTGAATAGAATTGCATTGGCCACATCTTGTATTTGAAATGAAAGAGTAAGTAGGGTTGCCTCAAGCGAGTTAAGTGTTTCATTTACGGTTGCCAAAATTTGTAACTCGTTCGTGGTTCCAGTAATATTGCCAATAACCCGTGTGAGCTTGCCAATAGCCATATGAAGATTTAATTCGTTTTCTTGGATTTTATGAATAGTTTTATTATATGTTGAGGTTAGCGATGAAGTGATTAATCTATTTTCCTTCATAAACCCAATTAGTTGTTTTTCACTCTGCTGTAATGATTCTATTGCTTTGTTGTATTTTAAGCCGTCATCTTCATCTAGATTGCTGAAAATATGTTTTATTAAAGTACCTGCTCCACTGATCCATGCACTTCGTTTACTTCTGTTATCTATCAAATGTGAGATAGATGAGTAGTCTGTAACTAAATCCTGATATCGCGCTTTTAAGGGTATGAGTCTATTGTAGCATTCTTTATCTACCGGTATTATGTATGTTCGATCACACAGGTTTTCAGTTGTTTTCAGTTGTTAATGGCGTCTATATGAGCCCTCAAATGGGATATGTCTAAGGGTATTACAACCCTCAGGTGTGTGTTACTTATGCCGAGTGTACCTGTATAGTCGAAATAAAGACCAGAGCCTGAATAGATAGGGTGAACGAAGTCCTGATAGGATAGACACCATTCTGGACACCTAGAAGAGAGGAAAATAAATAGAATATAAAGAAGAAAGAATGAATAAGAAAGGCTATTTATATCTAAGTACTCACTATTATACTACTTACTATTAATATTGAAAACTTTTTTATTAATATTGAAACTTATCCTAACTATAGTTGTTACGGTGTATAATTATATTCTGTCTACATTCTTGTTATATCAGCTGGCTTTACTTGATCGTAATGATGTGTGACGAGCCGTCTATTTATTAATTAACTCTATTAATCTCTCGTGTGTTATTACCATTAATTTTTGTGATTTCATAAGGTCCCTTCCATATAGGAGAGAGTGCCTTACGTAATCTTAGATGTTTTTTTAAATAGACATAATCGCCTGCTTTGTAGGTAACTAGTCGAGCACGGTTATCGTAATATTATTTGCACTGTTTAACATAAGTTTCTATGTCACTGCGCATTCCCTTCCAATAGTACATTTCTTTAATTCGGCTATGCATACTGTCAGAGACCAAGTGGCCCGCCACTGGGATATCATGATTCTCAAATAATATTTTCTTAATTTTGGTAGGTGTTGGGTATATTGTCTTATTATGATATATATTGATTTTGATATTTGTATTATTAAAAAGGTATGACAATATATTATAAATTCTTACAAAAGAGTGTTTTTCAAATGGATTTTTAAGTCTGAGATGCTAATTTCTTTCACGTCCTTTGACTTGATAAGTTCATTGCGAACATTTTTCAAAGTTTCGAATATTTCGGGATATGATGGTTCGTCAAAATGATGTACTTTGGTAAATAACCAATAATAATGTATGTTATTTATTTCTAATTTATGGAATGAGAACAATTCCTTTTCTGTTTCGTTAACAGTTTTGTAAATTTCAGGATCGCTAAGGATTTCTTGTATGTAAGGGTTGGATTCGTCTAAGTCTAATGACGATGGGACTAGGATAATTTTATCTCGAGTCTTTATTAAGCTTTGGTTATATTCTTCTATTTTAGTGCTAAGTGGTTTATCTTTGTACGATATGAATTTCAAAAAGGTAGAATAATCAACGATAGGTTCATTATTACTTTCAATAGTCGAGAGTTGTGGATCAGTACTTAGAGTGTCAGGATCAGGGATAACTGTTTGATCTCGTTGAGGCAGGTTATTCAAGTCATTTTCTATTTCCTCTCTAAGTATGTCTGGAATATTAGTAGGCTCCATTTCCGGAAGAGGTAAAATGTCATCGAAAGGATTGTTTCGGCAGGTATTTCTTCGGGATTGAATGATGTCGGTGATAGTAGCAAATCTAAAAGGTCTCTGTCTAATTCTTGTGGAGATTCTGTCGTGACTGATTCTATTGCGTTTACAGGATATCTGGATAACGCGTCTGCATTCGCATTAATTTTCCACTTTTTATAGTGGATCTCATACTCAAATTTGTTTGTTTGCTTTTTGTTTTGTTTTTTGTTTGAGACGCCATCGGACCAACCTTGATCCAGGATCCTTGCAATTAAAAAACCATTGCAAGGGCTTATGATCTGTTATTATTTTGAATCGATGGCCATAGAGATAGGGCATGAATACTTTTGTGCCGAAAATTATAGCGAGGCATTCTTTTTCTGTTGTGCTGTAGTTGCATTCAGCTTTATTTAATGTGCGGGAGGCATATGCAATGGGGAGATCTAGTCCGATAGGCCCCTGTGACAAAATAGCAGAAATTGCAAAGTTCGATGCGTCACAGGTGAGAGGGAAGGGTTGTGTGAAATCTGGATAAGCTAGGACTGGTGCTGAGATTAATTTGTTCTTTAAGGATTCGAAAGAAATTTGTGGTTCGTTTTTACAACGAAATGGAATATCCTTTTTAAGCAATGACGTTAGTGATTTTGCTAGTTTGGCGAATTCAGGTATAAATCTACGGTAATATGATACTAGTCCTAGAAAGGATTTGACTTCTTTTGGTGATTTAGACGTAGGGAAATTGGATACTGCTTTAGTCTTTTCGGGATTTGGTTTTACGCCGTCCTTTCCGATTATATGACCAAGGCCACTTCTTTCCGTAGGAATTCGCACTTGTCCGGCTGTAGTTTTAAATTAAAGCGCCTGAGTCTATCAAATACTGCTCGTAGGCTGTCAACGTGAGAGCTCAAGTCAAAAGAGTAAATAATTATGTCATCTAGGTATACAAAGCACCGGTTCCCTTGTAGCCCGTTGAGACAATTGTTCATGAGTTTTTGGAATGTAGCATGTGCATTCTTTAGGCCAAATGGCATTCTATTAAATTGGTAATGTCCCTGAGGGACCGAGAACGCTGTTTTTTCTGCGTCCTCAGGAGAAATTAATAATTGGTGGAAACCGGAAGCCAGGTCTAGCGTGGAGAAGTATTTACTTTTACCTAACTGATCAAGGATTTCCGAAATTTGAGGAATCGGGTAGGTTTCTCCTATAGTTATATCATTGAGTTTACGATAGTCAATGACTACACGCCTTTTCCTTTGACCTTGGGTATCTAACTTCTTAGGGACTATCCAGATTGGCGAACTCCAGGGTGAGATTGAAGGTTCAATTCTATTCTGTTGGAGCATTTTATTTATTTGAGTTTCCACTTCCTTTTTGTGACATTCCGGGAATCTATAAGACTTGGTATGTATAGGGATATCCGTGGTCGTTCTAATTTTGTGATTTAGGAGGTGTAAGAGAGGCGGTCTTCCGGTAAGTGAAAAACGTCAGAGTAGTCCGTGCACACATCTATTAAAGCGTCAGATTCCTCCGTGTTCAAATGGTCCAATCTCAGGGATTGTATAACTTTATTAGCTCTGTCAGTGGAATTTCGAGTATTTAGATTTATTTTAAACGATGCCGAATGTAAAGGTTCCAGCTTTAGGTTTAAATTTGGATTCACATTAATAGGAAATTCTGAAGTATTAGCTACGGTGAGGTTAATTCTGTCATTGTCTTTAACTTTTACTATACAATTGAGCATGTTGAGTTTTATGTACCGCTCGCTCACGTAATACCACCGTAAAGTGACACCTTCAGTGCCGCGTTTCGTGTGGTTTGTGAGTAGCCGGTGGCCCATTGGAGGGGTGGAGGGGAGAAGGAGGGCAACACATCGACATAGTAATTATGTGGATGTTCATGGGCGTCAGTAGTCGTATAAAGGCTCCCATTTCTCGTATGCCCCCTAATCTATAGTAAAATATACTCGAGTAAATGGAATATATTTTAAAACACAATGTTACGATTGCTTTTAGGAATGGTTAGACAACATGAGTGTGAAAAAAACCCAATCAGAAATTCCATTAAGTCGGCTGTACCTTTTTAAAATTCAGGATGTCGTTTGACAGCCCATGGCGGGTACACAACAGTACTTCTTCGTGTTCGTATTTTTATATTAAAATGTAGACACTAACATCTCAGTGGAACAGTTAAGGGATAAAACCTTTAAAATCCAGAGGACAGACACAGCGACAAAAATCTCATAAACTAATTTTACAGTACAGAGGGCCAAAGCAGCAATAAGAGCCTTTTTACGACTATTATCGCCCATAGACATCCGTATTGTTGCCATATTGCCTATGCGTTGTCGTTTTTTCCTCTTCTCCTCCAATGTGCCACCGGATACTCACAAACCTTGAGACGTGACAGCACATTTCTCACTTTACGGAGGTGTCAAGTGAGCGAGAGGGACCTCCCCGGTCGTGCCGGCCCAATTTATCTAAAGCAAGTGCCGGCCCAATTCAGCTGAAGCATGTGCCGGCCCAATTCATCTGAAGAAAATGCCGGCCTAATTCAGCTGAAGCAAACACTACCTCTTACATAAATCCATTCCAGTAACATTCTGCTTTCTTTTAAGAGATAAAATTATTGCCGAACAGATGGAACAGGGAAGTCGATGCCTGCCAAATAAATCGGCACGTCACACTGGTGATCCCGCCCAGAATAAATAATCTTATTTCATGTCCTTTATCTGAAATACGTACAGTATGTCATCGGATATCGGTGTTCGAATGTGAAATACTTCTAACACGTTACTAAACATTGGTGATCCTAAAAAAATCTTGCAACATACAAATTCTGTGTATATTGATATGTTTATGGTATTCTATACTTTAGCATGTCTATTTTATATATATATATATATATATATATATATATATATATTATATCATATTTTACTATGACAGAGAGTAAGTTAGCAAATCATAGACTAAAACCTTCGCCAGAAATAATTGTATCCATGGATGGGTGAACCGCATAAAATTTCATTCGGTAGATTTTGAGAAAATCAATGTAGAGGCCGATCGATTGGGTTAAAAAGCAACAAGGCGCTACACCAACGCACTGCACGATATTAATGAGGTCATACACGTTGACCCTTGGAAATGGTCAAACCCTCGGCAACGGGGAATGCGACGCCAGGAGGAGGATCTATCAAGCACCCTGGATTTGTACGTAAAAAGTACTGTACTGTGTTGTCAGTAGGATGTTTCTTGTAACATCGGAGGCCAGGCGAGCAGTTGGGCCCATTCCACCGGCCACCGGCTACTTGCATATCACACGAAACGCGATAGCGCAGCTGTCACTATCGTGTGAGCGAGAAGTATATCCCAGATCATGCCAGCACAATTATGCTGCAATGCAGCATTTCACTACCTCTCACTTCGTGTCCAACTGTGCACTTTACAGATGATGATGATATTAACAAACGTTCTTAGAAAATAGAATAATTCACACCCAATATAGATTTGTTCTCGAGACCGGCACAAATTTATTATTCCAATAAAACCATCGTGAAATAAATTACAGAATTTAATATCACCGTCCTCGACCTAAATATTTCACGTCGCTCTACCCGCCGACTAAATACAAATGGTTTAGTACATTGATTGAACTGTTCTCGGATCTTGGATGTTTCTCAAGTTTCACAACCCATACTGTCAATTCTACTAATATTATAAACGCGAAAGTTTGTAAATATGGATGGATGTATGTTACTCTTTCACGTAAAAGCTACTAAACGGATTTTGATGAAACTTAGTAATGTTGTACCGTATTTACCAGGATAACACATTACATATAAAAATATACGATATTATGCCTGTTTTGTCTGTGGATGACGCGAACAAAGTTATATATATATATATATATATATATATATATATATCAGTTGTTTTATCTAAATTGTCGTATTTCATTACGGCGAGGCATTTTCAATTACAGTGCCGTTTTTTTATGGCGGGCCAACGATTAGCCAAACTGAATATGGCTGAGTGGAAACGCGCCAGAAAGTGTTCGGCGTTTTACGATATTCAATAAATCTAGCATCATTTAAATGAAGTGAACAATTATCCGCTTTTTTGACACGTTTTAGTTCCATACTTTAACACTCGCGGCGTTGCTTGACATGACAACAATGTCTTCGATTGTAGGATAATAAAAAACTATGCCCATATCTATCTGGAAAAGGTTCCGCTCTCTACGCTTCTGACTAATGCTTTGTGATTAGGTTTTTATTTATTTGCACTGAAATCTCAAAGGCCAAGTGGGCCTAATTTCGTACTTGTATCGATCACTATCAATGCCTAAAGCCAGGAGATTTAATGAGAATAAACGTCCGCCGCTATAATATTGAAGAACGTCTTGCAAAGACAATCTGGCTAATCGTTAGCCCGTCACAAACCAAACGGCCCGCCTTTGAAAATATACGGTGATTCGTACAAACAATTACGACTTATACAAGTGAAAAGGCAAGAATTTTCACGCAGAAACTACTACACGTTTTGGCTGGATATGTATAATAAAATAATTTTGATACCTAAGTTTAATTCTATTGGGATAGATTTCACGCGAGTGAACCCGCGGAGCGCAGCTAGTATAACATAATCCTATTAACCTTCAAACGATCTTATAAAGACCTTAATACATTCACATCAGTTTATCTCGTGTTACCTAAATTTGAAGTTTAATAAAACGCGCGTAGTAATAAGGAGATAAATCTTACTTACGTTTTGTTCCTTTATACACCTTCGCTATGCAAATTGGCGTACCGCGGTACAACAATGGACCCTCATGTTACTGCGATCATATTTACCCCTAACAAATATCCTTTGTTACGACGCCATGTTTGAACTTGGACTTTGCGCTTCCAAGTGAATAAATGTCATGCGCGCCTTAGTAAAATTAGATGTGTGTATTTATTTAGGATTTATACGGGAAAGTTGCGGGCGTGCGTGTCAATATACGTGATTATATTTGAGATTACATGAATTTTACATTTGAGTAGCTATGGTTTAGTTACTCAAATTGCAGCACAAGTGGTCCTGGTTCGATACCAACCACTTTACACGGGAAAATGTTACTATTTCATTCATCGGAATTGGACGTTAGTTCCTCTGCGGTAAAGCAAAACAGCGTGAGCAAATCTACAGGTCTTAAGAGACGGAAATTATAACCCGTTTCCTGTCAATATAATATATTTTTAAACGTTAAACTATAAGATTTTTATTACTTGTAATTTTAAAAAATTATTTTGGTACTTATTATTTTAACTTATAAAAAATCTACAAACACACGTGTCTGAAGTCAATTATAGAAAAACAAGAGGATTAATCCTGTTTACAAGGCCAAGTTTTTTTTACAACCTACTTTACCTGTCATTACGTAGCAGAGTAGCTTTTATGAGCAGAGATAATAGAAATGTAATATAAACTGTAACACTAAATATAGCCGAACTGCTAATAAAATATGTATATAAACACCTCATAACAGTGACATATATTGTTTTACTTTTTTACACCAAACTACAGACCGGAGGTGAACCGGTGGGGCGTGTCGCGCTCGGCACGAAAGGCTACCGACCAAAACCTCTACGAGCCTTCGGCTGCCGTGATGGAGTGTCCCAGAACTATTGGCAACGGGACCCCCATCATAGGAATATCATTTAATCCAATTTGGCCATATAATAGTATAGTATAAAATAGGAGCAGATGAGACGCTTTTGTGAAAAGCTCAACTTCATTTGTTTCTCTTGTCCCGGGTATTTGTGTACAGTTTGGATTTGCTGGTGTGAATTATGACCCGCAACGACAAATCTCATGGAAGAGGAGGTGCTTTATTATATTTGTTGCAATAAATTTCTTGCTGAAATACAGACGAATTTGATAATATCAACAACGTATACTACTGTATCAGGTTCTTATACAATTTATTTTAACACCATTACATTCTTCTTTACAATCATTTCGTATTTGTGCATAAATAGTGATCGTCCGGCGACTGAAATTTGATCTCAATTATAAGAAAAATAAAACATTTTAGTAAAGTTATTCCTTTTGATGTTTGACACTTAACACTAAACGCGTGTTACACAATTGAATTGTGTTTTTTTTTTGACGCGGGGAAACGCATTTACATGCCTTCACCGGCCCTGGGTGGGGACCAGTGGTGAGTGGGGCTCGCGGCACTGATGACCCGCGAATTTCATCGGTGCCGTTTGGTAGTGCGACCTGGAACAACAAGTCATCAGGGCACCTCCGCGGCTAGTCAATCCTCTAAGGGACCGACTCCACTTCCATGAAAGGGTTGCCCCGCACGTCAGAACTACCCCACCCACGTCGGGACAGTGCAATGGGATGAGGTTCCCATCCACACCTTGCCCCAAATTTAAAAGCACCTCCTCCTATTTTATCTTTTGTCCCCTCTTCTCATAAGAGGGCTATAAGGTGCGGGACCAGCTCTTCTTAAGAGGGGTACAGAGAACAGCCCCCTCGGTTCATTTGGCTTCGCCGGGGTTCACGCCAGTGTGTGATGTGTGCCGTACATGCCATGATGTGTGCCGTAGTGTGGGTCTTGCTTTATTTCATACAATTAATATATACTCGTATTGCACTGGTTCTCAATATAATCGTTAACTATTCCAAATTTAAAATTGCTCCATTCACGCAATTCTGTCAAAACTATCCGGGAGCATGCTTACTGAAACACAGCTTCTGAAACGTCGGGCCAGTTAAATAATAAAATAAATGTCATAACGATGTCAATACCGGTTATATATGTATATATATATATATATATATATATATATATATATATATAAATTTTACACTTTAGAGCAGTTTCGATTACTTATCATCGTAACTTATAATTAATCGATAGTACAAATTGTGTAACAATAAGTTTATTCATGACGTGATATCAAGAATCACTCCAGCAATTCTATCTAGAGTCCCTTTCTATATGAAGATGTTTTTCCAAAAATTGAATAGGATCCCTTGCACCCATACTTACTTACTTTTATATTTTAATCAGTATTTGGGTGTCACATGATTTTCTTCTAACGTAGAAAGTGATTACAATAAATAACACTACATTTACCGATTTTATCGCGGTCTATTTGATTTTTTTTTTATTTATTTTAATGAATAACTATCGCGTAAACTTAAGACATCAATATACTTTCGTTATATAAAATTAAACACTTTTGTGTTCAAACATTTGTCTCGTCATCGGACGAGGTCCATGTTTCAGCTGAAAGAAACCGTCAAATAGAAGGGGTGCAGAATTTATTATCATTTCTTTATGTAATCATAACAAAATGTGTAGTAAAGCGCAGGTGGGAGGAAATCCTGCAATAATATTTCGTATCACTTGGTGAATGTGATCTTGTCTCAAATCCTGCAATAATATTTCGTATCACTTGGTGAATGTGATCTTGTCTCAAATCCTGCAATAATATTTCGTATCACTTGGTGATTGTGATCTTGTCTCAAATCCTGCAATAATATTTCGTATCACTTGGTGATTGTGATCTTGTCTCAAATCCTGCAATAATATTTCGTATCACTTGATGATTGTGATCTTGTCTCAAATCCTGCAATAATATTTCGTATCACTTGGTGATTGTGATCTTGTCTCAAATCCATTAAAGTTATGACAAATATTTTGATAAATTTACTGGAAGCGCTGAAGGCCTTTTCATATTGTCGGATATAATATGAGAGTTGTATTGTGCTGAATCCTTAATAATGCATCTATCTCAAAGATAAATAAAATTCGTTTAACCTTCATAAATACAATAAAAATTCTGAAAACTTCTATATAACTAATAATCCTAGTGTCAAAAGTTATATTCCAAAGATTTTGGTGCCGAAAGTAACAATAAACTTTTTCAAATATAAAAATTTCTCGCCTCTACAAAATTATGCGCTGTCAATATTTAATTTCCTCAAGAAATGAACAAGAGCGTTGTAGATTTCCAAGTGGATTACAATGTTACATAAAAAAAAAGATCTTGACGTGCCTTTTCAGAGAATAATTGAAATTCCATCTCATTTAAAACCACCGTTATTATTACTAGGGTTATTCACTCATTATGCATCCTAAATCTGAGCAATATCTACTCTTAGAAGACCCCAACGATGTAAAATAGATCCAACATAATTATATGCCTTTATCGATCAGCTGATTTGTATATATTTATACCTATTTTAATAAACGTCATGACGGATGGGAACATGCATCAACTGTGAACCAGCTACTATTAAAAATAACATTAATTTTATTACTTATTATTAAAGATTGCCTTATCTAGTAGTGAGCTCGCGATATGCTCTCCACACTGTTGACTCTGTGGACACATTAAAAGAAATATCATTTCACTAATGGAGCATTTCTGTCAGTACACATGTTGACAATATACGAGGCACACCCTTGGGTCCTCTTTTGTTGTTGTGATTTGCTGACGTATACACTTGGCCTCATATGTGGGATAGTAACTCAAAGAAGGAATTCCATGTAAAACAAATCTCCTAGGCATATCTTTTGGTTATATAGTGGATAAAGAAATTCAAAATAAATTATGCACAAAAGGCCACGTCCACCGTTAACTTATTTCCCACATATTTTACACCTTTATAATGTCATCGGATACCGAGCAGTTGAGCTCAATAATTTATCTACTAAAACCAGGTGTTCGTGCACTTATAATCAGCTAAAAACTACACAAACTTACTATAAAAAGAGCGTATGCTGTGATACCAATGAGCGTTATTCTCTGATGCTGCTCAAATCTCTGAAAATGTAAAGTAGTTAATAAAATGTAAAAAGTGCATTAGAAATTGTTCATTGTTTCATTATTGATTGCCAAATTTGTAAATGAAAAAATGTTAGTAAAAGTGTAACAATTTAATTAGTGTGCACAGGTGCGTCAGTTATTGAAAGTTTCAGTAAAGTAAACAAGGTCGGTGAAGCTACAGCACCTGTGATAATTTCATAAAGCCAAGAAAATATTATTACCTATCTACTTAAAAATGAAACAGTCTTATTTACTTTGGTTTTTATTAAAAGACCTTCTCAACCTTTGTGGGTTTCAAATGTTTCGGTAACCGATGTGTACATTCGTCCTTAGTTCACAGAGGCTATATGTCTTCTAGTCATAAAAACCTTTCCTTGATAGCGACCGAAGCACAAGCAATGGGATCCCACAAATTTGAACTGAGGCTCTGACAGGGAAACTTAAGGAGAGAGCTTTTAAGAAGAGGTAGTGCCATGCTGCATAGGAGGGAGTAGTGTCATGCATGGTGTATGACACTACATCCTCCTATGCAACGAGATTGGGCCGGCACGACTGGCGAGGTTCCTCTCGCTCAGCGAGAGATACCACTTCAAATGACATCTTCTGTGGCCTATTGGGAGGGGGCGTAGGAGCGCAATGCATCGGCATATTAATTATGTGGGTGTTCATGGGCGTCGGTAGTCGTAAAAGGCTCCAATTGCTCTTTTTTTAAAATTGAATGGGCGGGTCTATTCAATTTAACAAAAAAAGACTCTTGACACATTAAAAATATATATATATCAGTACTAATCTTTTAAGTACTTGTAACGTCCGACACAACACTAGTCTGAAACATAATGCTGAGTAAAAATGAAACAATTTTCATAATGGACACTTTGTTTAGGGATACAAATTTGAGTCACGAGATGGCGAAGATAAGGGAAATAAACAGCGGAAAGAGATGAAATGCTTAGACTAATTAAAATTTCTTTCTTTTGCGCGATAATTTGTTTCAGGCCAGATTGTTTGCAAAGAAATTTCTGTTTTAATATAATTACCTACATTCATAAGTATCTACACAAATTGTGTGTATCGTATAGGTTATGTACTGGCACTGCCTACAGGTTCTATCCGCGTAGTATCTATCTCTAACGAACCGTTTTGCTATTCATATTGGAACCTATATTTGTGACAAATGACATAAAAATCCGTGCAGTAGTTTTTGTGCTTAAAGTTTTGAAAAATTACAAAGAGAATTATTTGGTATTCATATTGTAATCTATATCTGTGGCAAATTTCATCCTTATCCGTTCAGTATTTATTGCGCAATAGAGAATATTGGAGTAAGATACAAAAGTTTGTGGATAACATCAGTGGCAATTAAAGTTAGATAGACGTACCATGACTAGCCACAACTGAATGATAAATATGTTAATGTTACTCATAACTTCATTTTTTCTGTAGTTTTCAGTAGTGAAATAAAGAAATATTCACTCTTAAATTAAGAAAAACCTACTGTTACATATCATGGGTTAAGTTTACGGGCGAGACCATGCCTTGCATTCTACTATAAGGTAGAAACGCGTTTTCTCAGCGCTCTATTCAGAAAACAGTTAATTTCACAGACTTTACTTTTGGAGATATTATTATGATCCCTGTTAAATCCATAGGAAATAGTTAGCGAAATTATCGCAATGTTTTTTACCTTTACTACATTTTTAGCCCGCACGATATCAACCATGCCCGAATAGTGTCAACAAAAATATAGGCCGTATATACAGTTTTCCACAGGCTGAAGTTCAAAATGCCTTAAATACTGGACAATAATATAAAATGAGCAAATTCTTGAAGTAAATTCTAAACGGCATAACATTTTTATCGTATAATTATTTTTTCGTAATATCTTTTGACTATGAATAGTAGCGCGTATCAAATTGTGGAAAGGCTTTTTACTATTTTTTGAACTGTAAAACGTTCCATCTGTCAGGATTGCCTGCAACAATGGACGTTCTAAAATCTAGATGAGATCCATCATAGAGCATTTTCTCACGGAACGACACACATGCCGCGATCCTCATATTATTTTTATTCCTGAATAATTGTATTTATATAATTAATACACTAAGCTGATGAACTAATTTTAAAATTAATTGACCTTGCTTAAGTTTTATATTTTATTCAATGAAGTTTTCTCGCCCTGTTGTCGGACAACAGCGCGGAAGACACAGAAGTCTTTGCTAGTCCGATAAACTGTAGAGGCGGGAACAATAGCGCCGCCAACCAGTGGTAGATCCCTCAGACAAAAAAAACCTGGCATTTAGGTTGGGACAAGCTCGGCGCTTGTCGCTCGGGAACGGGATTATTAAAAGTTTCAACTCTTTGCAATTAAGTTTCATACTGATAACTGGCTTGAATTTTCGTTTCATTTTTTACTTTCATTTAAGACACTGAAAAACATTGGAACTCGGATAATGTTATGACAATGAAACTTTGCATGCATGTGTCTGATTATTTAACTCAAGTATAAAGGTGTAAATACCCCAGCAGGTTTTTGATACACCGTGACTATATTGCAGCTTTTATTCATTGTGTTATATCATAATAATAAAAAAATATTATTAATTTCTTTTTTTTATTATTATAATATTAAGTTACATTAACTTAACAGATATACCAAAATGTAACCTTCTGATATTATAACAACTACCACTACTAACTGTTTTTAGGAAGAGGTAGTGCCATGCATGGTGCATGACACTATATCCTCCTATGCAACAGGATGGACTGGGGAAGTACTTCACGCTCACTTGATACCGGCGTAAAGTGACAGCGTCGCTGTCGAGTGCTGGGCTACGGTAATTATGAAAAGGCTCCGATTTCTCGTATGACCCCCTTTTGCTATAAAAAAAACTACATTAACGGCTTATGTTGCTGGTAATTATGACATGTTTCACTATAGAAGTTAGGGACTACGGATAATCATGTTAGAACGTACCGGGAGTCAACAGGTGTAGCGTAGGTGTATTTTAATAAATGTTGTGCTCTCGGCAAACCAGAAGATGGCTTGCATTAAACAAACATCATTATGTATTAAAACATTATATATTAAATGTTGAATTCAATTAAGAAGTAACAGTGTACATTTAAAGAAAATTGGATACAAACATAATTGCATACAATTATTTTATTATTGTTATAGGGGGACAAACGAGAAATCGGTGCGTTTTGACAAAATGCGGACTATTTGAAATTATAACGACCGATGGGCTCAGTGGTAATGTGGATATATAATTGAAATTATTATAGAATATACAGTAACTAATTATATCTACCATATTTCGTACCAATAATACAAATCCTTACACTCCTCGCCCTACGATTCCATCTACGGGATATACTTGCATAGGCGGCTAGCTCAGTCTATAGTAGTACGGCAAATGGATGATATTGAGCTGTGCGGATGAAGATTATGCGATCATCATTACCATCTGCATTTATTGGTCCACAGCTGGACCTCGATGGACACCAAGACGCCCGCTCTCCTCTCCGATCAAAGGCCGATGGACCACCAGAAGAATACATCCCGGACCAGACACTACACGGAGACCGGAGACCGTCTGCGACGTGATCGTTATTAGTGATCTCAGTAAATTGAAATTAATAAAAATAAAAATTACAAATTTGATTAGACAAATTCGTTTTGAATCACTGGACCAAATAATTACTTAGTGTTTTCTCTTCGAAATTTCCGTTTTCCGATAAAAGAAACATGAAAGGGAATAATGGCGTCCATTTTGAGTAATCTACGCAAAGATGGCTTACAGACAGATGATGAGTCTGTCGGCGATAGCGACTAGCGACAGTAGCGACTGATAAAATAATTTAAAGAGCTTAGTTTGATTTGTTAGAATTAGGTTCGTTTGGCAACGTGTTAGGTATTTCAATTTAGCGGTCACATTATTAGTGTGTTTATAGTTTACTAAGATAATTAAAGTATTTATTTGCATTTAATACATCTTACATATAAAATAAAGTACTCGAAAGCTATCTGTTTATGTGTGACCGATGTCCTCAAAATTTACTGAACAGATTTTCACACGTTCATACGGCTTACACTCATGGATAGAGCGGTTCCCGAGGAAGTTTTTAGTCTATAATTTGGCCCATATTCATGGGCTAAGCCGGCGCGGATCACAAATTAAAAATTAAAGAAAGGGTAACATTTCTTTTACCATCAGTATGTAAAAATTCGAAAGACTACTCTACTACTACGCACTCGTATATTTCAAGATGTTATACACCGTAGATTTTTTTAAGCTTAGGGTGAAAACGAGTAATAGGAGCCTTTTGACGACTATCGCCGACATCCGCATAATTATCATGGGTGAGCGCGTGCGTAAAAAAGACTTAGAGTCATACACGTTAGGTTGATATTGCAAAAAAAATATATTTATGTACAATCACTGATGTTTAACAATGATAGTATTATACCAAATCGTATATCTTGTATTTTCGTATATTAGTGGTCCAAGGAGCTAGTTTTTCTTAAAAAATTTATAGATACTTCAAACAATAAAATCGTAGGTTTATTGTTTTTAAAATTATGCCGTCCCGTTACTTAAATACATTTTTTTGCGTCTGGTTCTAAACGTTCGTTCGTTATAAATTTAATACATAAACTGTAAAACACATACATTTTTTTAATCACTCCACTAAAAATTTAGGGATGATGGAGAGGATCAATGTTCTCCGATTAAGGTATAGTAGATGTATATGAAGTAACATATCTTACGCAGAGAACTAAACTATCCGATATCACGCGACGAATAGGCTCGCTGGAGTGGCAATGGGCTGGTCACACACTCAGAAGAACAAATGGCAGACGGGCCAGTAGGGTTCTGGAGTGGAGGCCACGTTTAGGAAAACGAAGTGTTGGTTGACCGTTCACCAGGTGGGAACACGATCTCCGTGCAGTAACCGGTCGGGGATGGATGCGAGTAGTAGGAGATCGGTCGTCTTGGCGTTCATTGAGAGAGGCGTATGTCCAGCAGTGGATCGACAGGGGCTGATAATGATGATGAAGATGAACATATCTTATCCAAAAACCGGACAACTCCAACTTCGTAGTATTTAGGTATATTAATATGTTGGAAAAACATTGGGTCTTTTCATGAACACAGAGTTAGGTGAATCGTAAACGTTTAACAAAATGTCGCAATGTACGTTATAAGTTAGCCTCTCGCCTATGTCAACATATATTAGTCATATATTAGCGAATTTTATATAAATTACAACACCTGACAGGATTGCCGGTACAAATTATTCAAGATGTTATACTGCGATTGTTCCTCACGACTTACTCTTCAGACGTCGAGTCGGCGTCTAACCGCGAAGTAACAAGAAGTTGTATCAAAATGTTTATGTAACAATATAATTTCCCTCATTATTTCCTTGTCGTTGCCTTGTTATTTATAAATATTGTTATCAATATTATTTATACTCATAGCAATACATAGTGGCTCGTCGTTTTGATTGTATTGTAGCTTGCTCCTACGTTCCGCAGTGACATTTTGGCGTTATTACTATAAGATGTACCTAATGCAGATTTAACAATATTATCGCGTTTCATACGGTTTGCAACTTTTGATTAATATCAAAATACTGTTCTGTATTATTTATGAGAACAACAAAGTTGTAAAGGTACTCGAAAATAATTTTATATGCGAAGAAAAAAATCTAGGCTTCGAAACATTTCTTCAATTATTTATGTGCTTTTAATATGTTTACTTAATTTAGCTACAATAACTAGACATCATTCATACATACAACCAATGCACCACTAAACTTATAACACATTCTATTGAGCGGCCCGAATACGTACGGCAGCTCGGGTTAGGGCGTCCCCTGAAGGCGACGCGTACCGACCCGCCCCCATCGGTACGAATACTGGTAAATGCGGCGATGCGGACCGCCACCCATCACGCCATACCCGAATGTGCGGGACGTGGAGCACGGAGTGCCAGAAAGAAATCTCCTCGTGACTAACACAATATACCCACATAAGGACATACATTTGTATACATGGAGAAGGAATATCCAAAGAGTGTGATAGTTTTGATTTTGATTGATAGTAGGCTCCGCAAATTTCTAATGGTTACGCGCGCTTTTTGAGATCCCGACATTGGAACGGACCACTATTTGATAGTGAGCCGATATATGGGTCTTTGCAAGGGCTGGCGCCATTGGAAACAGCGCGCCCCGTTCGGATAATTTGAAATGATGAAGAGTGAAAATTGGCAAGATCTGAATGTTAGAATTCTGTATGCAAATGAGGTTCGGATAAGGTTAGCTAAAGTTAACCTTCCCGGCCTAGACGTGGATGAATGTTGGCAAGCTGTGAGAGAGAGTTTGAAGGTTGTAGTGGAAGAGGTATGTTGGAAGTGAAAAACTGCACAAGTCACCGAATAGAGATGCATGATGGGATGACGAAGTGAGAGCTGCGATTGAAAGAAAGAAGAAAGCATGGCTAGACTATGTTGGATGTTTTGCAAACGATTGATAGTATGAGAGATATGAAGAAAGAACTATACCGTTGTTGTAGGAATGCGTCCAAAATAGGGTTTTGGACGCATTCCTACAACAACGGTGAAAAAAAGCGTGAAAGCGAAGGAGAGAGTGGCGACAACTTCCAGGCGAACACCAAACTCTGGAGGGAGGCGAAGACGACTGGTGGTTCGTTGTTCGGCAGTGTCCAGAATGAAGGGGGTCTAGTGAAGGCATGACGACATTCTTACAAGCACCGAAAGTGTGTGTGTGTTAAAAACGATGGAGTGTATGACTTGGAGATATGTACGAGGGTGGATCTAAAAGTTCTAAGGCCGACCAAGAAAATGAAAGGAAAGTGGATATAAATTTATTTTTATTTCTCAACGTAGTCTCCATCTAGTTCAACACACTTCTTCCACCTGACCTGCAACTAGTTTATCCCCTCGAAAAAAAAAAAGATTCCGGAAGGTCGGCGAAATAATCGTTTATTACGACTATCACCTCATCTTTGGTCGAAAATTTCGAGCCACCTAAATGTTCCTTTAAATTTGGAAATAAATGATAATCCGAGGGGGCTAAATCCGGCAAATAAGGTGGGTGAGGCAGCAATTCGCAGCCACAATCATGGATTACGGACATTGTTTCAACCGAAATGTGAACGCATGCATTGTCTTGGTGAAGCAAAACTTTCTTACGCAACATTCCAGGCCTTTTTTCTTTTATTTTTTCCCGGAGTCTTCGTAAAAGGTTACAATAATAACTAGAATTTATAGTTTGACCTTTCGGTAAATAATCTACAGAAATAATGCCCTTCGCATCCCAAAAAACAGAAGCCATGACTTTGTTAGTCGACAAAACGACCTTAGCCTTTTTCGGTGTAGGAGAGTATGATCTTTTCCACTGTCAGGATTGTTGCTTCGATTCAGGAGTATGGTGATAAATCCAGCTTTTATCCATGGAAACAAATCTAGACAAAAAGTCCTCGGAATCAGTCCCAAAAAGTTCCAAACAGTCTCGCGAGACTATGTATCGAACTCGTTTTTGTTCAGCTGAAAGCAACCTCGGGACCCAGCGAACCTGCCTAAACCTTATGGAACCCCAACTCTTCCGTTATTATCTGTTGCACCCGGTCATAACTAATGTTTGTTATCTTACCAATGGTCAAACGTCGGTCACCCAGTACGAGATCACAAATTTTATCGATGTTTTCTTTTGTGGTAGAGGATGTAGGCCTTCCACTCCTAGGATAATGTTTAATGCTCTCACGACCGCGCTTAAACTCAGCTACTCACTTCTTGACACTGGAATACGATGGAGCAGACTCCCCCAAAGTGCTCGCCATATCTTGATGGATGTCTTTTGGTGATAGGCCTTTTTTATTGAGGTACTTAATGACTGCACGGTGTTCAATTTTCTCCCTTATTGAAAATTCGCGTCAGATTGCTTCAAACAAATAATCACAGAAAATATATATTGTGCAGTATCGAATTGAAACTGCGCACAATAAATCAGTATGACACATACGAACAAATGACGGTAGATTTAAAGAGATGTCATTGCTCCGTGTAGGTTAGGCCACGAACTTTTAGATCCACCCTAGTATTAGTCTGTCCGGGATGCAGCGTCAGCCTATGTCTCCGTAAATGATGCAGTGGCCGGGGTGGCATATCATGACATAGCCATGGAGAGATTGTATGGGCGATGAGAGGTATGAGAAACGGAAAGGCTGCGGGATTAGACCAAGTTACCGCTGAGATGATCAAATATGGTGGCTCTCTAGTCAGGGAATCTTCTTGGGTCTTTAACGCCTGCTAAGACCGTAAAGTGCCCGAAGACTGCCAACGTGTGGTCATCTTGCCCTTGTATTAGGGCAAGGGTTCACGTATGGTTTGCAATAGCTATAGGGCCACCACTTTGATCAGCTTAGCATCGAAATTGCTTAAAAGCACGGTTTTAAGCCAGGGTGCCAGTCTTGCCTTGCATAATTGCGGGCTCGTCCCAACGTTACTGGATGGATGTGAGAGTTGGGTATGTCAGAAAAGGCATGAAAGTAGAATTATCGCGGTCGAGATGAGGTTGTTGCGAAAAATATGTGGCGTTACCCTTGCCGACCGCGTTCGTAATAAAGAAGTGAGAGAGAGATTGGGAATTAATGAAAGTATCGGTGTTATAATGAGAAATGGCATTCTCCGATGGTTCGGACATATAGAAAGAATGATGGATGTAAGGTTAACGAAACAGATATACAATGCGAATGTGGAAGGGTGTAGGTACCGGGGAACGAGAAACGAATTGAATGAATCTCAATAATCATCATAATAATCATCAACCGGATGACGTCCACTGCTGGATGTAGGCCTCATTGATTTGCAGCCAACGGCTGTCCGCCACCTTAACCAAATCGTCAGTCCACCGTCCGTCTTTTAGTCTTAATGACACTTTAATTTAATTGAGCGAACGAGTTCGCTCAATCCATTGAGTTCTTTGGTACAATGAATCTGGCTTATGATGATGAGAGGGATGATGGTGACTTCTCAAATTGAAGCAAATGTTCTTACAACACTGAGCCGCACGTTTGTGTTACGTGGCCGAGGAATTTCCACATAGCATATGAGCCTGCGGTCGCCGGACCTGCCTGCCCCAGGACCAACGGGCTAATACTAACATCTCACTTTGTTGATGATATCTCTACCTTTTTATCACAACAACATCATATAATTACTGTTTCGGTACCGCATTTGTCCTAGCCAGGGTTAGAATTCTTAAAAATGCATAACTACTTACGGAGAAATATTTTTATCTAGCTGTTACCCTCGATTTCGTTCTCGTGGACTACAGACAAAACCACGTGCAAATGTTATTTTTTCTATAGCCTATGTGTTATCCTAATGTATACGGTATTGTAAATTTTCATTAAAATTCTTTCAAAAGTTTTTACGAGAAATTACAACACACATCCATCCACACTTACTACTTATAAGATGCAGGATAATCAACCACTTACAAAAATATGTCTAAAATAACATTATATTTATTTCTTTGCCCAAAAAATTAAATGCCTGTTACAGTGTTTGGAGAAAACCTTTTAAATAAATAAACACTTGCAGAGGGATTCTCCACTCTTCCACTGGTCATAAACACTTAGTTAAGTTGTGGTAATAAAACAAACACTAAAATTAGCATAGTAATACTTGTTCACGCCGGTATTTTACACTAAACTTGTTGGAAAAATTACATTTATTGTATATATATATTCTGATTGCTACGCAATACTCGTGTTTCATTTACTTGTACTATAGGCATTTCAGTAAGCACTAGGCGTTGGGCTTCAAAGGAGTACTAGAGTAATATTTGATTAATCTTACTCCGCGCTAGAATTCTAAGCATTGTTACTAAACACTGTATAATGCTTACAACGTTGATAACATCACGGATAGTTTGTTTTGTGTTTAGTTTAACACCTATTATTAGTACCAAGTATTAGCAGTACAATCTGGTACTAAATCGTTCTTCTCAAGCGTTTTCTTTATTAATATACTGACTAGAGACTAGTCGCTGCTCGAACCGTCGACTAAGATAGGTACTTAATATGGCCTTTCCTCCTATTCGTAACCGGTGGAACCGAAGTTCCTAATTTATCTATCTGATACTTATGTTATCTACCTATGTTAATAATCTACCTAAGTCTATTGCTGACTAATCTGGGATGACTATAATTTAGTCATCACTGACCAATTGAACCGAGGAGGCTGCACATTGTACCCATTTGTACTGTCCCAAGTTTGGCAGGGTTGTCCCGTGCGGGACAACCTCTCTGTGGAGATTTTGTCGGGCCTTAGGGGACTGACTAGCGGTCGAAGTGGCCAGTTGATTTATAGTTCCGGAGCACCTGAATAACGGCGGTCCTTGCGGTGGGTTTAACGGGTATTCGGCACTATACTGCACGGCAAGCCCCGCACCACGTCAAAATAGAATAAAAAGAATCACTTTAAATGAGACCAGCGAACCGGGCTCTAAATATAGCATATATTAAGATCCCGTACTTATGCCATAAATGTTGTAAGAAAGAAACAAAATTGTTTCAGTTTAATACACAAATATAAAACAATTAAAAATATGAAAAGCTCATTCGAGCTGGTCTCCATTAGCTGCAATACAGTCCTTTAAACATCTTGGACAATTATTACGAAAGCACGCGCTCTTTCAATGGGGAAATTCTTCACTCGCAATCGTATGGATTGTTTAGGCACCCCAAATTATCATAGCATTAAGAGCAAGCTGTACTCTCTAATACTGATAATAAATCATAATCCATTTCTAGCCGAATTTCGACCACGGCGGCCATCTCTATAGAGACTAAGCCGGCTGCGCAGGCGACGTTAAAGTGTACAAAAGTGTACGTGGGCACGTGTACATTAGCTGTTCACTCATTATCCTATCCGAACGACACCGAAGAAAACTCAGGTGCAGGATCCTGAAACTCAGGTGCAGGATCCTGAAACTCAGGCGCAGGAAACTATTACTGAATGCCTCAATACTAAAATACTTATTGCTGCTATATTCCTGGATCTAACGAAATTATTTGATTTTATCTCGCATGAAATACGCTTACACAAATTGTACACCCAAGGAATTAGAGAAGTTGCCAAAGACTGGATAAAAGTTACCTTTCTAATCGTAAGCATTGTGTTGAGATATTAGAAATAAGCAGTAAATTTAAAAACATGTGCAGGTCTCCATTCTTGTATCGCAGATGTGGAGTACCTCAAGGCTCAAATTTAGCTCCCCTTCTATTTCTTAGCTACATTAATAATATACCAAATATCATAAATGATAACTGTACACTCTTTGCTGAAGGCACGACAGTATTAATTAAACAAAATGAAACCACAAACTATGAGTTTCAAATAAATAACACACTTTATCGTAAAATTACGTGGTTAAAGGATAAAAATTTAAGGGTTAACGTCAAAACCAAATTTAACCGATTGCGCCTTCACAACACTGCTCGCAGTAGTCTCAAGATCTCATGCAACAGCAACCTTATTGAAGAAGTAAAAATAACTAGTCTCTTAGGAATACATATAGAGCGACACTGTTCGTGGATGGAACACACAAACAAATTAACAATTAAACTAAGGCAGCAGTTTTGTCTTATCAAGGCTATGCGGCCTGTATACTAAAAAACGTAGTGACTCAGCTGACACCATTAGAATTTTTCGCCCACAAAAAAATATTACGATAGCTGTGCTCTGTTTCCTTTTTAGTTAGTTTTCAACCATTATTCAAAATGTACAATATACTCCTACTGCCCTGTCAATATATATTGGTAGTGTGTGTCTTCCGTCCGAAAGAATTTGTAGACGTCAGAATAAAATGTGTGTCCCGAAAGAAACTCAAAGTATGCAGCAAGAACGCTTATTGTTTTGAACAGAAAGTTTCAAAATAGAACTATTTAGATGGTTGCACAAAATATACTATAGTATTAATGAGTACCTTAATGATAATTGTAACAAGAGGTACAGGTAATTAAGGCATAGGAAAATGATGAAATTTATTATTATTCAATTTAATTTTATTCATGATTTTGTTATTATTTTATTGTTATTACTGCTTCATTTCATTTTAGTGTATAGATGTAATGATATTATTTGCATGACTTTGTTTTTTATTAATTTAATCTATATAGCATAACTTAATAAACATTTTTTGAAAATCTATTATAATGTAATATATTATTAATATTGTAAAAATTTTGATACTATATTCTTGCAAAAAAAAATGTTCTATTTCTCAAAGAGCACTTGCCAAACTCGTATTATATAGGTACATGCTATAAATACAAATGAAACTATGTTTAAAAATCTAATAAAAATATTTATTACAAAAATTATTAAACAATATTAACCATATATAAGTACATATCATTTCCACATAAAATTTATACAATTATATTACAAATTACAACGAGACACATACGGAACCGATTAAATAAATATAAAATTTGGCACAACACTATGCAACCTGATTATTATTATTGACACAATGAGCATTTATTATAAAACTAGTGATCCCATAGAGACTTATTATAAGTATATTAACTGGCACAATTTTCGAACACATTCTAAAGAACTGTATTTTTATATATAAATTGGCGTAATACCTAATCATGTAAGACCGTTGTTATAATTGTCGTGATTATTTCTTGATTTTTCACTATCATAACAGGTTACACTTTTATTTTTTTATTTTCAGGACCTGTTTGACGGGTTGGATTGCTTGACTGTTACACTGTCATACATAGCTAGTCGATGAATAATTTCTAAGTGCCACATAAAGTGCTTCTATTAATGTTCTTCGGTTTTATCATCGACTGTACCTTAAAATTTTAAAAAATCATGGATTTGTAACATGTTACTCATGTCGTCATTCACATAACATTGAAAGAACAACGTCGCCTTTTGGGATTTTAATTCTTGATTTGTTTCCTAAACTTAATTAAAAATATCTTTCAACGCTACTTTAATATTTCGTTACAGTTTTTCTCTTACAATTCTTATACAAGTTTATCATTTAAAGAATAATAACATAATAGAATTTGCATAATTTACAACATATTTGAATATCAAATGTATATAACCAAACGCAAAATATGATTTCTTTATTTCTTAAATAAGTCTTTACCGAGTGTTGTTTTTTTATGGATAATTATCGTCCGACTAGAGGCTGATCGACATGCGAACTGTCCTTAGATAAGTATTACAAAAATAATTTGATAATTTTCTTCTAACTGGAACCTGTGAGACCGAAATACGTTATTTAGTTGATACCTATATTCGCAATTTGTTAAATAATTGATCATTTCCACTACTCGGGCAAATGTAATAGATAAAAAACAAATGAAAAAAAAAAATATTTAAAAATTTTCTCTCGTCATGTAAAAATTGTAATTATTTTGATTTATCACATGTAAGTTACTACGTTTAATTGCCTGAATTCACATTTTTCTTCACAATATTTAAAAACGGTACTTTTTCAAAATACCTGCAATTTTTTTTTTCTTAAATACCTACTATTTTTATGATAATATACATAAAAATAGGTAACGGAAGAAAATACGCAACGGGTACTACTAACTATAACGGGTATAACTATAGTGGACACAATGTATTTTATAATTCTATTATCTGTCACTGGTTGTTGCTAATGGTAATAACTTTGTCACTTCACCTTACAATGCCCCGAACACTTTTTACATAAGTGTCGCTACGCCGAGTGACTGGGACGCCTCTGGTGATTTGTTAATCTCAGGAAGAGATCGCGGGGTTCTACGTACGTGTCGTGTCAACACTAAAGTACTATACAAGACTTGCACCTCGCAGGGGGCACTGTCGATAACGCACAACGCAGAGAATAGAAAAAAGTAGATAAGTAAAGTACCATATCCTTCAGTGTAAATTAAGATTGAAATTTAAAAAATTATTGCAAATAAAATAGGTACATTTTCTATTGAAAAAAATTACAAACTGTACTCAAAAGTTTGTAAATTAAATTTATTTCAAACAAAGTTTGAAAGTATATTTCCAGTCACTTTCTATTCTCAAACGGTTAGCAATTATAATTGATATTCTACCACCCCCCAGGTACTCTGAGATATAATTTTATTATAATTAGTATACATGCTAACATTATGCCGTTATTTACATAAATTATACAAAATTTGTTCAATAGAGACTAGCCTTCGCTAAGTAATAGGTACATGTACTCGAACTTTCTATGAGTTTTCAGATGTACTCCAATACTAACAGATAGCATGATTTTATTGAACAATAAATATATCTAAAATGAACAGGTATAAAAATGTATTACGAATTTTACATAATGATAATAGAACATTTAAATCTATTGGTAAGTGAACTGTATAATTTATACA
Source organism: Eumaeus atala (assembly GCA_017140195.1). NCBI lineage: Eukaryota > Metazoa > Arthropoda > Insecta > Lepidoptera > Lycaenidae > Eumaeus > Eumaeus atala. Next base: position 634,481 of record JAFELO010000807.1, read on the forward strand.
AGCTATATGTTATCTACTATTATAATTTATTATTATACTGATTAAATGTCTTCTTAACATGTTTCTTAATAGTTGCTATGACACGTCAGTCTCTTTATGCATCTTGCAGACTAAATACTCCACCTACTAGAACTAGAACACAATTTGTTACAAATACAAACAAGAATAACTCATATGAAAGTTCGAATATGAATTCTTTTAATAATTCGTTATTCACATTAACAGCTACGTCGCAGCACTAATTCAGTCGATACAATTGTTTTAGTGAACACATTGTCTTACACATAAAAATCTTCCATTTTGGACGGACGTATATCTTTATGTCACATATCTGACATTTGTTCCACGGAATCAGATTCTCGAAAGTTCTGTGTTATTTATATGTTAGCCTTAGCATCATTTTTTTTTTGCTAATGAGATTATAAAACTATAGTTCGGTGGTGGTTTCTACGGGCGAATCGTACGAGAATCCGCCGAAATTTCTTTTACCGAATGTTACATTGTCGTTGTCTGTAGCCCTGAAACATACGAGAAAAACTAAATGTACCTATTGATCCATACGCGAAATATTTGTCATCTTTGATGGTCCTTTGCTGAACGTGTACAGCTCAAACTCTTGTAGGTCACTTGTTCGTACATCGCACAAAATAAGCCTGCCTGTGGGCGTAATTAATTTGCTGAGAATTTTTAGAGTTGTTACATGTTGTAACAAGCAAGTGCGTAATTTCATTAATTAAATGCAACATATTACAATACACACGAATATTACGTCGTTTGTGCAGTGCCACAGATCACTGATCTCATGGTCCAATCTTCGGTTCTTCAATTTTCGAAAGAATTGTTGGTATTTGCCAATATTTCGGTAACATTCCCGAATGAAAGATTAAGATAGAAGAGAGCACGCTAAACAAATGTAGGGACTACAGTCCCTTCAGCATAGATAGCGTGTGCCCACATTTTTTTACTAGCCCCCCCCCCCCCCAACTGCCTATGCTCTAGCATACAAAGCTAACCGCCAAAACTTAAATTCGGTATTTTAATAATAATTAAATATTATTATTATTAAATATTCGACAAAGGTCATTATTCACCAGTATGCACTCTGCACTCTACAAGCTGTGGCAGACTTGGGAGACAGGTAAGCTTGGCGTTCGTTGAAAGAGGCAAGTTGAGCTGTGGAGCGATTAAGGCTGATGATGATATACGGTGTAGGCTTGTGATAATTGTTACCTCTGTAGTCCGGGTATTTCATCATACGCCATAATAGGCTGTGTGCCTTTCTTCTTGTGGTTGTTGCCGTTGATCTTCCTGCCGAGCGTGGCGGCCACGCCCCCCACGTTGTTGTTGACGCGCGGCAGCGTGCCCAGCGCGTTGTTGAGCGCGTGGTTGTTCGTGCGCCGGTTGAGCGTTTGCGTGCTGCGCGCGGCGTTGTTGGCGATGGTGTCGAAGTGCTGGTTCTGTATCTTGTTCAGCGTGCCGCCGTTCTCGTTGACGCTGGAAGCGCGCGCGGTGGTCGCAGAATCAGATATCGTCGGACTACGCTCGCCTGGGAAAAAAAATTGAATGCGTTACCACCCGTTTCTATTACGATTCCGTGGAAATTTTTTTAGAAAACATTAAATTTTCGTGAAAATAAGAAATACATTTTGTTTGATTTCTCTCCGATCGTAGTTACAAATACGTTCGATTGGTGGTATGATGTACTTGTGTCTGTGCTCTTATACGTCTTGCATAGTTGGCCAGTCTCTATAGAGATGGGATGGGAAGGATTAACAACTAGTAACAACTCGCCATTATCTTTGGAGAGATACTGAACGTTGTGTATGTTGAAGGCGTGGTTGTTGGGACTGAAGTCCAACTGCAGATCCGCGTCGTCTACCGCCATATTGAGCACCTGGAACAGTTACAACAATGGTCAGATATTTTTAGTAGCTATACAGTAAGAAATGTGTCTTTACATTAGATATTAAAAAGTAGGGCGATGAGGAAACACTAATAGGGGAAAAAAGTGTAGAAAATAAGTTGTATACGCTAATCTCCAGAGCTGTTGGACTAATTTGGATGGAACCTGTTTTGTTTGATAGCTATTAGCTATGTCTGGAAGACAGATAGGTAAATTTGTTTCGAAAACGAGTTAGTGTTTTAAATTATCAAACTAAAGTAGCCATGAGGGATACGAATAAGATAATAAGTGAAACCTTCACAATTAAGATGCTGTGGCATGTGCACAGTGTTCGCGCCAGGCGCACGCTGAGCACACATCACGCTCTACATAAAATTGTGGCAAACAGAGCGAGGAAGCCGCCAGCGGCCGATCGTTTAAACAAAGAGACGCGAACTCATTCTTCACGTGGTGTTCGCGCTGGCACACACTGCGTTCCTACAAAGTGCGTTATCGTGGCATGCACCTTACGACCCATTCACGTGCTTTACGGATACGCACGCCTTATGTTGTATCCAATTTACAGTTTAATGTTTAAGAATAGATAAATATTGTTTATCAACCTTGCGAGGCAGAATATTCACCTGCGTCTCGTAGCGGGGCGCGGGCTCGTCCTCGCTGGACTCGTAGCCGGAGGGCGGTCGCGGCGGCGGCATGCTCATGCTGAGAGTGCCGTACTGCTGCAGCGCTTGCTCCTTGTGCTTCTTGTATCTGCGTATATCATTGTGAACAATGTTAAAAACAACGCCGATGTAATAACACAAATACAACCTGTGTACATATGTGTGTAGTCTTGTAATTGTAAAACGATAGATGATAGACGCTCCACAAGCACCGCTAGCACTAGCAACGCAGCCGAGAGCGCGCTGGCACGCGCCGCTGTCAACTACTGGGGGAGCTCTCCCTCTCTCTCACCTGTTCCATGAGGCGCAGATGTAGACAGTTGCGCTGGCGGCGGCTATTAGCACCAGTGCGGCTAGCGCTAGCAGTGCGGCCGGCAGCGCGTTGGCCAGCGGCGCCGACGCGGTCGCCACGCGCCGCACGCCATTGCCTGCTACCGGCGGAGCGCGCACGCCCAGACCAGCTGATACGGCCCTAGAATGTTTCATAATCATAATCCTTTATTTGCTGTAAAAGTGGTACACATTGGGTGTTGGTTTTTTATATTGTTTCTAACACTTTTAACTAATAAATAGTATGCTAACATCATTTAATGTTAAACAAAAACAAAAAACATTGATTTAAAAAATAAATTTATACTAATGGTTAAATAATGGAATAAAATGTCAAAATAATTAGGTTACCAGTGTCATTAAGAAAATTTCAATTAATTAATAAAAATAAAATTCCTTAGTCTATAAAACAACAATAATAATTAAAGCTAATAAAATTTCTCAAAAATGTCAATAATTTAAAATAACAATAATCAATAAGTACAATTCCCAAATTAAAAACAAGTACCACAATATCATAAGTTAGCTTAAAATTCGCCAATCGAATAAAAGCTTTTCATTTTAGGCCATTTTATAATTTTTAAATTTATTATGTGATACTGCTTTATGTCACCTGGTATAGTATTGCAAACTTTTTTGCACATTACATGATAACTTTTATGAAATTGTCCCATTGTAGGTACTACTTCCAGTACTAGTCGACCAGGATACCTCGTGTTTCGCGGATGAATGCTACGTGCCTCTTTAAAATGAGTGTAGTGCGTTTTAACGAAATTTACTAACTCATATACCTATGTACATACATGGAAGACGGAGGATCCCTAATTTTTTGAATAGTGGCTGGCTTACACGATGCATGTGGAGGTGTACCACAGATTGGTCTGATACATTTTTTTGCCAGGAAAGCAATTTTGATATCAACCGTGGCCACAACAGTAGTCCATATCTAAGTACAGACGCTACATAACCATGGTAGGCATCAAGAACAGTTGGTAACGAAGTTATTTATCTCAGTCTATATTGACAAGGCCTGATTTTGCCACAAACATAATCGACATGAACCTTCAAGTTTAGGTTTTCATCGATATACCTAAGAATTTTCTTTGATTGACCTTTTGTATCCTTTCCTTATGCTATATTTAAATTTTTCGGTTCAGTAGCAACGTTTTTAAATTTCATGTAGTTTGTTTTGCTGAAATTTACATTTAAATTGTTATTATTTAGCCAATCAATTACATTTGTTATCAAATTATTTAATTCCAAGTCAGTATTATTATTATTATTATTATGGAAATATCATCTGCGTAGAGCGTATATGTGCCATTAGAAATGTCAGGAAGATCACTAATGTAGAGCAGAAATAGGAGTCGGCCGAGCACACTTCCTTGTGGAACGCCACAGCCGTTGACTCTATATTTTGATTTATATGTAGTTACTATACTTTTGCTACTTAGAGACATAACTTCTACATATTGTTGCCTCTTCGTTCATTATATGTATTTCATTTTACAACGGTGATAACTAGAAATATTTTATAGCACAGCTGGGCAAATGAGGAAACAGAGCTTCTGGGGCCAACTGACCGCAAAAAAAAATGCAAATGAAGATGCGTGTCAGCTTCGGACACACGACTGGAGTCTATTCAAAGGACCGCGATTATCAAGTGAAAGGTGTGCAAAGTATGTATGAACGTAACCGCGTTAAACTGTTACGCTAGAATTACGCTTGAGCGGTTAATGTTCACACTATTTTACACCTTATATTTTTCCCATACTGTACTTATATGTTTCCCCTTCTTAAGGAGTAAAGTGGTAATATTACTTACTTCTTAACAGTCTCCGATTCTCTAATGAGTATCTCCCCAGAGTTAGGATCTAGCAGGTACAGCCACACGTCGGTGCCCGAGGGGTCGCTCTCCAGGGTGCCGTTCTCTCCGAGGTAGAACCTGGGCGTCAGCTTCTCCAGCCCCGCCACCAGGCCGCTCTGCTCTTCAATGGCGGTCAGCAAATTCCTCGCCTTGTCACTAGTCATCTCGTCCGTCCCCACGTCGGCCACCTCGACAATAAACTGATTCTCCTTTTGCAAGAGATTTATCTGGGAAAAGATTATTATGTTTTTACTTCATGTATAAATAATAGTATAAATACATAGCGAATATTCGCTATGTATGTATACTATTATTTATACATATATATGTATGAACATTTGTCGGCTATATCAAGACTGTGTCTATTATAAGAAAAGTTTCTAAGTATACCATACATCCAGCACTTAGAATTATAAACTACTAGCCGAGCTCCGCAGCATGCATCCAGCACTTAGAATTATAAAGTACTAGCCGAGCTCCGCAGCATGCATCCAGCACTTAGAATTATAACGTACTAGCCGAGCTCCGCAGCATGCGTCCAGCACTTAGAATTATAAAGTACTAGCCGAGCTCCGCAGCATGCGTCCAGCACTTAGAATTATAAACTACTAGCCGAGCTCCGCAGTTTCTTTCGCGTAAAATCCGTCCTAAAGTAACCATAATTATTTTTTTGTAGTAGGTATGTTGGTATAACTTCTTTTCTTTTAGCTGCTCAGTAATAGGAATTTATATTTACTCTTTCACACGTGAGAAGAACTTACTCGGGTTCGTACTAAACCTACTAAAGACACGCCATGATATTAATTAATAAAAATGAAATAAAAATGAAGATCGCAGTAAATACAGCTTACCACAACTGAAGCTCTGGCTGTTTTGTAAAACTCGTCCTTGGGATTGTCTCTGGCCATCACGTTAAACTTGAACGGTAGGTAGTCGTGTGGAACATTCTCGAACGTTTTGATGTTCTTGATGACGCCATTGTCCGTGTCCAGGCTGAAGTACTCCTCGGCAGCTTTCGTCCACGAGTTCTTCCGATACTCTATTTTGCCGAACTCGCCGCTGTCTTTGTCTTTGGCCTAAAAGAAGTGAAGTATGGTTTATAACCTAATCATTGTACACCGAAAATCTTGTCGAGGAAAAGGGGGCGTGTCAGAAAAGACTACCAAAGGTTGTCTACTAAAAAATCAGAGCCCAATAGCGCTCAACGACGCCGATGGAAATTGGTAGCGTTTCATGTGGTATTATATCACGTAAAATGTCGTCTTAGCCGATTTTCGACTACAGCGGCCATCTCTGTTGAGAATCTGCGCGGAACATATTACAGTGCACGAGTGTTCGCGCAGACACAAGTGAGTGCACTTGCACCCCTTCATTCTCCTATACCGATGGGACGGCAATCCGACACCGGTGGGAAATCCGACGCAGGAACGACGGCTTAACGTGTTGTATACGCGATATCACGTATATTGTGTGTACAACATAATCTCTGGAGAAAAAATATTTTAACAGATATATTCGTAGGCCATAAGGTGGCAAAACAAAGTAAGGAAGGGCCACACAGTAAAACTGCAAAAACACAGTTTTTCGTCGTCGGCCGCAACGAAAGAGGCCGACGATGCTTTTAGAAAAAAGCGAAAAAACCAGCGACCGATCCGCTGGTTGCCGCTGCACTATGGTATATGGTATCAAGATTCATGATTTTGCACGAATTCAATATGCTACTTACCATAACTTGTATCACATTGGTGTTCAACGGCATGTCTTTGGTGGCGATCGCGAAATACTTTCCCTGGGCACCCGCTATGGAAGACTGTTCGGGGAACACGAAAACCGGCGCGTTGTCGTTGGCATCCGTGACGTGGACGCGTATGGTGGCCTTGTGTTGCTCGGGGCTGATGAGACCTTGTATGGACTCCAGTTGCACTTCTAGCGTGTAATCGCTCAGCTCCTCGTAGTCGAGGGTGCTGTTCAGGTATATAGCACAGTCTCGCTCGTCTGTTAACTTTACGTAGAACACACCTGAAATGAAGGTCAATGTGGATTGAAGAATGGAACGTTGAGTTCTTAGTATAAGTTTCGTCATATCTATGCCAATAACATAAAGCTGAAGAGTTTGTTTGTGTGTTTGTTTGTTTGAACGCGCCAATCTCAGAAATTACTGGTCCGAATTGAAAACTATTATTGTGTTGAATAGTCCGCTTCTCAGCCACTAACAGGGCTGAAGTTACGCAGGTGAAACCGCGGAGGATGCTAAGTTCTTACAGTTAGACTTTAGCCGCAGCAGCCGAATCTGGTGGCATCATCGAGCTATCACTCACCCGCATAGTACGCACTAAGTAAAGCCCACGCTGCGTTTCATTTTCTATGAGTCTTGGGCCCATATGCGGGACGGACTATTCGACTACTAATTCGACTGCAATGCAGAATGGCACTTGCTACCACCGATCTAGTTGCCGTAATGTAACAAACCTTTCTGCGAAGTGTCTGTGAGCAGGCACTTGAGCGGCGTGTCTCTGGAGTGCTTCTTCTTGTTCCACACCGGGAGCGTCCTCACCAGCGTGCCGTTGGGCGAGTTTTCGGCCACGTGCTCCGTGTACACAGTGTCCGGGAACCCGAGGCGAACCTGTCATCGTAACCAATTTTTTAGATAGAAAATATCAGTTGAAACGTTTTGGTAACTGTTAAATTATTAACACATAAACAGTCTCGTTTCATTAGATTTGTGAATAGCTGACGGCCCGTTGGAGGGAAGGAGGAAAGGAAGGCGACGAACTTAAATAGTAAATAAGCAAAAAAAGAAGTTAAGCAAAGGCTGAGACTGCACGTTTGTTGCCCTGTAATATAAAAATATGGAGCATGTTTTAAATTGGGGTACTTTTGCGTTGCCACATAACAGGCATCATCATTATCATTACCAGCCCTTATCGCTCCACTGCTGGACATAGGCCTCTTTCAATGAACGCCTATACGGCCGATCTCCTGCTACTCCATCCATCCCGGACCAGCTACTGCACGGAGATCGTCTTCCCACCTGGTGAAGGTAGACCAACACTTCGTGTACCTAAACGCGGCCTCCACTCCAAAACCTTACTGGCCATTTGCCATCTGTTCTTCTGAGTGTGTGACCAGCTCGTTGCCACTTCATAGCGTATGCCACAAGATACATACACATAATTAATGTTAAAAAGGTACAAAGGTGTGTTAGGTAGAATATCTCGTTAAGATAACATTTTATGTCTTGTATGTTACGGCCTGTCGCGAGTACTGGTGGCCTCCCCGTGCAATGAACCCTCACCTCTTACGGAACGTACTCCTCTCGAGGTAGGATGGTACTTACATCTGGCGGCACGGTGGCCGAGTGGCTGACGTATACGGTGAGGCTCACGACCGACGACAGCACGGGGTCGCCCTGGTCGTACGCCTGGACGTCCACCTGGAACAACAGTTCAATAGTATTGGTAGCTTGCCTATTGACAACTCCTGCGTCATAACAACCTACAAATTTCTGTTTTATACTTTCCCTTGGGAATATATTATATATCATAGGACGACAAACGAGAAAAATAATCATTTGACAACTATATTACATTCCCATACACAGATGCGCTGCTCTGCTTCTCAATGGCCCTTAATTTATATGATAGTATTAGTGGACACATGAGCAACAAGAAGGGGCATTCTGCGCACGAGGCAATTAGCAAGATTGGGCTATATATATACATATACATACATACACACACACATATATATATATATATATATATATATATATATCCGACGCCCATGGACATTCATAATTACCATGACGTCGGCAGTTACCATGCCGATGCGTTGCCATCCTTGCCCCCCTCCCCTCAATGACCCACCGGCTACTCACAAACCGCACGAAACGCGACACCAAAGATGTCTCTTTACGGCAGTGTTATGTGAGCGAGAGGTACTTCCCCGGTCGTGCCGGCTCAATTCCGTTGCATAGGAGGATGTAGTGTCATGCACCATACATGCCATTAGGAAGACCTAAAACGGCCCTTTTCAACGAAGGCTGGGTTTTTATTACGACATTGGCAGTCACCGTGTACTCGCTGTCAGTCTCCTTGCGCAGGTCGTCCCTGACGCGTATGTCGCCGGTGTCGGGCTCCACGTGGAAGTATATGGACGCCTTCCCGCGGCCCGCGAGCGCGTACCGCACGCGGTTGTTCGGTGCGAGCGCATCCGCGTCCGCGGCCACCACGGTCTCCACCAGGCTGCCGATGGACGCCGTGTCCTCTATCGTCACCGGACGCACGGCCGACGTGAATATAGGCGCATTGTCGTTTTTATCCTGAAATATACATACATGTGTGTGTTACAGCCATTGATATTTACATGACTGGGTAACTGGTGAATAATTTAGGAAATATTGCGCAAGATCGAGTACTCAACGCTTAAACATACTGTAAAAAGAACTAAATTGAACCCTACCCAACAAGCATCAGAACATTTATTTTTCTATAACGGAAATTATGAACGAAATTTCACTGTTGACGGCAGCAATTAAGTTACGCACTCTAATCTATATTTTACTTTATTCATCAATAACCGGCGCTGATGATTGTTTAAGTGGCTTCTTAATCGAACATCCCACGGGATTACATCGGTGTAAAGTTCATCTTTGCTTTAAGCGACGTTGGACAACTCTGATCTATGCAAGCAACACTCCCCACCATGGTTAAGCCTTGTCGTGGCGGTGGGTAGTCTAGATAACCTAAGCACCTAGGGCAAAGCTATCTTAACCAAGGAGGTTGACCTTTGTACCTCTATTATAAATAAAGAGGACAGAAAGGAGAGCACAAAGGGCGCGTATAAGAACTGCACGCCACTGCACACCCGTGAGAAATTGACATAATAAAGCCGCTCGAAAAAAAATTACTCCTTGTGTGACGCAGTCGGGCAAAAATAAACTCACATCGACAAGCACTTCGACGGTAGTGGTGGATCCCTTCGCCTCCTGGCTGTTCTCCTCGGTACCCACGGTCAGCTCGTGGCGCGCGCTCGTCTCCCTGTCGAGCGCCTTTAGCGTGCGGATCAGTCCCGACTTGCGATCTATAGAGAACAGCTCCGTGTCGCCTTTGAGGATCGTGTACGTGATCTCCGGCACCGTGTCTAAGTCTACAGCCTGCAATATGAAGGAAAGAAATTGTAATATAAATTAAGAAATACAAATATGCAAAAGTATCAATATATATACAAATAAAGGGCATGTAAAATGTTCACTACTTCAGTACAGTCCGCCCCGGCTTCGAGCGGGTATTTTACAGGATCTGGCCACTCCTCCTAGTAAACATTACACGTTACTACGACAACAAATTTCAGGGTCCAGTAGCTTCGGAGCCTAAACAAACAAACAATTATGTTTTCTTCTTATAACATTAGTATAGTAGCATAGATAACGCTCGCGATGGCGGTTACAACGCACTTAGAGAGATGGCCACCTTTTTATTTTCGAAATGAGTAAAACAATCATGTTTCCTACTTATGGCCACCTTTTTATTTTCGAAATGAGTAAAACTGAAAGGCCAAAGTAGCCCATCGATAAGGACATTTTACTCTTATAGGACGTAATTTTCTGATTTCTTTTGACAGTGTTTTTTTTTTTTGACACTAACGGGCATGGTGCCGAATCGCTTTTCGTTAAAGAACATATAGCCGATATGAAACACCGACGTGTTACAAAATCTGCGGTCTGTGAACATGCTGAAGTTGGCCCCTGCCATTACATTAGATTTGATAAAGCGCAAATCCTCACTAGATTAAAAAGCATCCAAATTACAATAGAGAAGATGGCGATGGATGGAGTTCTTCCCTCTGATTGGGACACAGTGGTAAACATGATCAAATCAAAAACTAAACATAACACCTCAAGACGGCAAAATATTATACTGTTTGCGTTAATCGGGACTACTAAACAATTATAATTCTTCGGGTACTTTTAATAATTTTAGATATCAGTCCAACAGTGACCATGGCTGCTGCAAAGCTTCTGAAACGTCAGGCTAGTTGAACGGTTGTATAAACCGCGATGAAATCCGTAAAAATAGTTTTATTGTATAGTGTTCACTCACTTGAACCTTGACGACGGGGTAGTTGGGCGCGTTCTCCGGCGCGCGCACGGAGTGCAGCGCCTGCGGGAACACGGGCGGCTCGTCGGGCTCGTCCGTCACCGACACCGTCACGGACGCGGTGCCGAACCGCTTGTCGATGGCGCCGTCCATAGCCGTCACCACGAAAGCATACTCCTGGAATTAACAACCACACGTATTGAGTACCGTTTACACCCGGCTGGGTGAGTGGCTACTCATCACCTGTGAAAATTTCAACTGTGTAGCTATCACGCTTCGTGATATATGGCTTGGTCTTTCCGTCAGACGGACAGCGAAGCCTTAGATACAGGGTCTCCTTTTTATCCTTTGGGTACGGAATCCTAATAAGAGCCATGGTGCCGGCAACGTTAGAATGAACTTGTAATCTAATAGACAAAGGCTTATTTATACCTTGGTTTCCTCGTAGTCTAGTTTGGTTTTGGTGGTGATGAGGCCGCTGGCGTTGTCGATGCTGAAGGGCAGGTGCTGCGGGATGCTGTAGCTCACGAGCGCGTTCACTCCCTCGTCGCTGTCGGTGGCGTGCACGTAGCCCACCGACTCTCCGGACACACCTGATGTATAACAATTACACGATCGCACGTCTTTACCATAGACAATGGTACACACCAAAATTGTAATAGCTAGTTTTTGAACGAAGTTTTGTCATGATACATTTTAGTAACAAGAATAACTCTGGAACGCGATCTGCCATGCGCTTCGTCCTTCTTGCCACCGAGTTCGGACAATTTGCAGACTACATTAAAGATATATGACATAACTGACGCCAGGTGCATAGATATTGTGAGCGTGATGTAAGTATTGATCTATAAGTAATAGGCAAGTATAGCATAGCAAGGCTCAATAAGAAGTAGTATGGCAACTCTACCCTTTAGTCTTGCAGTCGTACGTGCCTCTGCTTTAGAGTATGAAAATGATGACACGTTACCGGTCGACTGAATGCTGACGTCACTGCTTTTCCAATGCGGAGAGAATATAGTGATGAAATAGTTACTTTCAGTTCGCATGAGGAGTGTAATTTACAAAACTATAGCCAATAAAGCTCCGTTTCAGCTCCGTGCTGTCGCGTGCGACTGAAGTTTATTGCGCATAGTAGACGCATAAGCCTAGTAGAACGTTACGCTCGCATGCCCTTACTACTTCACACTTGTTTAGTTGTCTTTTTTCTCCAAACCAAGTCCCTCAAGTCGATTCTTAAGTACTAAAACTCCTATAATAATTAAACATGGCGTACCTTCTTTGACATGGAAGTTGTAGGACTCCTCGTCGAATATCGGGTTGTTGTCGTTAATGTCCGTGACCTTTATGTTGACCGTGGCGGTGGTGGAGAGCCGCCCGGGGTCCTCGGCCCGCACCATCTGATGAATAGATGCATATAGTGCATACGTCTATTGTAGGATTATTCAACGTTCTAGAATGCCAGGCCAATTCAGAGACAGCCAAAACGCGTCCATAAAAGTTTAAACAGTTAGCAAATGTGGCTCACTATCTGTCTCTCTCTGACATATGAAAATTTCTCTGCGCAATGTCCATATGACAGAGACAAATATAATAATGTACTGAAGTACATATTTCATTTCATCTTCCCTCTCTATTAAGGCAGTCACAGGCCCATTTATGTCTTCCCGACTCTATCTATATTATTTCTATGCATAGGCCACTGACGGCTGTAATCGCGAGCTCGTGTGCGTCGCACCTTGAAAAGTTATCACTATGATTTAGCCGATCCCGGCTGCATGCAGTAAACGATGCCATCATCCCTGATGTAAGTGCTCTTCGACCAGCAGTAGACACCCCATCCCGTATCCCGTACAGCCCTGTTTCAAGTTCTGAGCATGTAAGTCTTTCCAACATCCAAAACTTTCGTAGCTAGTGCATCATAATAATTGTTACACACACACAGCTAACATGGGCCCAGGACATACGCAAGCAGACAACCGGCGAAGAACGGCGGCAATCTATGTTTTGTTTTATAGTTTAATAAGCCATCGGAGCACTATTTTTCCTTATTGCCTACTGTCGACCAGTAAGTACATTTACAATTGTGAGGCGATTACATTTGCACAAAATGTACCAGCCCGGTCGTGATGGTCCAATTCTCTAGCTCAATGACAATGACGTCACATCTCGCCGCCGTATAATGTGAGAAGCGGTCTTATTCATTCATCTCTAGAGAATGAGGAGCGACTCACCAGCTGGTACCGCGTGAGCACCTCCCTGTCGAGGCCGCGTATGACGGTGATGATGCCCGTGTTGGAGCCGATCGCGAACTGTCGCAGGTCGTTGCCGGACACTATAGAATACGTCACTGGTTCGTTCTCGGGATCTTTGGCCTAAACAAAGGAGAAAGAAAATATTTTGTGGAAAAGTTAAAAAAATAAATAATCGGATAGCTATGCGCGGCGACCGGACGACGAGCCATTGCATTACTCACAGTAACAGTAGTGACTGTGGAGTTGACAGCCGCGCCCTCGGACACGGGCGCGTAGTAGTCCCTGGCGGAGAACTGCGGGGGCCGCGTGTTGGGCCCCGGCGCCACCAGCAGCTCCACGATGCCCTGCGAGCTGAGCCCCGCCGCGTCCGTCGCGCGCACCGTCACGGAGTACTGCTCGCCGGCGACCAGGCGACCCGTGCTCGCTATACGCCGATAGCAATGTTAACGTCCATGATAACTGTGTGTGGGGGACTTACTACACTACATTGTTTGATAACGGAACTTGATCGGTATCTAATATTTGTATATTTTATTTTTTACTCAATTGAATGTAATACATACATTTTTGTAATATACTGTAATACATACATTTTTGCAATATACTGTAATACATACATTGTATATTACAAATATATACATATTTAATGTGATACAGAAACTTTTTGTAATACAAATTAAATGTAACCCACACCTGGACGGTATTTGAATCAACATGTTACTTTATATTACTTATCAAATAGATGCGCTTGTGAGCCATAAATTATTTCAAAAATATCGTGAGTAGTGATAGACAAAACTAACACATGTCCCTAATAAGTGTTTTAGTGGAGTTACGTATTAATAATTCAAATCATAATATTTTTTATTTTATTTTGTGCATCGGTTAACATAATCAAGATAGGGGTGGTGGAAATATATAGAAGTTGCACAGTGAATATATGGTAAAATAAACACAAAAACAACTCCTGTGAACCTTATACAAGACCCATACTTACTGATCTCGAACGCATCGTGTTCAAACTGAATGTATCCTGTGAAGCTAAATGCACAGGAAAACGTGAAGAGATGCAAAAAGTCTAATTTATTATGTCAACTATAACAAGTCAAATCAAATGAAAATCACTACTTTTAATCCAATTTCAGTAGTGGACATTCTAATAGTACATTATGTAGATATGTTGAATGAAAATGTGTATAATTTGAAGAACGCCTTCGCTCCCTATCCATTCACACAGTTTATGACTATTTAGTGTTTACAGAAAAATTCTATTTAATTATTAACGCCACCTAGCGATAGACGGAAATTGATGCTTAGATTGCAAGTGGCCTACTGCCACTAGATGACGTTGTCGGGTGGTGGCGATGTAAAAAACGAATCGCCAAGTACCTAATGTCGATAAAATAGTGTTGGGCATTCCAAGTTGGACCGAACAAACTCTCTTAGAATAAAGTAAAGTAGAAAGTACCTCTACGCCTGTTATCCCCGAGGAGGTAGGCAGAGGTGTGCTAGTTACATCCACAACTCGTAAACAGTAGATATACTAGAGCACCCACGATTAGCCAAATAGTGAGGCACATGATGTCATAGGTGGCAAGACTATGGCGGCCCCTTCGAGCTCATTCCAATACCGGACAATGCGTGCTCAGGATAATCTGGGAATCATTTAATAACAATTGCCCAACCTGGGGGCTCGAACCCAGGACCCCACGCGACTAACGGTCTTAACGGGCAGGTCTTACCGGGCGACACCCGCACCGTTACATCACTGAGGCGATCTCTTAGAATATGAATGTTTGCTTTTATTTAAAAAAGTGTATATTACGTGGCAACGAATTGTTTAAATTGTCGTATTTCATTACAGCTAGCCATCTTCAAAAACAGGCCGTTTTTTTATTGTGGCGGGCCAACGCTTGGCCGGATATAATGCAGTTGAGTGAAATCCCGTTAGAAAGTCTTCGTCGTTATACATTATTTTATAATGTTTGCCTTATTGATTTAAAGTGGGTCACTATCTGCCTCTTTGAACATTTTTAGTTCCCAATTTTAACACAGACATGACGGCGATTCATACAATATGACTACGACATATATTTAGGGGCCGTTTCACAGGTTACTATTAAAGCGACAAGTCGCTATACTACCTAACTCTACCACATTAATGCTTTAAATAAATAATAGCTAATCGGTACCTGTGAATATCAAATAAGTGGCCATATAAGTGCCTCTGAAATTCCTAGCACTCTAACCGGGAATTTAATATATAACTTGTGAAGACGGTCCTAAGCGTGAAACATGAAACTGTTATGACAGTGCGTGTGCAACTCACATATCACTCCAGTGCTAGGGTCAATAGTGAACTTGCTGGCCCCGTTGTTAGACACGTGGTACAGACTGTACAGAATACGCGCGTTCTCACCTTCATCGCTGTCCGTAGCCTCCACCTGTAACGTTCGATAATAATCACGCACATCGCCGTTGACATCGCCATCGCATCTTATAGCGTGCAATATGACCACGTGCTAGAGTCAAAATAAATTATAATATTAATAATAATCGCCAAGCAAACTTTGCATTTTTATAGTATAGTCATCGGAGCATTTCAATCATAATTGTTATGCAGATGCCTTGTTCTCCATCCTTTCAAGGTACAAATTGATGATTTAATCGTCGACTTTATATCACCATAATATAAATAACAAAAAAGTACCTCTTCTTAAGTACATCTTTTAGGTAGTGTTGATTGATCACAAACTGGCAAATCACTGTAATGTTTTGATTAGAACAAAGTTCAAGACCTAAAATCATTAAATATGTTTTATTAATAAAATGAATTGCATAAAATAGATGGCAAATGTATTTCAAATACCTTATAAATGTCAATGGGTTCCAAGCTGGCGGGCACGTTGATGGGCTGCGTCTTGGGTATGACGGGCGCGTTGTCGTTCACATCCAGCAGGTGGACGGTCAGCGAGTACGGCGCCGACGCTGCACCGCCGTTCGCTTCCCGAGCCACCAACTAGTTAACACGCTATTAATGTTCTGCCTCGTGGACTAGTGGTAAGCATGTTCAACTATAGTCGTGAGGTCCCGAGTTCGAGTCCCGGGACGGACTCAATTGTTACTGGGATTTTTAAAATTCTAATAACAGTCCGAATTAAAGAAGTTGGCGGTGTTACACCCCCCGTGCCTCGGAGAGCACTTTAAGCCGCCAGGACCGAGGGCTTAAAGTGATGAAATCGCCTAACTTCTCTCCAGTCGGGCGGGATTGCCGTCCCATCGGAATCGAGGAGTGATGGAACAGGGAACTCTATAGATATTGGTCATCGTGCCCGAAATTCGGTTAGGACGACATTATTTTTACGTTAGTAATTATTATTTAGTTAGTCTCTGTAGGGTATGCGACCGTAATCGAAATACACTATACCATGGGAATAGTGCAACCTTAAGATCGATTTTATAGAATCTGTACGAAATTTCGTCTAAATTGTTTCTGCAGTTTTGGTTACTGACGCCCATATACGACCGCATAACTAATATGCCGATACCCTCCTTCACAGAACTCTCTAATGAGCCACCGGCTACTCACAGACCAAGGGAAACGCGTCACCGAAGATGTCACTTTACGGCGGTATAATGTGAGCGAGAGATACCTCCGCGGTCGTGTCAGCCCAATTCCGCTGCAATGCAGCATTGCACAACCTCTTACAAAAAATTCATTGTTAGAGTGTATTATTTATGAAACTATGTAATAATAGTAATTGTATAACACAGGTAGGTAGTGGTTACTTCAAACTATGTAATAATAGTAATTGTATAACACAGGTAGGTAGTGGTTACTTCAATATAACACAGGTAGGTAGTGGTTACTTCAAACTATGTAATAATAGTAATTGTATAACACAGGTAGGTAGTGGTTACTTCAAACTATGTAATAATAATAATTGTATAACACAGGTAGGTAGTGGTTACTTCAAACTATGTAATAATAGTAATTGTATAACACAGGTAGGTAGTGGTTACTTCAAACTATGTAATAATAGTAATTGTATAACACAGGTAGGTAGTGGTTACTTCAAACATTGGTAGTCCATATTATAGTAGTTAATACAAAGCCTAGCAAGCACCTAGGCTTAGTAACATAAGCCATATATGCGTATATAAAAAAACAAAGAAAGGAGAATAAGCAATATGATGACTGAAATCGTGTTAGCATGACGCTTTATCCTAGTGAGTAGACGCCAGACTTCTTACTTGAAATCTGAATTTCCCGCTGTTCGGTGCCTCGCGGTCCAGGTTTTCGTTGCTGACCACGAGATGGCCGTCCTTGTCGATATCGAAGAAGCTGGTCGTCAGCTCGAATGTGTACTTTGGTACCGGGTCACCGGCTCCCTGGGAATATTACCATACCATATTAACCTTACTGTTATTCCTTATAGTAGCGCTCCGCGGTTTCGCCCGCTTGATACGGTAAAATTCCATATTATAAACTCAATTTAGGGTAATACGATAGGGGTAGAAACGGCGGTTTTTTAGAAAATCAACCCGATTTTCTAAAAAACCGCCGTTTCTACCCCTATCGTCTTTTGTAGCCCTATGTTATAAAAAAAATATTAATTACTTCTAAGCGGAACATAGTTTTGGAAAGGAAAATGATAAATATTCTGCTACGAGAGTTCTCTTTAAGCACAACTGTATGACAACTGAAACTTATGCTTTATATTTATATATAATTAAAAATGTAATTCATCAGTTGACAAAGTTTCTCTCATACTTAATCACATATTTAACTTACAAACGTATTGATATATGTGAACGGAAGTATATGTGAATACAGCCAGTGGGGTCGCACTGGCTGTACTCACATATACTTCCGTACACATTGCACATACATGTTATGTCTAGTGTAATATTTAATATTGTAATTCCAAAAATTGGGTACACTGCACTCTATTGGTACCAATAAGTACTGTTCCCCAGAGCATACTCGTGGGGCTAGAGTGCCAAGTGCCAACATGCAGACACACAAGACACATGACACATAATATAAACACAAACACACACCCTCATAGAAGCACACATACATACACATAAACACAAACACACATACATATAGTTTTTTTTTAATTTATTTTAATGCATAGGGAAAAAAACAGTTACATAATTGATACAGTGTAACAAAAACCCACTAGGTTTTATCTCTACACTGGGATGCATCGTCAACGCTCGGAATTAATAAGTTACAAAACATATACACCCTCTAACAAAAATACACACCCACAGCCTCAGCTTTCTATTTCCTTTTGTGTGCGTGTAGATAATATATTTAAATACGTTTACGCCTAGGTTTATGATATATTAGAAATGTAAGCTTGAATGTATAAAATTTGATAGTATTATAACAAGCGCTAAGCCCACCGACAGACTGTTACGCAGTTTGGTGACTTTTTTAAATTGTCATTTGTATACTTTTGGCACAATAAAAAACATTTACTATTATGTTATTATTATGAAACCAAGTCTCGTAATCAATTGTGACCTGTATAACCGGTGGTACCGCCGGTGCATCTTTCATAAGTTTTAGTGCCTACTAGGATACCTGAACTTAATTACTCATTTATCATGATAGATTCCGCCCTATTCCCTTAACTCAGTGTAAATTTGCCGTAAGTGTTAAACATGGCATTTATTCATCATCATCATTGTCAGCCCTTATTGGTCCACTGCTAGACGTAGGCCTCTTTCAACGAACGCCAAGATACAGTCAAGAGTATAGTATTAATATTTAGCATGCAATATTTTACCAAATCAATGTCCGACACACTCAGCCTGATGGGCTGTCCTTTCGCATCCAGCACTTTGGTTCCCTCGGGCGAGTTCTCCTCCACGCTGCCCTCGTCTGCGGACGCGCTGACGCTGGGCGGGTTGGTGTCCACCGGTCTCACTGTTATATCTAACTTCGCTGTTGTGAATCGCTTCGCTTCAGACGTTTCTTCAGCCTGAAACAAATGTTATATCCATTAATTGACTAGTGTTCAGGGCGCGAACGGACAGTCGGAGCCTTGTGATAACTACCGACAACCATAGAAATCCACATAATTCTTTTGCAGATGTTTTACACCTACGTTTTCCTCTCCTCCAGTGGGCCACAGTCGAACTGCACAAATCGCATAGCTAGCTGTCCGTTTACAGCGTTATCATCGGAACGAGAGCTATGCCCCAGGTCGGTCCGGCCCAATTCGACAACATGACACTAATTCTTACTGAACTATTGCGGCGCGGGGTTAACTCCTCGTAAAATCAATCGACGAATCTCCGAGTGGCATATATATCTGCCAGTCACATCAAATCACATGCGGTGCCTTTAGTTACATAACTTGCATGTTTCTGCAGTATTGATACTTGATAAACGGCTAACTGAGTGCCTGGTGATTGCAGGAGTGTTGCTCGTAGTCATACCTTGATAATCAAATGGAAATTCTTAGCGATGCTCGTGTCGACGGGCAGCAGCTGTCTCACCGCGCCCGTGTTCGCGTCGATGTCGAAGAACGTGGCCCAGTTGTGCGGGTCGCCGCTCTCTATGCTGTACTTGACGCGCGCGTTCAGTGTGTCCATATCCACCGCTTGGATCCTCTCCGGCTCTATCGCCAGGATACCAGCTAGAACGCCACCGTTCACCTGAAACATATTATAGTTAGCATTACTGTAGTTATCCCAAGCAGGGTCACACGTATCAAGCAAATGTTAAACATATGCACACACTTTGAATTCCGAGTAATGTGTATGGGTAACTAATCGGTAATTTAAAAATACCGTCCTCCTATGAGAATTTCACCTATGACGACCGTCTCTATAGAGATTAGCCCACTGCGCAGGACACACGTGTACATAAGTCCTGCGCAGTTGGCTTGTCTGCGCTGACACGAGCTCATCTCGTACTCTCACCGATACGACTGGAGAGAAATCAGGCGTACGACAGCTTAGCGTCACGCAGTCACGCGACGGGCTACTTAGCCGGGATTCAGTCGGAGTTAAACTCCTTGCGTACGAGTATCGTTCAACAAATGGAGGCATGTAATTAATAAGATAGAATTAGTAATCCCTGCAAGCGGAGAGAGTAGAGTTTCAAGGAGAATATTTCTACAACACATTTGCCATAAAATATAGCATAATATATTCTTAGGAAACTTACACCATAAGCCTCAAATCCTCTGAACCTATGCGGTGTCACTGTCTGTATACTTACATAACTTGTATACTCCGGGTTGATGCACGCGCCCTCGTGCATGGTGCAGCCCTGGTAGATGAAGGACGGGTCCTGGTCATCATCGTCCAACACGTTGACGGTCAAAGTAGTGGTACTGGAGAGTCGGCCTTTGGTGTCGCGCGCGCGGTCCTAAAAAAGAGAACCACAGTAATATTTTGGTGACTTTCGGCTGCCATAACCATCCCTATAACCACGACAACCTATAGCCTTGTCACGACAAGGCAAATGGGATAGCGAATTATCTTTTTGCGTCTTTTATGATTTTTGGATGGCTGAAACGGACAAGGAAATTTCAAAATATGTGGTTATGTTATGTAGCATTTATGGTCCTCGGTAATTACCGACACACTCCTAGGAAGCACCAGAATAGAAGGAAGAATACTTTAGGCTTAGTGATTAAAATTATTACATGATACTGCTAGAAGTTCCTTCTGTAGAGTCGCTATGCGGTTATGGAACTGGATAGATTTCATCCTCAATGGAACTTGCATAACTTCATAATTACTGATCTGTTACAAACGACTGGTCTAGGTAAATTGTGCTGTTACGTGATGTGACAACAGTATGACGACTGATAATTATAAACATCATCACGATGAAGTCTTCTGGTGGACTAATTCATCAGTCTCTAACCACATTGGCGAGGCGGAGGAAAAGAGGACAGCGCATCTGCATAGAAATTGTGCGGATGTTTACGGGCGTCGGTAGTAATCAGGAGACTCCCAACTGCTTGTTTGTCCCTCTCCCTATAATATCGGAATATAAATTACATCATTGTAGCCAATATTAAATATAATATCGGAATATAAATTACATTATAGTAGCCAATATTAAATATAACATCGGAATATAAATTACATTATAGTAGCCAATATTAAATATAATATCGGAATATAAATTAAATCATAGTAGCCAATATTAAATGTAATATCGGAATATAAATTACATCACAGTAGCCAATATTAAATATAATATCGGAATATAAATTACATCGTAGTAGCCAATATTAAATTACCATTTTTCCTCTGATATCAAGTGCATCATCATCAGTAACCCTTACACTAATATTTATGGTTACTTTTATTTAAGGTTACTTTTATTTAAGGATTTTTTTATTTAACATTACTTTTATTTATGGTTACTTTTATTGATAGTGTAATGGGCAAAGGAAAAGTAAGAGCGTTTATTGTGTCATGGACGTGTTACCCTCATTTCCTCGTGCTTGCCAATAGGCCACTGGAAACAAAAAACTGGATGAAACACGATAGCATACCTGTCATTTTGCTTCAGTATCATCTGAGCAATAGATATCTCACCTGGTCGTGCCAGCCAAGACTCAGCTGCAATACCTCTCACTAAATATCTATAACAAGCTGTCCACCCCGGCTCCGGATAGCCACCTTAGCAAATTATATACTAAAAGTTTCCTCGGGCATCGCTCTACCCATTCGTGAGAACCGCACGATAATCCGTTGAGAAGATTGAGGAAATCGATCACAAAAAGACAAACGACAGCTCTAATGGATTTGCAGTACTTACAGAAGCAACAATAGTGACTAGATACTTCTGATTCCGCTCATAATCCAGACTCCTGTTGACGGCGACCTGGCCCTGGTGCGGCAGCGGTATGGTGAAGTACTCGTAGCCGTCGGCCGCGTTAGCAGCCTCCAGCGTCTTGTTGTCGCCCTGCACCACGAAGTACTCCGCGAGGCCGTTCACCCCCGTATCAATATCCTTGGCCCGGATATCCTCGAATATCGTCGTGCCTACAGGAATCAACTGAAAACAAATATGGTTATGGTTTATATTGACTAATAGGTCAGGTTTAAAAAATAACAGAATAATTATCTTGGTCATGGATCTCTCAAAGCTGCGGCGAACTCAAAGGGTAGACCCGAGGGAGGAGCAAAGATGTATGAATTTTGATGAAGCAAAGCTATCAGTATCTTAGAAGTAAGTGTTGTACCGCTAACCACAGGTGCTCTCTACTCAGAGCTGAGAGGGGGGGGGGGGGGGTTATTAAGATGAATCTAATGATATTTCGAACGTTTCAGTTCCTCAAGAGGCAGACCTCTTCCCCAGAGGCTATAGAGCTTGCTAAAAAACATCACCTCTGTGGTGTAACGGTGCGGGTGTCGCCCGTTAAGACCGTTAGCCGCGTGGGGTTCTGGTTTCGAGCCCCAGGTCGGGCAACTGCTATTAAATGTTTCCCAGATTATTCTGTGCGCGCACTAAATTGTCCGGGATTGGAATGAGCTCGAAGGGGCCATAGTCTTACACCTATGACATCATGGGCCTCAGTACCTTCGCTAATATTGGGGGTTCTAGTATATCTACTAACGAGTTGTGGATGTACTAGCACACCTCTGCCTACCTCTTCGGGGATAATAGGCGTAGAGGTACTTTCTACCTTACTTTATTCTAAGAGAGTTTCTTCGGTCCGGCTTGGAATGCCCAACACTATTTTATCGACATTAGGCAATTGGCAATTCGTTTTTTACAAAGCCACCACCCAACGGCGCCATCTAGTAGCAGTAGGCCACTTGAAATCTGAGCACCAAGTTCCGTCTATCGCTAGGTGGCGTTAATAATTAAATAGAACCTTTCTGTAAACACTAAATAGTCATAAACTATGTGAATGGATAGGGAGCGAAGGTGTTCTTCAAATTATACACATTTTCATTCAACATATCTACATACCTACCTCTTCGGGGATAAAAGGAGTGAAGGTACGTAAAGAAACATGCAATCCCCATTCTGGTACAGTTTTGTGTTCAAAATACGGACAGCTAAGGCTTCTACATTCAATATAAATTTTGGTACGCATATTCGTGCCAATTTCAATATAAATTGGCACGCATATGCGTACCTTGGATAGGTACGCATATTCGTGCTAAGAAAGGTGAAATACAGGATTGTCAGTCGGCCCGCAAGCTATCACATCGAAGCATATTAGGTACGATTTGATTGTTACAGGGGCCGTGCACGAAACTGTAACCGCCATAACCATAGAGATAGAGGAGGGATGCCATAGTTACTTATATGACGGCGTCTTGTTGAATAGAGAAAAATGATGTGAAAGCGGTACTATATTTGTTTATATAATCTCGCATGCCTGATGCGCATAGAGAAATGAATAACAAAACAGAGATAGAGAATGTACTATATTTGCTGTTTCCGTGTATTAACACATGTATTAACACGGCCGTGTTTTAGGCTCTGCCCTTCTCTATCAATATTATCACTATCGCCAAAATAAAATAGTTTCAACAACAGACAATAGCGTGTTACTTGATAAGCTAACAAAATTATTAGTACCCGAAATATATACGATTCATCCATTAACAAAACATGACAGAGAATTTGATTGGTCGACTGACGTCACTGCAATCTTAGCCCGAATAATGTGAAGTAAGATAAAATGAAAGCTTACCTCCGACACGTTGGTCTCATACGGAACCCCTTGGAAGACAGGGGCGTTGTCGTTGATGTCGGACACTCTCACTATGACAACTATCGTACGCCTCTTCTTTGTCGCTTTCACTTGACAAACCAGCTGGGGACAAAACCATATTATAATTAGCAGCCGTAGCCCCAAGCATTACTCATAGTGGGGAGAAGATGTAATTAGTCAAGCGTCAAGATACGATCTCTAAAGCGTTTACTTTATCTAAACTAGATAGGCGATAGCTTATACTTCCTAGTTTATTTCTGACTAGATATTTTCTCTCTTTCTTTGGAGAATAATACAATAAGACCAATGTACTGGTTGTTATTATGTCGTTGAACTTTATTTATAATACAGGTTTTTTAATAATTGATTTTACAAGCTTTTTAACGTAATTGAAAAAATGTGTGACCAATATCACAATTGCGGGATTTTTAGGCAAAAAGCAATCACTCCAAGCCGCATAAAACTACAATAATTTTTCCTTTCAATTGGTCGTCCTCAGCATTAGGATAAATAAGAAAATTATTTTAATCTAAATGTGTATAACAAACAAAAAAAAAATGTAGTTAAATTTTCAAATGGAGGAATCTAAATTTCCAATGAAATAAAATAAGTTAACGATTTACCTACGATGATTGATTTTTTTTATCGAAAAATAGGATACCAGGCATTTAAAGATAAATTACCAGGACACCATAAGGCATAAAGCATTCTCGTCGTATCTCAAGTAATTAATGTACTAAGTTTACTGGAGGTAACATTAGAGCATGCACTATTAAGATTAAGTTCAATGAATATATTAAATTGCGTACACGGTTCTTGTGTGCCTTTTATGAATAGCCAAGATGCATTACAATCATGAAGCAAGGCATAATTCTATTCGCAGTATAAAATCGATTACGTATATAGCACGAGAGCCGGATAACATTCTCTTCTGGGAACGGATTCATTAAAAGGTTAAAGGTTACAATAATGTGTAGGCGATATGATAATTTATATTTGAATCGAATTTTCGTTCTAACTACAATAATTCCTATGCGCTAATCCAGAGCGTATTATAAGAAAGAGAGTTAAGGCATAATGGATGTTAGTTTAATGATGCACCACATGTTCTGTATTCCCGAACTCAGACACATTAGCAATGTTCAAGCTTAAACTCTAAAAGCTTTTAAATACAGACCGCACGCTTAACTAATCGCAAACAATAAACATTGATTAATTTATTCGTATCATTATCAACAATTATCGGTCCAACAGCTGGACATCGTCCGTCTCAGCTCGTGTTTACTCATTCCAATTGCACTTTATTCTGCTGTGACTAGTTTTTCTTTTGTCATTAATTATTTACGACGTTTATAGCGCTAGGACGTGTCCAGACTAGAGTGTGTTTGTTTATCAAATACACCGCTATGAAGTCCGTAACATAGTTTTGTTGTTCCATTGATAGTTTTAAGTGACGGTAGGGATAAGAGAGACAATGCCATGGTTATGCATTTATGTGTTCCGTTATACTATTGTAGTCTTAATACTACTTAAAATAAGGATTATTCTTGTGTTTAATGTTAAGTAGGTAGTGGTTGGAGCATACAGATATGGAGTTATCTGCCAAAAGATCAACATGAACGTATTTGCCCCAGCGAGAATATAAAAGCAGAACTAATGAGTATTATAATTCATAGTTATAAATCTGGTGGTAATCCCAGGTCGTAAGCGTCCAATAGAGGGGAGGCGAAAAGGAGGGCAACGCATCGGCATCGTAATTATTCTGATTTTCATGGTAAAACTAAAACAGAAAATACTTCTGCAAAAAGTGGCAGTAAGAAGATAATTTATCTAAATTTAAATTAGGTGTACCCGTTATGACACAAACTTCATAAATTTCGATAAACCCGTTTTATTTCATCATTAATTATATTATGTTAGGAACACACCTGAAAAATCATGTGAGATAAGTTATCCGCATCCCTGTCGAGAGGCTGCAGTAGCTGCAGGCGCTTGCCGTCCAGCTGGAACAGCGTGGGGCCCTTGGGGAACACAGTCGACAGTACGATATCCACATCGGGGTCTCCGACTATGGGCAGAACAGACGGCGTCGTGCTCTGATTTGTCTCTGGAACAAAAATAAGATTTAGAAATTGTCTTTGAATTCAGGCGAAGTGCAGGAAGCATTCGATCTTCCGTGTTGACTAGAACTTATGTTCTCTATAGGACGAGTTGAAGATCGCAATTCCCAACATGTGTCATACATAACTTATTATTGTGTGCCGAGTTTGTTCTCTATAGGACGAGTTGAAGATCGCAATTCTCAACATGTGTCATACATAACTTATTATTGTGAGCCGAGTTTGTTCTCTATAGGACGAGTTGAAGATCGCAATTCTCAACATGTGTCATACATAACTTATTATTGTGTGCCGAGTTTGTTTTTCCGGTTCGTCTCGGTGGTTATAAAGTAACAACGTTTAAAGAGAGTTTAATAAAAATGTATAAATCTCTCTTTAATGAAATATTTCGTAAGAGGTAGCGCCTAAATGCAATTGCAGCCGCACTGACATGACCGGGGAGGTACCTCTTGCATGACTTATAGTCTTCGGTTTGAGCTGACTGAAATAAGGGCACCATCTTGGTAGAGGTATCTAATTGTAACCACATCAAATACCGTCACCATCAAAAGTCGAAGCAATTTATTTCATGGCGCAAATGACCCTAGTGTTATTTGAGCATACCTCAACGAATCGTGCCTTTTCTGTAAGCGATGTAGAATCGACTTTCATCTGGCTACAGAATCGAGTTTCAATTAGCTATCTATAAGATCGATTTCCGACTAGCTATCTATAAAATCGATTTTCAACTAGCTATCTATAAAACCGAGTTTGAACTAGCTTTCTATAAGATCGGCTTTCAACTAGCTATCTATAAAATCGGCTTTCAACTAGCTATCTGTAAAATCGACTTTCAACTAGCTATCTATAAAATCGACTTTCAACTATCTATATATAAAATCGACTTTCGACTATCTATCTATAAACCATCTAAAATTTCAATGAGTAACTCACGAGCTCCTCTGCTCTCCTCTATATCAACTATGATGCTCGATTGGCCTGTCTCGACTTCGCATGGTCCTGTAACAATAAAATAATAAATTAGTCAGATACTCCTAAGAAAGTCTCCTTTTGCTATATAAAAGGACTACTTTAGCAATCGATGCCTTTGATGACGCTTCTTACGCAGATGCGTTGCCATCCATCAACCCCCCCCCCAAATGGGCCACCGGCTGTTCACAAACCGAACGAAGCTCGATAGCGACGCCGTCGCTTTACGCCGATATCAAGTGAGCGAGAGTGCCGGCCCAATTCCGTCGCATATGGTGTCATGCACCATGCATGTGGTGTCATACACCATGCATGTGGTGTCATGCACCATGCATTGTAAAAAGGACTAAATCGTCCCAACCTTTGTTCTGTGCTTACATTGTAGCGCATGAAAAGTCTAATTACACAAGGAAATTATATAAATTTGTAGCAGTCGCGTAGGTCCGAAAATATCGAAATAAAACTAAGTATTTTTACGATCTATTCTCATACGCACCGAATAGACACAAAAATATCACTGTAACTGATGCGATATCTTTATATACATACACGTGTAATATATACACACACGTGTAATATATACACACACGTGTAATATATACATACACGTGTAATATATACACACACGTGTAATATATACATACACGTGTAATATATACACACACGTGGAATATATACATACACGTGTAATATATACACACACGTGTAATAT
>JAFELO010000809.1:8051-44074 GCA_017140195.1 Eumaeus atala
AACACAACTTCTTACGGTACTTACCACAGGACAGGGCTAACGTGGCGTGATAAGTCCACAGATATTATATACGATACATATTCTAGTTATATATATAAAAAGCTTACATTCTTATTAATAAGCGCGTCAGCGTCAGACCTTGTCATGGCGGCCGCACCGCTGATGATCTCCTGCAGCGACTCCACATGCGCCGGCTTCACTGAGGGGTGCTTCGCGAGGAACATTACTGCAACATATCGTTATTGTATAAAAGTAGGAGCCCATTGGTTACTATGATAAACACTTCGGTAAAACTGTCACTTTACCCACACTATCTTGTAAGCAAAGGTCCTCGGGGAGGCTCCCTGTCGATTGTTACCTTAACGAACTATACACAAAGTTCTCCCTCGCTCTATCCATTGGCGAAAGCCACATGAAAAGTATTTCAGTACGTTTTCAGAAAATCGACATATAGACAACTTTTGGGGACTTTGTTTTGTAATATGTATAGAAAGGTTGTCATACCATTATACTAGCGACCGTCCCAGCTTTACTCGTGAGAAGCACGGGTCAAATTACACATTAA
Source organism: Eumaeus atala (assembly GCA_017140195.1). NCBI lineage: Eukaryota > Metazoa > Arthropoda > Insecta > Lepidoptera > Lycaenidae > Eumaeus > Eumaeus atala. Next base: position 8,617 of record JAFELO010000809.1, read on the forward strand.
AACCTGCCTCGGGAATCGGTATACCCATTGGTGAAAGCCGTATGAAAATCCGTTCAGTAGATTTTGAGAAAATCCATCACATGGAGACAGACAGATTTATCAGACTATGTTTTATATAAAAGAAGAGTGCCTTCTTGGTCCAGCACATTAATAACTATTTAATGCCGGTTGCAAATTAGTTGATCAATAAACAACAACACATGTTCACGCTACTTCCCTAATGGGGTAGGCGGAGCCAATGGTACACCGAAATTATGACGATGATGGATGTCTGGCATGATCTGTTGTTTTTTATACTGTAAACGGGACGTTACGACAGTGTACTCGTGACCACGGCAGTACAGAGTAGAGGTAAATACTTCGATTGCGAAAGTACGCGATTACGTCCCGTTTACAGTATGAAACTATGAATACAAATCGTGAAAGCTTTTATGATTTATGATCTGTGGTTGTTAAACCCACTAGCGCTCACATTAGACATTAACTTTACTTAGCTCATTGTTACACTTTTTTATAGCATAAGGGGGCAAACGAGGAATCGAGCCTTTTGATGACTACCGAAGCCCATGGTCATTCGCATGATTGACACGCAGATGCGGTGCCTTCCTAACATCCGCCGCCCCCCCCCTCCCCCCGAATAGGCCACCGGCTACTCACAAACAGCATAACCAATGACAGCGATGCTATCGAGTTTTGTACGTGCGGACTATGAGTTTGCAGGAGCATCATGGAAGAAGGGGAGGAGAGCAACGCGTCTCATCGTCATTGTCATTCCCTATCGGTCCACTGCTGGACACAGACCTCTCCCAGTGAACGCCAGGACGACCGATCTCCTATCTCGAGCAACGCGTATTATGCGGATGTGGTGTCATCAATAGGCTCCGACTCCTGCAGTAAAAAAATGTCTCTGACTGCTGTCCCTTTGTGCAAATAAATATTTATAGAAACCTCCTCGTTATAACAAAAGAACTGATACTATTCAAACTTTTAGGAAGAGGTAACGCCATGCTACGTAGGTGGTAGTACCGTGCATGGTCCATGGCACTACATCCTCCTATGTAACGGAATTAGGCCGGTACGACCGGGGTAGTACCTCTAGCTCAGTTGATACCGGCGTAAAGTGATAGCGAACGCTTCTGCGTAACGGCGGCGGTAGTCTTCAAAAGGCTCCGATTGCCCGTTTGCCCACTTTTGCTATTAACATAACAAAAATTGCTGGACCAATTTTTACCGAACACTGCTAGGAACCAGCGCAAGGAACCTGGCTTTCGAATGCAGAAAGCCGCATCGAAATCGTTCCAACCGTTTAGGGACTTAGACCAGACGGACATAGACACCGACGACTAATTTCGCGTCGGGGGTTGAGCAAAAAGGTAAACACAGACTCACTTATCGGCGGCACCAGATACAGGTCCCTCACCCTGTACTTACTTATCGGCGGCACCAGATACAGGTCCCTCACCCTGTACTTGACGATCGTCTCCAAGAAGACGTCGGGCCTGAAAGTCGGCATGGTGACCAGCTTCACTCCGCGCGTCATGAGGTTTAACATCACGATATTCAGCCCGAATATGTGGAAGAACGGCAGCACCGCGGGCACCACGGACTGCGACGATGCTGAGGAGGTCAAAATTATTCATCAGAGAATCAGAACCTGTAAAAACACTTTCAGGGCTTCTGCACTTCGGCTCTGTGTATATATTTTAGGTTCAGTGGTGTATTGCTTGGCGCTGCGGACTCCCACTCGGGTAGCCCAGGTTCGATCCCGGCCATTTAACTATGAATTTTTCTACCTTAAGCACACTTTCTGTGTGCTCTCAGTGTGAGGAAAACATCTCGAGGAAACCCAGATTATTCTAATTCGATCTAATTAAGAATTGGCCTTAGTTTCCCTTCTGGATTACAGATGTCAGATGGCAGTCGCTCTGTATAAAAGATTGGCGCCCTCGTTAAATCCCCTAGATGAGGTGGTCGACCACAATATCATCTGATATAGGGACGTGATAAGGCTAGGAGGAAGAAGACTAGCGATAATATGTTAATAATGATGAGAAGGCTTGCTCAGCAATAGGTCACATATAGGGCTTAATATAATAATATTACTAGCGATCAGCCCTGGTTTCGCTAATGAATAACAGGGGACAAGTCATACACTAAGACCTTTCCCGGGCATCGGTCTATTCAAGGGTGAAGACCGCATGAAAATCCTGAAAACTTCGTTTTATATATAACAATAAAATAAGGGTATGAACGAGTATTCGGATTTCCTCAACCGCTTAATTGTTATGCAGATCTGTTGGCCTCTTTCCCTCTCTGTCAATTTCCAATGGAGGGTTCCATACGAAATGAACAAACCGCACGAAACGTGAAAACGCAGTTGTCACTTTACAGCGGTATCATGTGAGCGAGAGGCATCTCCAATCGGGTCGGCCCAATCCGGCTGCATTGCACACGGTATAATAGTCCTCTTTTTTGGATGAAATCCATAGACAAATTACACAAGCACGGACATAACATTTACTCTGTCTCTGTAGCGTCGTTTAAGATCAATACTCGATTATAGTTTTGATCTAACTCGACCTCGTTAAATTTTTTGTAATTATATCAAAACTTGATTAATCGACACTACTCTGGCGCCGACACTAATCCCCCTCTACTCCACAACGCCATTTTCGGCTCATCGGGAATTTTACTTATTCGCTGCGGAAACCTGTCAAAGTCAACTTCCCTTGTTTTATCCGACTGCTCAACGCAAAGAGGTTGTAAGGTAGTTCTATCATATTAAGATGTCTACGGTTCCTATACTTCGTTTTCAACATAGTTGAAGATCAAAACTGTAATCGAGTTTTGATCTTAATCTCACTAGGGAAGTAAATATGTATATGTTTGTGCAATTTGTATGTGCATTTAATTAGTGCCTTTTAATTTAAGATCTAGCGCCAACTATGTTCGTCTTAAAGGGCGGATTCCTCGTTACATAAGTAGAGCTTACTTGTCTTCGCAGCAAACTCTTTAAGAATCTATTATATATCGATTCTTAAAGTTTCGCGATATAAACAGAATATGAGGCGTGAGATCGTGTACAACACTCCATGCTCATCGGAGTCAACGCAGTTTTTATAGTACTAGTGATCGCTCAAAATTCGATCATAATTATAAAGAAAAAATATTTCACCTCAGATACTGCTTGACTGTAAAATATTTCACCTCAGATACTGCTTGACTGTAAAATATTTCACCTCAGATACTGCTTGACTGTAAAATCTTTTTATAAATATTTAATAAAACTGAATGTCGTACGTCATAATAATCTTATTTAACAGTATCATATTTTGTGTATTACAGAAGTTTAACATTGTGTGGTTTCCGTAGTCTCAGAATCATTTTATTTAATTAAAATAATAAAATCAAATGCACATTACAAAAAAATATTCTTGCTCTGCGCTTCTCCTAACCCTAAACTATAAGTGTGTCAAATTTCATACACCTCCGTCAGTGCAATTTTCGTAAAAAAGGTGTCCAAGGGTTTTGCCTAAAGTGTTAATATGTATAATGATAATTAAGAGAATTGAAAACATCATTAAAATATAGTATTTGGAATCTTTGTATCAAGGTATTTAAATTACAACATATAACTGTATTCAAACGTTTTGTCTTTACTATAAACAATAGCTGCTTGCTTATCTCTAACGTCACATATCTAAAAGAACTTGAGCTATCGACACATATCTGGCGATATCTAAATCGTAAAAAGTATGGGGGTTCTAGATACGAGACGATAAAAAATGCCAAACTTTTGAGATACGCAAGAAACATCCCATATTACTTAAGGTCGATTTGCATTAGACGAGCTGCTCATTACACCCTCACTTCATTAAATTATTTTGGTGTAAACAGTCGATATTCTTTCGTTTTTCATTTGTCCACGACGATTCCATGGAATATTCTAGGTGTGTTCGTTCGCTTGATCCGTTCACATCAAGCTATCATAAACAGGTCTACATGTAATTGATGGCTACAGCTCGGGAATCATGACTTTTCTCCACGTAGACAATATAGATAGAGAAGTGAAGCCAGCCTGAAGCACGGCCCTCTAAGTCGAAAGAGACAGCTAGTGTACTGTGTACTGTCTCTCTTATTTTATTCATTTGTGTCTGCTCTATGGGCATGCGAGATAAGAAAGACAACGATAGCACTGCTTTTACACCTCCCTTCTCTATAACCTATATCATCCCTTCTCCATCTATATTATGTCTATGGTGTTCTGACTTGCTCTATTCTGAGAGTCAAACATAGCGAAGCACCACAAACCACATGAATTAGCAGTGAGCGTTGCATCTCAACGCACAATAAATTCTAGTTCTTTAATCGTGTTTCTTGACATTTTGTGAACGCTGGAAACGAGTTTTCGTTTACACTAAAAGATCAAGAAAGAATGCTCCCGTTCTCAATCTGGTTCGTTGTTCGTTTACATGGTGTACTACTACTAAGGATAAATAACAATTCACACATACACCCGCACTCACACATACACATGCACTCACACAGACACACGCACTCGCACGCATATCTGTACGCCAGCACCTTAATGGATTAGGCGGAGAAAACAAATTATTACCATTTTTCTTGCAATAATGCGGAACCTATCAGTGGGTGTCGGTAGTTTTTAAAAGCTCCGATAGCTTGATAGCCCCCAATATACCATAAAATAATAATAATAACAGAGCATTCAATTCAATAAAAACTAAAAAAAATGTACAGTGATAAACGAGTGCTCTTTGTAATACCACTGCTGGACAAAGGCCTCTCTACTCTCTGTTTAGAGCTATCTAAAGAAAAAAAGAAGGACAAAGAGTATAAAGAAGTCTTACTGCAAAAGCTTCATCACATTTCAAAACCTTGTCACTTTTTTTTGTTGGCGTTTATTCCTTAATGATTATGAAATAATTTGCACAAGAGGCCAAACTATTTTTTTGCGTAACAGCCGCGCGTAACTTCCGCTGACTACTTCTTTTTCTTTTTTCGCTTTGAGCTGGATTTAATATGAAGATATGATGTCACCGTAATCTTTAAATATTCAATATAAGGAATGAAGAACAATCCGCAAACAATGGATTGATAATATATAGAAAGGAGTCCTCAGGGTTCGAGCAGGGAGTCTCGGCCAACTGTCAAGGTAAGTCTTCGTTCCCTAATTTTACTAACCATAATCCGAAACTAGATGGAGTCTATTGTTTGTTACTTGTGTTATTTTAAGTCCGTTCTGAATTGTGAAAGTGGGGAGACCATCATTGAATAAATGTATTTAAAAGACTGGTCAAACCTTTAACAGTCCCTTACCCCCACTGTAGACTCCTTTATAATATAAATTGTCACCAAGGCTTGGACCGTGGTGGGCCCCACTATACTAACTTGTACTAAAATTATGTTATGGTCTAATTAACAGTCTGGAATGAAAATCAATAAAGACACCGAGAGGTGACTTTTCCGCCTCTGATGTCGGGGGACGCTCGCGCGCGGTGGCTGATATCATGTCAGAGGATCATGTCTAGGAGTGTACTTTGAACCGAGGGGGCTGCTGATCGTTTATGCAAACCGCACGGAACGTGACAGCTCACGTCACTTTAAAAAAGGAATGAACTCTAAGAGAACTCACCAGTAGCCTCTTCCACCGAAATCACACTTGGATCACTGATCATTTCATTGACAGATGTGATATTCCTGTGGGTCAGCGCGACGGCTTTGGGCAGCCCTGTTGTGCCTCCCGAATACGGCAATATAGCTATGTCTTTAGGGCTACGCTGCACGGACTTCAAACAGTTCGTGTCTATCGCGAAGTCCTCCGCGAACTCTGCGAACTTGATGGTCCCCTCTGGAAGGCCCTCGTTGTCTATGAGTATCACAGGCATGTTTGATTGCATTTCGGTTAAGGCCACCATTACACTTGAGTAGGAGAGCTTGGAGGTCACGATCGCTTTGCAGTCAACGATTTCCAGTAGAGGTCTTAGATCGACTGAAAATTAATTATTAATAATTAAAAATTAAATGTAATATTGTATGAAAAACTCCTCCCCCCATCTTTGTTCTTCTTAATCCTAAGATATTTACACAGTCTGTCTCGTGATGACATCTGTGACTGATGCTCGTGTTAGACACGTGCAATATCCCGATGCCCCGAAGGCCATCCGATGTTCTTGTGTGCACCTCAGTGACGTATTATAGGTTGCCATCCTACACGTAATACTCCTCACCCTAAGAGTCCATCTCTTAGGCTGGTCCCACGGCCCTCCATATGTCATCCTGACGTAACGCATCAACACATAAGTACAAAACAATCCTTCCCGATAAACTTGTTCTTTCTAATTCCAAATCAGGTTATAGTGATTTTGTAAGTTTTGTTATTCAAGCGCATATGAGGGAATTTAAGTTAAGTTTCCGGATATTATAGATATAAGGGAATCGCGACAGCATAGCTGTCACTTTGGGGCAAGAGGTGAAATGAGAAAACGTTCGTGCCTGTCCAAATCAGCAGCAACGCAGCATGGAACTACCTAAATTTCAATGACACAAGTAGTTTGGTAAGCACAGAACCGTAACTAGTTTTTATCTGTACTCAAACAAAATCTTCTTTGTATTCTGGCTCATTCATTAAAACCCATAGCAATGTAAATTAATATAATATACGTTTAGGCACATGTTAAAAATTGTTAAGTGTCATCAAGTAAATACTTTAAAGCTTCTGCACATTTTAATGTCCTTAAACCCACGCCCCCTGTGCAGCGGGAGGAAAAACAGGGCGTAGGTAGGAGCAAACATTGTATGTGCAGGGCAGAAGGAACTAGTGGTTACATCTCATCCCTCGTGTTTGAAACGGCGATCCAGTCTTACAATGAAACTCGTTATGATAAAACTGTTCAAATTTTAAACAGAGTATTCAGGTTGCTGCTTTAGTTGATTAACAGTAATGTCTTCCTAGCCCAATTTCGCCTACGGCAGCCATCTCTATTAAGAGCCATCTGTGCAGGACATATTATATTGCACGTGTGTTTGCACAGACGCAAGTGCGCTATTCCGATGGGACGGAAGTCCGACACGACCGGAGAGAGTACAGGCGCAAGACCGACGGCTGAACGTGCTCTCCGAGACAACGTGGGTGTAACACCGCCAACTACGAGACTCCGTACTATTATTAGAAACTAAAATCCTAACAATTATTTTTGTTTAGCCCAACCGTGTGGCTGAAAATGCGTACCGCTAGACAACCATGCAGTCAATACCTAATAATCGAAACACCGAAATTGTAAAAGAGTTGCCAGTCTCGGTAGATACGTTCCAAAATACTTTCAAAGATCATTTCACCACTAGTGACTTCGCAATAAAAAAAACCTCAACACATTTCATTTAATAAAATGTAATTGGTGTTTTATTAGCACATAACTTTACAAGTATATTTACATTTCTTAAGCGAATTTGTAATTAAATTGTTTTAATTACAGCTTTACTGTAACTCATTGCGTGAAATTATCGCAATAAAAAAGTGTAAATTATGTCTAATTATCCTTTCAAACAAAAATAAAATATAAAAGTTATTGTAATTAAAATATAATGTATTAATGTCTGTATATTTTTTTATAATACAAAACGAGCAGTCGTGACTAAGAATACACTCAACCTGAATCCAAGCCCAGGGTGACGTAAGAGTTGTTCAGGGGCACTAGTCTCTTAACAACGAAGAGGCTCCAGCGAGCTGGTCGCTTGATGTCCCCTCTGTTTCATAGTGACAGTGAAATAGACGGGAGCACCGGACGGCGCTCTCGCCGAGTGATGGCGGTCCCACCAATCGGATCGGCGACAGGCAGCAGTGGCGCTGGTCCGAAATCTAATCTGCGATTGCAAATCCGCCTGCAGCATTAACCTCCAATGAACGACTGGAATAGAGTTCCCGGTTGTTCCACTAGTCCTGGCCACGGTAGCGGCCACGGTAACGGTGGAACAAGGGTTGCTAAGAATCTCCAGGCTACGGATCGCTACCACCGAGTTGGCCTGGCTATATATAACGGATGAACCCTAAGATTAGATAGCCACTTAGGGAAAAATCCAATGGCACGTTCTGGGGCTGTGTGAAGTCCGAAGACAAGGCGAGGACACCATAACTTCCCCATTGGGTCACCTATACCACTTCAGGGAAGGCGACACTCCATCACAAGGCGGTGTGGGATTCCTCGTGAATAAGTACCTCGTAAGCAACATCGTCGAAATCTCTATGTATGTGTGTCGGGTAGGGTGGCGTATCTCATACTTAAACCCCATAAGAGGTATAGCCTTAAAGTGATATAAGTATACGCACGCACCAACCTCGACATATTCCGATGACGACGTGGAGACAACCTATAAGATGTCTCAAAGGCCTTACATAACACCTATAAGGCCCATTTCAATGTTGTTATGGGGGATTTTAATGCCAAGGTGGGAGTACGAAATGATGTCGAATCGAGTCTGGGACCACATGGAGTCGGAAATCGAAATTGCAGGGGGCAAATGCTGGCAGACTTCCTCGAGATGGAGGGCCTCTTCTTAATGAATTACTGTTTTCAGAAGAAGCCTCATAGGAAGTGGACATGGCAGAGCCCCGATACTATGACATGGAACGAGATTGACTTTACTATGTAGGACGGAATACATATATTTAGGGATGAGAAAGCTTTTGGCTCTGTCGAAGCCAAAAGCTTTCTCATAGTCCAGGCTGTTCTGGAAGCTTTGCAGCGATGTCAGGTCGATTGGCGATACGTCAAAGTACTGAGAGCATTGTACGAAGCTGCTTTTATGTCCGTTCTGATTCCGGGAGGTCAAACAAGGCCAATCCAATCGCATCGAGGAGTGCGACAGGGGGATGTTATTTCCCCGAAATTGTTCACTAAAGCTTTGGAGGACGTCTTTAAGACTTTAAACTGAGCAGAATACGTCATAAATATTAACGGTTAGTACCTCTCACGTCTTAGCTTCGCCGACGATATCGTTGTGTTGGCCGAATCGTTGGAGAGCTTGCAGGAAATGTTGCTCAGCCTAAATGAGTCCATCCGACGTATTGGCCTTGGGATGAACTTAGACAAGACAAAGGTCATTTTCAAAGGACACCTCCCCAGGCCGGTCAACGTCGATGGTGTTGTTCTCGAAGTCGTAGACGAATACGTCTACCTCGGGCAACTATTGCAATTACGTAGATATAACTTCCAGAAGGAAGCCGATAGAAAGATTCAGTTGGGTTGGGCAGCATTCCGGAAGCTTCGTCACATTCTCATGTCACCTATACCGCAGAGCTTGAAGACGATAGTCTTCGCCCAATGCGTTTAGGAAAACGAAGTGTTGGTGGACCGTTACGCCAGGTGGGTACACGAACTCCGTGCAGTAGCCGGTCGGGGATGGATGCGAGTAGCAGGAGATCTGTCGTCTTGGCGTTCATTAAGAGAGGCCTGTGTCCAGCAGTGGACCGATAAGGGCTGATAATGATGAATGAATGAATGATGATGATGATTATAATGCTGTATTATCTATGAGCTTAAGACTATATAACACTTTCTAAACAATTTTCGATTTTTGAACATTATGAAAACTTTGATACTATAACTTGTACCTGCAGGAATTACGACAGCTAGCTGTCCTGGCATACGTTATCCTGTCGTAAATTTAATTTGTTATCATGGTAACGTGTAATATTTACGAGGCCGAATTTCAAGTTTAAAATTTTTGCACTTTTTGTAAGTCGAATGAATTTTTGACATTTTTTGTGAAATATCCGCGCGAAGCCGGGACGCTACAAAGGAATGAGAGACCAACTCAGAAGGCCTAGATGACACTGAGGCCTAATAACAAATAGGTTTGTATAAAGTATTTTTAAATATGAGCTCTCTACTGACATCTTTGAATTGCACAACGTCGACAACTACTTTTTATTGGTCTGGATTTCTGTAACTCTATTACACCTGAAGGCGTGTAGAGTTAATAACTCGTAGAGACAATATACAGTCAGACTACTTAGTCGAAAGAGACAACAAAATATAGTTCACTCTCTGTCTCTCTTTTGTCATATATTTCACTCTGCAATGCGGGCTGGGGCGACATTATAGCCTGGTAAATAGTAAAAACGCCTTACCAGCCGTATACGCCGGATTAATGGTAGCCGGTACACAACCTGCCTCCAGTATGCCTAATAGAGTGCAAGGATATTCAGGAATATTCGGCAGAATCACAGCAACCTTGTCGCCCTCGCGCAACTTGAGTTTTGTCCTGAGAGACGCCGCGAAACACACAGACATCCTATGCGTCTGTGCGTACGTGTATCCATGGCCCGTCACAGCACACACCTGCAACAACATATGTATTTATGCAGGCTGACTCACTCCAGTAGTGTACTAATTACTCGATTCGTAACAAAATATGTCTTTCTTTTTTTTGCGACTAAACCAAATACATACAAACAATATTTTACGTCTACGAGTGATGAAACCTCGCTAGTAAGTCTGTTTACCTTTCCACCCCTTATCTATTTATCTACCTCTGAGCAACTTAAAACATCTCACTCACAAGATACCGATTTGAAGTGACAGCAATGGTACCTAACGTAACGATTGTGATTTGGACTGAAAATTCTGGAGGGAAGGGCTGAGGAGGGCAAATCTTCTGCGCTATGCGGATATCTATGTCCATATAATCGTTTGATGATATATCTGAAATAAGTAGAACATTATGTACCTTCACGCGGCATCTGGATGGCTGTCCAATTTCCAAACCTTGTACCAATCTGGCTTTTTTATGGGTTTTCTAAATTATTATTTTTTATAGAATAGGGATGCAAACGAGAAATCGCATCCTTTACACGACTACCGACGCCCATAAACATCCACATTATTACTATAACGTGTTCACCCAGGCACGGGGGTGGAACACCGCCAACCTCCAGACGCGTCTGTAAGAGTGCTACTACGAATTGAAGAATAGTACCCAGACCTCATGACAGAGATTCTGTGGCTGACCACGTATACCACTAAACCAGAGGCAGTCAAAATCTAACAGACACATTCCAGAATGTTACAAAATCTGTTAAGTGCCGACTGTTGTATGTATGAGTTTTACCTAATTTTTGTAGCCAAAATAGTAGTACATTTACATCCATCATCATCAGACCTTATCCCTCCACTGCTGGGCCTATAACTTATTTATCCTAATACTAGCATCACCCCACATACAAATATTTTGGGACATAATGTGATGTTAACAATGATATAAGTCCGCCTGATATGAAAAGTGGGGTGAAAACAGGAAAAAAGACATTGTGTCTCAGCGTAACGCTTAACCGAGTTTGCGTCGCTTACGTCCCTTCGTGCCATAGCATGCCACGCAGGTTTATAATACATCCCCACTACGGTTCAAGCCAAGTCGTGGCGGTGGGGCGCAGTAGCCTGGGGTGAATCCAGACACCTTGGGCGAAGCCAATTGATCCGAGGAGGCGGGTGCTCTTTGTACCCCTCTTATGAGAAGAGGGGACAAAAGAGAAAAAGGAGGCGGCGTTTTTGTGCACAGGGCGAGGGGCGCGGATGGGAACCTCACCCCATTACACTGTTCCAAAGTTGGTTGGGTTCTCCTGTGGTGCGGGACAACCCCATCTGTGGAGGAGGAGTCGGTCTCGTAGGGGGCTCACTAGCCGTCGAGGTGCCCTGATAATTTGTTGTTCCGGGGCACCTCACCAAAGGCAGCACTGATGGCACTCGCGGTGGTTTTTGTGGGTATTCGGCACTATCATGTGCCGCGAGCCCCACACACCACTGGACCCTGCCCAGGGCCAGTGTAGGCGCGTAAATGCGTTTCCCCGCGTCAACAAAAAAAAGTTTACAATACATATTGTCATTTGGTATAACATTCAGCTTGCTGTGGTGACAGCAGTGCGTGATAAGATTTGTAATTCCACGTTGAGTACAATAACTTCTTAATGTATTATTATAATTAATGTTCATAAACATTGCGACTATAAAGAGATTACAGATGGACAAACTGCGGTATTTCGTGTTGAGTATTTGAGTGTTTTGTCACTTACTCCTATACAAATGACTAATCGACTAATGAATAATCGAAAATGGCGCCTCTTACTTTTTTCCTTTCATCCTCATTGGATGAAAGGAAAAAAGTAAGAGGCGCCATGCTGCATTGCAACGGAATTGCCCCGGCACGACCGACCGACCGACGACGGGGAAGTATCTCTCGCTCACATGATTCCGCCGTAAGGTGATATATTCGTAGTCACGTTTCGTGCGGTGCATGAGTAGACGATGGATTAGAGGGGAGGAGTACAGTGCGGCAACGCATCGGCATAGTAATTATGCAGATGTTCATGGGTGTCGGTGGTCGTAAATAGGCGTAAAAATAATTGCCTACTAGGAGGCAAACGAGGAATTAATTTAATTCATATATTTAAATAATACGGTAAAAAATCGCTCCTCTCTTTCTTGCTCCTACAGTATAGAAGACGTAACTCCCTCTCTCTCTTTTTTGCAAACAACACAGTATTTTATTGCGTTTTTTGTACAAGCGATCGTAATCTTTTTGTAATTACTGCTACTCTTATACACAATAAACATCCGCACAAGTGATTATGTACTTGCATTGCCCTCCTAACCAATTGTAGCCATTGTTATATACATATGAAGTCGGGGTTCAGAGCAAATTATATCACAACACTAGCTGTTGCCCGTGACTCCGTCCAGGTGGTCTACAGACAAAGTTGCGTTTTTCTCTAGTATATTGAGTAATCTGATACATTACAGAGTGTTGGCGGGACTGAGTAACCAACATCCACCCATACTTGCGAATCTATAATAGTCTAGCAGACCCCCGCGGCTTTGCCCACGTACTCCACGTCCCGTCTTAGGGAACAAAACCACATGCAAAATTTTAAAGTCCTGGCACTTGTAGTATCGTGAGAGATACTCATAGACTCATAGACAAAGAAGATTTCGTGTTGAACGAGTAAATGATTTATCGTTTTTATTTATTATAGCTGTCACCTGCGACTTGCCCCGGGTGGATTACATAGAAAACCACAGGCAGAAGTTTATAATGTCTACAGCTTATGTTATGTTATGTTACGTTAATCTGGAATAAGCTATATTATTGCAGTACAGTTTCATTATAATATATTCAGTATTTCTTATGTGAAAGAGTAACAAATATCCATCCATTCTTACAAACATTCCCGTTTAATATTTGTAGGATATAGTTTAGGCGGTGTTACACCCCTATTTCTCGGAGAGCACGTGAAGCCGTTAATTCTGCTTTTGATTTCTCTCCGGTCGTGTCGCATTGCCGTCGTATTGAAATAGGAGAATGTGGGAAAAGGGAGTGCACCTTTGCCCGCGCACACACGTCCGTGGGACTTCTTCACTAGCCTACGAGGTTTGCGAGTTTCGAGGCGAACCTCATGACCCGGGTCTATTCGCGAGGGGCGATATCCTGTCGGTGATGGGGCAACCCACTGATGGTGGTGGGTTGTTGGTACCTAGGTGCTTAGGCCGTATGGCCTGAAGTTGGGGTTTCGACCGCGGCCTACTGGCCTGCAAGTGTGGTGGGTAGTGTGGTCGCGCGTGTAGCGGGGCCAGGTCCCTCAAGAGGGCGTGCGGTCCATTGTCTGCGGCACTGCACATGCCTCGAGACAATCGGGCGCACACACTTGTGTGTTATAATATGTCTCGCACATTGGCTAGTCTCTATAGAGATGGACGCCGTGGTCAAAATTCGCTAGGATGCCATTATTATTGGATTACATTATTTTTTTTATAGTATAGGGAGGCAAACGAGAAATGGGAGCCTTTATACGACTACCGACGCCCATGAACATCCGCATGATTACTATGCCGATGCGTTGTCCTCTTTTCTACCTCCCCCCCCCCCCTCTCCCAATGGCCCAACGGTTACTTACAAAAAGTGAACGAAACGCGACACTGAAGATGTCGCGTTCACGCCGGCACGACACGGGGAGGTAGCGAAGGGTACCGCCCCGCTCGTGCCGGCCCAATGGCGCTACCTTTTACAAAAGGACGACGAAGGGCGAACAGGGGGACGTTTAGACTGAATGCTTCTTTTACGACATACTTCGTAGAAGAAGCATTTTTTTATAATATCTGTGGACTTATGACACTACTGTAGCCTAGCCCTGTGCTGAGTACCGCGAAGACTTGTGTTACAGGAACTAGACAACGGAAATATATTTAATATCTTTTATAAATTTAAGAAATTTTATATATTTAAGATTTTTATTATAGAAATACATACATATTATAGAAATACACATATAATACATATCTATATGCAATCAACTGAGCCAGCCGGTCGGTCTTTTAAAAAAATAAACAGATTAGTCAGATATAAGAAACATGATACACAATACGAATAAATAAAAAACAACGGGGAGCATGGTTTTAGCGCGTCAACCAAACAACGAAATAAGTAATAGTAGCATAATATTATCATAATAGGCACATTGAATTTCATGTAATTGAAATTCTTATTTGAATAACTTATTCAAAAATAAGGTGATATTTAAATAACTACGAAGTACACTTTAAACTGATGCATTTAGCACCTACAATCCAACAACAGGCCCTGTATTTGTTATTCCATTCAACTTCAGAAGAGACGAGTAACGCATAGTGATCATGTCGGCCATATTAAATCTATTATTTCTAAGAAATTTAAATATATTTAATAAAGAAAATGCTATAGAAATGTTTGCGTAAGGTGGTGTTCTTCTGACTTTTGCAGTCAAGGGTGAAGTGGGGGAGTAGAAATGACCAAATTTCTGCTCACATAATACGTATACCTATTGTATTGAGTCTTATCGGTCCAAGCGAGTGGTACTTTCTTATAACCTTCCTTGAGAAGAAAGAAAAATGGGCTGTCTTTAATTTTTTTTTCATAGCAAAAGGGGACAAACGAGCAATCGTAGCGTTTTGATGACTACCAACGCCCATAGGCATTCGCATAAGTGTTACGCAGAGGCGTAGACCTATTACATAGACAATTCAATCAATAGCATAACATATTTTATTTTTGGTCACAACTTGGCTTTGTGTGATTATGTCATTGGGCGTCCATCATTTACGCGAGGCTAAGTTAGTAAATTTTCACTTCATGACTACTGAAACGGGCCGGCTGATGATGTCTCGATTTCGGGGAAAGAAATGCGGTATATTGATGCTAAAGAAGATGCATCTCCGATGCTTACTGGGGTCATAAAATAATCAATTATCACCTGGTCAAAATCCGCCACTGTTATAAGAAATATCACAATTTAGTCATAGCTATATTGCCTTGCAGTCGAGGTAGGCCGGCAAACAAGCTGCTCCCATGATACCGCCACAAATAGACAGCTAAGCTATCGAGTATGTATTCAAAGAATAATTCTGCTTAATTTTATTGCAATTATTTAATTGCAAAATTAATTAATGCAAACTAATAATTAATGAATCTATTTTAAGGAGATCAATACCCTCGAAATATATTTCATTAGTAGATGGAATTAGTAGAAATATTGGAATTATCCTATTATTAAGTTAAAAAGGTAGATATCAATTTTTTTATATATCAAAAATATCTATAGATAAGCTGTATGCCTAATAACAAGTTGTGTAATATTTTATCATTTTCGGGGCAATGTTTCCACAATCCAATGATATTTATCTTGTGTGGAAAAGTATACTTTCCATTTGTTATCACTATCTAGCACTACGTCACAACTAGATATAAGTAAACTTAATTAAAAATCCGAATGCTAATTGAAAATAAAAAAACAAGGCTTCTACAGACTGACCTATACTTTGAAGCCAAGATTTTAAAATGTGTCCCGACTAGACTTCTATAGAAGCCTTGGTTTTTCTTTTCAATTAGAATTCAGGCGTTTCTTTCTTTTATTTTATATTTTTAGCTATTGTTAAATTAAAACTAGGATTTATATACATTTTTGGAATCGTCATTCAAATCTCTACAATCAGATACCCAACTTGATGTGTTAGGCACGAAAAAAAATATACTTTACCTAGTGCCCTGACTCAACTTTTTTGTTTCTTTTTATTTTTAAGGTAGCTCTAATAGGAAGTGTTACATTGTTATTAATGATGTTATTATTTTAACAACTATAATCAATTTATCTCCACTTACTATTGAAGTTTTGTCAGGCCATCTGTCCAAATTATGCCAAATATATTCGTCCACTGTGTAATTAGGAATTGTTATATTGTCCAAATCAGATTTAAGAATGTTTCCTGTTGTACTTTGCTGTCTGCATGATATTGGCAAGAGCCTTCTTCTTAGCAAACGATTGGCCGTCCGGCAAAGAGATGATGCCATAGTGGAAATCTAAAAAAGAAGGCAGTATAATTATATATTGGACAATATAATTATATATTGTAACAAAAATATTTGATCTATGCATTTATTATTTTACTATCAAGATGGTGTGGAAATATTATATTTCCAATATAGTACTCTGTACTGAAAATTGTTCACTTTGTTATTACAACTTGCAGGAAGTTGTAATAATAAAAAATATCTTTATAATATTCTTTTCTCTGTAAATAAATGTCAATGTTGATATCTTAACTATTACTCAGTCCATTAATTAATGCATTTTAAGAGTTTTTTTAGCACAGATTTTGTCATGCACCCTATAGTTTAAATTTATATGCTATTTGCTGTGACCAGCTTGTATTGGCCAATGTTTTCTGGTATCTCTATTTTATAGAGGAAGGTAAAGGTAGCCTCACTCAAACCCGGGAAGAGAGCACCCTTCTGGCCTCTCCTCAAAATTTAATAGAAATAAATTAATATCTCATCAACATCAACACATCTTCTCACCAATTCTAAAATGGGGTACAAACCCCTAATGGGTTAAATTTTTCTCAAATTTCTGAAATTATGATGGTCAAGTTAAAACACTTCAAAGTTACACTAAGGGACTCAATATATATTTAAGAACTTTAAAGTAAATATTAATTACTCATAACCACTTTGTTAACTACAGTTAAGAAAAACAGACATTTTACAAATAAGGCCCAAGGTGTGTATAAAGCCATTATAATCTTCATGTGATTGGTGAATAAATTTATTTGTTAATATAATACCTAAACATATCTAGAAAGAAAATTTAATTTCAAGTAAATTAGTGACAAACATGAGAATTTATAATAATGGATACGTCTATTTTTTAAATTAAATTACATCAATATCCAATAAAGTAATGTTAATAATGAAACTCACTGCACCTAACTAATACCTAATATATACCATAACCTGGTATGGTAAGCTTGATCTAAGTATGCTTGACCTCGGGATGAATATGGATTATATCGATTACATTCGAACATCTATTAACTTAGTATATATAGTAACTTCGCCTTTCTTTTACGAATCAAGGAGAACAAAGAACAGACAAATTAAAATTAACAAACCTGTGAGTAGTAGAGTATCAATTTAAAATGTCACGAAAACACGTAACGAAAGAAATACACTATGTAATGACTTGCTTTAACGGCTCACAAATATTCTTCACTTTACTTTCGGATTAATAATTCACAATATTTTCAAGAAATTATAGATAAATGAAATAATAAATAATTTGTGTAATATTTCAACTTGAAGCGTCTAATTCACTTGCGACTATCTAAAGTCGAGCCTCTATAATGAAGACTGAGGAGCTGGGACCACAATGTATGTTTGAAAACAATTAAATAGGCGAGACATCTAACTTGTTGTTGCTTGTAATTTGTAAATAGATTCAAACTGTCGACGACTGGCGTATCACGTATGTGAATTGCAGCGTGCGGCACTAATGTGTATGTTTTTAAAACTGTGTGGCAATTTGGCAATTTATCTTGAACAATAAAGCTTTCACTTCCTAACATAAAAATTCATTGATTGAATTGTTGGTATGTATTGCATTGCTGCTGCATATAAGCATTTTTCATTGAAAGTCAGGACGAAAATTTGGCCATCGTATACTTGTAATTATTTTTATTACACAAGTTTAACTGGTTTCAAAGAATGCTGCTGCTACAATTTCGATCTGAACCTTTTAAACTTATGGGCAAAGCGAATGTCATTACTTTAGTAAACACAGCGCACCATCATTACTATAGTACGGTTATGGTAGAATATGTGAAATAAAATAAAATATCTTAACCTATTTTATTTCTTTATATCCACAACCATATGCATATAACTAAAGACTTGAGTTCAAAGGAAAACAGCATTTTTCCAAAATTCCCAAACGACAATGAGAGTGAAAAAGAATCGTAACCTACGGGAGTGAAGCCACAGAAAACAGCTCATTTTATAAACAAAAAAAATAAACTTCATTTCTAATTAATTATTATTTGTTTACTTTTTAGGACACTAAGAGGCTTTAAGAGTTTAAAAACTTTTATTTTCGGACCTGAACTTATACTGTAAAGCAAAAAGAAAACCCAATACAGCTTCAACGGGGCGTCGAGCCCCCTCTCCTGGTAATTTGAGAATGTTGAGAATGTTTGTAATGGATTTTTTTATACAGTGTAAAGGCTTTCCTTTATATAAAGTGTAAAGGGACAAACGAGATATCGAGATATCTGCATCTATCACGATTTCCGGCGGCCTTAGACGGATGTTTACGGTGTGTGGATACACAATTGTTGTGTTGCCCTCCTTTACTCGTTTTTCAACATCATCATTTTCAGCCCTTATCGGTCCACTGCTGGATATAGGCCTCTCTCAATGTACTTCCCACCTGGTAAACGGTCGACCAACATTTCGTTTTCCTAAACGCGGAATTTGACAAGCTTCGTGGTGGAGACGATTCGTCTTTCGGGAAAGCTTCACCCACGTCCCGCATGCAATCAATCACGCCACTCAAGGCCTCGTCAATATCCATTGTAATTAAGGTCGGAGTGTCGACTGTTCTAGTCGAACACGCACGCGTCGGAAGCCTATATTCAGAGAGCCTCTAACCAATCGGTGATCACTTCCGGTTTTAAACCTGTTATAACATCCCTAAATATATGCTTTCGGTCCGTTACAAAAAAGTCAATCTCGTTCCTTGTCACAGTGTCGGGGCTCTGCCATGTCCACTTTCTATGGGGTCTCTTCTTGAAATAGGAATTAATTAAGAGGCCCTCCTTATCGAGGAAATTTACCAGCATTTGCCCCCTGCGATTTCGACTTCCGACTCCGTGTGGTACCAAACTCGATTCGACACCATTTCGTACTCTACTAGACAGAACTAGTGGAACTACCGGGAACTAGGGGCCGAATTCTATTGCTATCGTCCATTTGAGGTTAATGCTCACAATTGCCACGCTAAGCAGGCGGATTGGCAATTGCAGATTAGGTTTCGGACCGGCGCCACTGCTGCCTGATTGATGATGCTCCGATTGATGGTACCGCCATCACTCGGCGCGAGGGCCGTGCCTTGCTCCCGTCTATTCCACTACTACACTAGTCTCTATGAAACAGACGGGACACCAAACAATCGGCCCGCTGAATCCTCTTGTTAAGAGATTAGTGCCATTTGACGACTCTTACATCACCCTGGGCTTGGATTGAGGGTGATGGTATTCTTAGGCCGCCCCCACACACCAGTACTCGTTTTTAATTTATTATTATCATGGGCAGAAGACCGAGGGGTCCCTCCTTCCCGGACTCTCACGTCGCGGGCAATCGCGTCCGGCAGCTAAAATACCACACAACGTCTGGTTCGAGAGGATCACAACTAAGTGAACAGTGAAAAAATCTCTTTTTAATTTATATTACGATACAAATACACTTTTTAATGACAAAAATCTTTTACATAAAATAATACAAAGAGGACGCATATTTATAAGATTACATACATCAGATAGGTGCCAGTAAAAAAATATAATATTAAACTTAAAAAAAATACCAAAATTTTCGACGAGGATGGGACTGTAAAGTATCGCTAGGTATAACATTTGCTACTGTTTATTACTAGCAGGTAATTAAATGTGTTTCATTTGCGTGTAACATCTTTCATTGTTTTACCTATTCTCCTTTCAGTTACAAAGACCCAATTTTTTGTAGCGCTCTATGGTAATAAATGCTTACACAAGTTCTTTATTATACACAGTTGTTAAGGAAAACAATTTCTTTTAAACAAAACCTATAACTTGAATAAACTCGAAATACGACGAAGCAAGTGTATCAGGTACGACATTTTAAACCACGAAAAAATAAAAGCGGATTGGTAATTATTTTCAAAATATTATTAATTTTTGAATGCCCATATTCAAGTATTTAAGAGCTTTGATATAAGGCTTCGCCCACACTAGACTCCTATAGCAATGCAAATTACAAACGGCAACAAGTCAATCTGACAGGTATTACATATATCTCATTTTTTAGTTTTTTAAATTATATCATACAATTACAATAAAAATATTAAATGACTCTATTTAAAGTGTATATATTTTCAAGACCCTCAGTACTAAAAGATCGGAAAGTATCATAATCAAGTAATTGTTGAAAACTGTAATAATATGATGTTACAAGTAATTTTAACGTAAAGCATGACGTCTACGTTAACTTACGACGTACCAATCATGACTAGATAATTATGTTTTTGGTAAGTATAGACTAAAGTGGAATTATTCAACCGGCTATTCCTTAAAAAATACCGATTTTTTTAATCGATAATTACGTAACAGACCTCACTCAGTCTCACATATTATTTTATGTAATTTCTTTGTTGCATTAAAGTTTGTACATTTATTTTTAGGTCTCAGTGGCTTTAACTATATTATGTATTTCCAAGTATTTCTAGTTTTAAACTGCTATGGAACTAAGAAATATGTATTAAAAGTACTTAACTATTTGTTGGTTACATTTTTTTCATTCTCTAAAGATTATCAAGTTAGTAATGAATTGACGTATACCTCCACATATAAAATAAAAGCTGCACGTGGTGTGTATCGTTGACAATAATATAAAACTGGCAAGAAACAAAAAAGTTTACTCTGGGCCAATTTTGTTGCAACATTCTCATCAATCTTATGTGTGGTTCTTAGTATTCCAGTTCAGTCGGTAAGACTCGAGATATTTTGATAACTTTTAGCATCCGCATTCGCCATCATTTATGTTTGTCTCTGTAACAAAACAATTTGTATTATTTCAATGTTACATATTTGCGATATTATATGAACGTAGATGATTCGTAGTTTTAAATTTAAAAGTGGTAAAACTATTTTGTTATAAATTATCAGTTTCTTTCTAATAAAGAAGCTTTCAACCGAGAAGTAAATCGAAACTATAAACAAGTCAATCTTTCGCCTGTGACATGTCAAATGGCACTTGCTAATTTCTAATAATAAAAACTGTACAATGTATGGTTATGAAAAAAAAAAATTAGATCTAATAAAAGTTCCAAGTATTTCATAAAACTTTTCTATGACAAATGAACAGAAAAAATTACCAGCATTTTAGAGATTCCCAATTTCCTCCTCAAATTTCCTCTTGCCACCTTCCAGCCTTTTCTCTGAATTGTCACCATATTTCAGCACATACTCCTCGAGCCTTATCAGCCACTGAGCCCAGTGCGCTCTCAGCTTATCAGCGGTCAGGTGGAACAGATCGGCCTTAGACCCGTCTGTGTATGCGATGACTAGCAACGCGTCGCGCACGTTGAAGTGCTTGTAGTTAAGGTCGTTGCACACTGCGCCGAAATACGCTGCGACTTGCACGGGGTTGTCGTAGGTCATTGCTATCGATTTTCTCGGTTTGTCCGATTTCTTCCATTCAATTAGCATTGGCTTGTCTCTGGAAATAAATATCGGCGAAAATTAATAAATTTTTCACTACTTGTATATTGTACACATGGCATAATATTTTGCCACTGTCGAAGCAAGCATTGCCTGAATAACATAAGAAACAATTTCTATCGTATTGTATTACAGGGCCGGTACGACCGAGGAGGCCTCTCCCTCACATGATAGTAACCGCCGTACAGAACAATTAGTGGATGTCTGAACCTAACAGAAGTCTTCAAAGGGCACCAACTGCTCGTCTGCCGCCTAATACTTGAGAAAACAAAAACAACTCACTCGTAATCGGCTATCGCATCAAATATTCCGCGGTACTTCAGCACCGGGTGCACGACGTTGGACTCGATGGCTTTTGGTGAGGATATGCTCTTGAGCACCTCGCTCACCGACACCCACACGCCTTCCACGTCCTTCTCTATGCGCAGCTGCGAGAGCGGCTTGGTGAAGTAGTTCTTGAGTGTATCGTGGAACTTAGTGCCGACGCCCATTTGAGCTGGAAGAGGCGAATAGCGTAACAGATTAGGACATCAGGGGTCGAATCGGGGTCATGTCGGTGGTGTATAGTCGAATCGATAAGCCTAAACAATCGATACTACAAAAAAGGCGATAATTACTACTGGACAAATGTAGAATACATAATTACTACTGGACAAATGTAGAATACATAATTACTACTGGACAAATGTAGAATAGATAATTACTATTGGACAAATGTAGAATAGACTAAACTTTTATTCAGGATAGTTAATACATACACTGTTACACATTACTACATATTACATTTGAAACAGCAAGCAAATGAAAAAAAAATAGAGAAAAAAAACCGGTTATATCACAAAACAAAAAGTAAACAGTAAAATAAACAGAGAAATAATAAGAACTAAAAATAAATATTAATGACTACAATACATGACTATGCGTGGGAAAAAGCACATCAGTGTAACTAACCCCTAAAATGGTAACCATTCAGTTTGATGGTTTTGGTATCACCCACCAGGGGACACCATAACCTTGATTTTACGTGGTCCCGCTGTTTCTTTCATGTACATTTATTAAAAGAATGGGAAGTAAGTCCTTCACCCCATCCCTGCCAAAGGCCACGGGCTACAGACAAACCGGACGGAGTGCGACAAAATCACTTTTAAGCCGGTATCATGTGAGCGAGAGAAAGGTATGGTCGTGCAGTGCAGCACGGCACTACGTTCTTAAATTTAAACGACATCTAAACACGTGGATTTAAAAATAACTTTCTGGCGCCGTGTTAATGCACCATCTCCCGTAACATTGAGCGGAACTAATACTCAGTAAACAGTTTTGTTTTTATAAACAAGCCAAGCCCCTCGAAACAGTTTCACTGCCAACACGCGTCACACCAGCGCATCACACACACGCACACATGAAACTTACACACAATTTAATCTGTAAAGTCAGTATCAAAACAGGAAAGTGCCTACATACCTATAATTTTGGAGTACATAGAAAAGCCTACGAAAGCAAAACTGTGTGCTCAGACGGCAAAGTGCCACAAGCCCTAGCCGATATATTCGTATCCTAACAGTTCTTGTTTTAGATACTTCATGACGGACGGAGTAGAGATGGTCCCATCCTGTGAATTTGCTACAGGCCTGCGACGATATGTTTACGTCAGAAATTTATACACATATCTGGGTTGTTAATTAGAATTGTCTGTCTGAAATTGCATGGGAGGGGGTTCACAAGAATGACCTTTTGACAACTATAGGCGCCAATAAACATTTACGCAACCACAGGTTACGCAGATATGATTTTGTAAAGAGATTTATTATCCATATTCAATGGTAGATCAAGGAAGGGTCCACGTATTCCCGAATCCCCCACTAAAAGTGACCCAAACCTTCTTTTTTAAAGGGAGTCTTTTAATCATTACACACGCCCATAAACAATTGTTATGGAGATGTTTTGCCATACCTTCTTCCTGCACACAATTCGCCACCAGAAGCTCATAAATTGCACAAAATGCGACAGCATATGTGTCAATTTGCGGCAGTACGCAACACGGCGCTACCTCTTACAACATTGATGTAATTTTATCGTCAAATTTTTTTGCACATGTTTGGTCACACGGTCTGGATTTCTTGATCGAAGTTATTCAACTCCAAAACTTCTGTGTCCCGTTTCAAAGAGCAAGATGGTAGGTATAACATACCTTTATCATGTTTTGTAGCTCATCTGGGATCTTGCAACTGCTGCTAGCATTGCAGTCACGAAATTGGCGTTGTTACACGTCCGTGCTTGAGAGTACGATTAGCCGACGGTCCTGCGCCTGGTTTCGGTTCGCATTGCCATCTCATCGGAATAGGGGAACTACGAGAATAATACTTGTGTCTGCGCAAACACTAATTAACAATATGTCCTGTCAAACTCTATAGGAATGGCTTTCGTACCAAGACTCATCTAGGAGAATGAAACATCGATGATATTGTTAATCATAATGTAAATATTTTTTTCCTCAAGATAATGTGATGAATAAAATTTATTCCTTTCCTCAATGTTTAAGTCCAAACGAAATACCTACCAGAATAACATTAAACTCATTTTCTGGTCAGGTAATAGACGGAAAGATTTGTAGAATTAATGCAGCTAACCAGCAAAAACCAGCTAAATAACTTCGAGCTAGAACTTCAGACTGGACGCAGACGCGGCCCAAATAGTATAACCTTGATGATGAATGCCAATGAATGTCAACACAAGGAAAGGATCTGGACATTCTAAATTCATGGCGTCATTTGTAAAGGTCAATTGCACGCTATATGACGCTTATTTTTATTTTTTATTGCACAAGGAAGCAGTGCCACCGTGCGTAGGTTTCCCATGGTACGCACTGACGCCCGTAAACATATAGAGAAGTGGTTCTGTCCTTTGTCCTTGTTTCCCCCATCATTTTAATCGGTGACATTGCCTGGCCCGTGGAGTATTTACATAATATTTCTTATTATATTATATAGATTTTTGACATACGTTCTGTATGTCAAAATTCATTAGGTATATGACGTTGGAGGGAAATGTCCTTACGCACAGCCATCGATGGGTGTGTGGGACTGGGACTACGTTGAACCGAAGTGCCACCAGTCGCCTCTCCCGAATCCGTCGGCAACGGGGTCTGATATTGATTTATAAAGTTGATGTTGCAGTTAATAGATTCGTGTCGATCTGGTTTTTATCTTCTGAAGCACAATGTTTCGGCGAATTAATGATCTGCCCAGGGTCGAGGGGAGCCGCTAGGTGCAAGCAGCTTGTGACCGCGACCTGTGGCGCACGCTGGGGGAGTCCTATATCCAGCAGTTGACTACTGGCTCTTGCTTATGATGATGATAATCTACTGGCAGTTTAATAAGATGCTCAAACAAAGTAAAATCTTACATGACCTGTAGATGATCGTGTAAATATAACACACAGCGTCGCAACAACGCGATAATATAATCGCAAACAAACAACGGAGATCTCTGTACACAGGACAAAAATAGATTCCTGTAGCATGTTATGTGGACTTTACGATATTGATTGGCGAATGCCATTATGAACGAATAATCCACCAAGCTACGATATTTGATATCAAAAATTGTGCGAACTGCAGTAAAATAAGCAACTTATCCATTTAAGCGAAATCAACAAATTGGTAACTATATGAAAACAAATGTACTAAATGGACCTGTACTTTTTTTAAATAAATATGAACATTTCTTTGTGTATAAATAATACTTTTTTATCACGCGTAAATAAACTAAGTGTAGTTTTACAACAGAAATAAAAAAAAAATTGCGACCTATTTACACACAATATCATGGATCGTTGGAGACCTTGCAGGAAATGTTGCACAGCCTAAATGAATCCTGACGTATTGGCCTTCGGATGAACTTGCACAAGACAAAGGTCATGTTCAACGAACACGTTCTCCCTAGGTCGGTCAACGTCGCTGGTGCTATTCCCCATGTCGTAGACTAATACGTCTACCTCGGGCAACTATTGCAATTAGGTAGACATAACTTTGAGAAGCAAGCCGATAGAAGGGTTCTGTTGGGTTGGGCAGCATTCCGGAAGCTTCGTCACATTCTCATGTCGCCTATACCACAGAGCTTGAAGATAAGTCTTCAACCAATGCGTTCTCCCCGTGATCGCCTACGGGGCCGAAACATGGCCTCTTCATTTTAGGACTGGTCTGCAAGTTTACGGTAGCTCAACGGGCTATTGAAAGTGCTATGTTGGGTGTTTCTCTGTTCGAGAGAATTCGTCAAAAAAGGCATAAGGCATCTCTGCCTAAGGTATCCGATATCACGCGACGAATAAGCTCGCTGAAGTGGCATTGGGCTGGTCACACACTCAGAAGTACAGATGGCAGATGGGCTAGTAAGGTTCGGGATTGGGGGCCGCGTATAGGAAAAAGAAGTATTGGTCGACCGTTCACCAGGTGGGAAGACGGTCTCTGTGCAGTAACCGGTACGGGATGGATGCGAGTAGCAGGAGATCGGTCGTCTTGACGTTCATTGAAAGAGGCCTGTGCAGCAGTGGACCGATAAGGGCTGATGATGATGAACTATTTACACACAATATCGTTATCAGAGTATGATACGATCGAGAATTAAATCACTACAGTATACATACAAATAATTATGTATAAATATTATATTTTTTCTTTACGCAGAGGAAGAAATTAGCGGGTGCCATCAGCCTCCCAGTGCAGTACTACTAGCAACAGAAAACCTTGATTATTGGCCAGTTCCTTATTCAACTATTTACTTTACTATTCACTGCAGACCAGCGAACGAAGACCTGCCAATATTTACCAGAGGAGCTAAAAATATAATCCCGATACTTTAGTAGACTGTTGATAGCTAGGACAAACGGCACTGAAAAATAAGGTTTTATACCAGTGCCGTTGGTATCTAGTTATTAGTAATTTGACCTATTTTATAGCTGCGGTCACTGAACGCTGGTCAACTACCGAGAACTAATCAAGGTTCATCGCCTCCCGATAAATAGGAACAATGACGCGAGGACCTATCACGACAATATCCGTCGATCACAACTAACTAGATTCTAGACAACCTATTGTCTGATATGATTCTAGAAGGAACAACAACCAACCTAACATTAAATAGACAAGCAAACTATCAGACCGCTTAAAATATTTTTAATATATCCAACCCAGTGTAAATCGCGTTATCACACGAAATTAACGACACTTCAAAATGCTGTTCAGTCTGTAGGGTGTAGCGGGTTACAGGGAAATCTACATACATATGCTAGAGGAACAGTACCCCATATTTTAGAAAGTAACAGAAACGAGCAGGTGGTTAGTGATTACCACCGCCCAAAATTTTCACCTATTTTGTATGGGACCTAGCATAAAATTATATCGACAATGAGGAAAACATTTTGAGACAGCTCGTTCCACAAAATGATGGTATTATGTACATTAAATATTTATCTAAATACTATTATCAGGAAAAGGTAGTGCCATGCTGCATAGGAGGAGGTAGTGCCATGCATGGTGTATGACACTACATCCTCCATATATATATTTGGCGTGGACAAATCACAACAGACAAGTAGACACAGGCATGTGCCCTTAGCCAAGACCATATATTTTAGCTATCACCGAGCAATGGGCTTTCGGGTTCAGCTAAATACTACCTGTCCGGCTGTGGCACTAGTGACCTACATTAGCGTAAGGGTTTTACCACACTAGGCTGTTTTAGTCGGTGGTAGTGCCATGCTGCATTACAGTGAAATTGGGCCGGCAAGACAGGTACCTCTCGCGCACATGATACCACCGTAAAGTGACATCATCGGTGTCGCCTTTCGTGCGGTTTGTGAGTAGCCGGTGGCTAACTGGGGGAGAGGAGAAAAGGGCAATGCATCAGCATAATAATAATCATGCGCATATTCCAAGGGCGTCGGTAGACGTAAAAAGACACCGATCGCTAGTTAGCCCCTATACTCAAAAAAAAATGCAAGCAAGTTGAACTGCTAAGTAACCCTTGCATTGCGTTTGCAGGGGTAGGGTTCCTTTGCAGTTTCTCTTCCTTTAAAACTATTTTGGCTCAGGAATAGGGATTATTACTATACTAGCAAACTGCGTAGGACGTTATAGTGCGCATGTGTGTGCGCAGACGCATTGAGTATTAAGATATATATTTTAATTCTCAAAACTACATTATCAATTAATTGAAATATCACCAAATATTTGAGTACCCATATCTACGTGGTGTAAATAGCATTGAGAGCCAATCATATGCTAACATAATATTTATTGGAAATATTTATGTGTTTGTTAGTAATTTATAACAATTATCACAATTTCCTTTAGTTCATTATATATTTATGTGTTAAGTATCACAAAATTTAGCATAATAAGTATATATCAGTTATCGTATTAATATTTTTATGTGAGTGTGAGTATGTATGTTTATATGTGTGTATATATGTGTAACTATATATGTATGTGTGCATGAATTATTTGATGTTTGCCTACATAATTAATGTTTGTGAAACCAAACACGTGTCTTGACGTTACCGCCAAAAGAGAAAGAACTAACGGTGGAGCTGAAAACCAGTGTCAGATCGTTAGGTCTGGCTCAAGCTGAGGTCCCACCATTTTGTGGAACACGCTGTTGCCAACCGTTACCTTGCTGCGTGTTAATGTTTTTTTAGGTCTCTTTTTTTGTTAGTAATTCTTATAATTGCAAAGATGTTAT
The DNA here is from genome assembly GCA_017140195.1 of Eumaeus atala. NCBI lineage: Eukaryota > Metazoa > Arthropoda > Insecta > Lepidoptera > Lycaenidae > Eumaeus > Eumaeus atala. Next base: position 37,202 of record JAFELO010000809.1, read on the forward strand.
CTTTTAATTAAGTTTTACGTGTTTATGTTGTAGCAACGTGTTTTATCAAACAAACTATTTTTATTATTATTATAATTAATATTAATATGACGTAGCGAGGCAGTGAGAAGTTTGTAGTAAAATCACAAATAGTCAGTGTTTAGGAGGATCGCATTGATTTAAATCCTGAGTTCCTTTTACAAAATACATAATTTGACATGTGCAAATCTCTTTTGTCTCGAAACATTCCGTGTAGAAGATGATAGTGTATCTTGGTATTTTAGTAAATCAATGATAGATCGACATGATTACGTAATAAACTACAACAAAATAACAAATTCTAAAGGCTGGTGCAACAGAATCCCACACAGCAGTCGCATTTCTACAAGCTATATAAAAATCTATAAAAAGAGGATCTGCTTCTGAACGAACACACACACACACCTTCCGGTCCCCTCGGCCAAGATAATAATAGTTACTCTAGCAAAGCTCTAATAACTATCGGGATTCATCCTTTTAATCTGCGAGAAAGGTCCACCTACCAACCACAGTCCCACCTAGACCGACACACCATTTGTTTTTTAGTAACCGACGAAGGTGCACTAGACACTACCGTTAGCATAGAGCAGTAAAGAAAACACACCTTCCCGCCTGTTCCATAGAGGCGTACACAGAGAGGAAATAACATGATTTCGTTGATTTGTTATATTTTATATAAGGAGTAAACTTCACATTAAAAAAATTGAAATTCAATATCTTCAATACACATGTTAGGTGATGAATGTAGTTAATAACTCTGATAAGCCTAGTGTTTTTGTTATTCATTCTGATAAACTTATCATGACTTCAGTCTTTTAATGTAAGCAGAACTGTTTGTTAATAATATCTATAAGTAAACAAGAGATAAATTGCTACAAAAATATTTTGCAGAAATGTTGCTAAAACAGTGAATACTTGTAGGAGGTATTGCCATAACGAATTGTCCGAATTTGCCCAGTACAGCTGGAGGCCGGTGCCCTCAACGCTTTTAGTGCAGCTGATACTTGGTGAATTTCCGGTAAACCACTAGACGGGGACGAAGTAACATATCTTAATAGCAAAAAAAGCTCCCGACCATATTGTTTGTCCCCATAAACAATAAAAAATGAAGTCAAAAGAGAAGCGATTAAATTATAGGTAAAGCTAAAACGAAATGTATTAGTAAAAGGTAGTGCAATGTCTTTTACCCGAATTGTGCTTGCACGACGGAGAAGTAATTCTCGCTCATATGATACCGCCATAAAGTGACAGCTATGCCGACGCGTTACGTGTGGTTTACCAGGCAGTGGTAGTACTAGGCCAAGGGATCTGTACATGTGGACGTTGAGGAACGTCGGCAATTTATCCTCCTGTACAAAAATATATTGATAAACTCTTAAAATATGGTGTCAACTAAGACTAATGATTTTTGGGGGTATTTTTTAACTTTTAGCCATGGACTACAATGTTAGTTTACACATCAGCTCGACTCTCGACTATCTGCAGACAAAGAACACTCAGTTTCTTCGATGCGTTCATCTAGGCACACTAGAACTGATTATACTGGGTCAAGTGAAGGGCAAACGCGCCAGAGGACGTATTCTAATTCGAAAGTCTGGTCAGATTAGAGATGCTATCGAGGGTCTCCTACATTGTGCGTACCATGCAGCGCAACAGCGGAGAAGTCGCAATCCTTAGCATTAAGGGACCGACGAAGATGAAGGAAACCCATAGAAACGAGAATTGTCTCTGTGTGTAACAAACACATGCATTACATCTGTGGCAGCCAATTTTTGTTGTTGTTATTTGGGATTTTCCAATTAAATCCAGAAACTCTGTAAAAGGTTGTACGAATACTATTATTTTATGCAAAACCAACTTTCAGATTTGAATTTTGGCTCTAAATTTATCTTTGGATTAGAATAAATCTTTGGAGATATAAGTTACAATCTAGACATAGCGTAATATTAAAATTACTACATATACCAGATAAAGAAAGTTACCCTTAATATAAACTTAATACGTCCATCTGTGGGGCATAACCAGTCTAAACTAATAATAAATAGGGAACATTTGTTTGTTCATTTGTTTGTTTGTTTGAATTGAATAAGCTACGTAACTTCGGGACAGATTTGAAAAATTCTTTTATCATCGGAATTCTACATTACTGATGATGAATATACTTAGGTCTGGCTATAAATATTGTTACAATTAAAAATAAAGAAAAAAACATTACATTTAGATTTGGAATCTGTCATTTTCATACAATTGTTCTATGTGTTTTTGCTCATTTTGGTGCCAATACATTGTACAGTATTATGCTAAATTAAAATGTAGTAGAGTGATATAGGGAACAGGCTGAGATTGCATTACACAAAGTAGGTATAGAGCCAAATAAAATTTTTAAACTCTCCATACACTTTTTTTATAGCATAAGAAGGCAAACGAGAAATCGGAGCCTTTTGATGACTACCGACGCCCATGGACATTCGCATGATTGTTGCCCTCGTATCATTCCCCCTTATGGGCCATCGGCTGCTTACAAACCGCACGAAACGAGACAGTGACGCTGTCACTTTACGACGGTATCAAGAGAGCGAGAGGTACTTTCCCGGCCGTGCCGGCCTAATTCTGTTTCATAGGAGGATGTAGTGTCATCATTAATGGCAATACCTCCTCCTATGCAGCATGGCACTACCTCTTCAACAATTTTTTTCTACAAAAAAAAACTCTTTGTATTAGTGTGCACATGTTCATGTACTGGGCTATTCATAGGTACAATGAAACTTCATCTGTTTCCTACAGAGAAAGATCTGGCCGTCCATGTAGTGATCATATGAAAAAGGTGGTTGAAGCAGTATGTGAAAGAATTCAAAGAAATCCTGTCCCTAAGGAAAATATTTTATCTCAGGAAATGAAGATAGCATATTTTAATACATGACTTAGGACTTGCAGCCTATAAGAAAAGGAAAGAAAAGCACGGTAATAATAACTGATACATTACAGATGAGTAGGGCGGTAAAATCTAAACCACTACTGAAGTGATAAGCGGTCACAGAAAAACTTTGTTTACAGATGAGATTTTTTTTACAATTGAGCAACATTTTTAACTAACAAAATGACCATATTTATGCACAAAGCTCTAAGGAAGCTTCGTAGTTAGTCGACAGAGTGCAATGTGGGCATTATCTGACTTCAGTGGTCGTTGGGTGGGATGTTCCCCATGGAAGGAGTGTGTGTTTCTATTGATAAATGGCCTCAAAGTTTAAAGGACTGTAGTGCACCCAATTGAGACCACTTCAAATAAGTTTTTTATATTCTCAAGTGTTTAGTATTTGTAAAGTATTAAGTGTTATTTGCAATTTCGAAATATTTTTTTTCTTTATTACAATATTTATGACAAGACTAGGTATATTTTCTTAAGCATTATATATCATTATGAAAACCTTGTCAATGTAACTAAAGCTGTGAAAAAAACATCAAATAAATCCTGTTCAAATTTTCAGAAGTTCATTCCTGACAGAAAGCTGTACTGACAGACATTACTTGAAAATGGAATTGACTTCTGGTAATGTGAAATATTGGCGAGGCCAAAATAAAAATTAGTAACATTTATATTTTGTAAATCAATGAATATTTCCCATTTATGAAATATCTGTGTGTAAAGCCAGGACTAACTGCTCGTCACTTATATAAACATATATATCATTACAAAAAAATGCCTTTAGACAAAATTATTTCTTTACATGGCATTTTTTATATTATCTGTTTTTAAAGTAAATATTTCTTATACTAAAAATTTTGCAGTATTGTAAAACGATCTCCATGCAGTCGCTGGTCCGGGATGGATGCAAGTAGCAGAAGATCGGTCGTCTTGGCATTCATTGAGAAAGGCCTATGTCCAGCAGTGGACCGACAATGATGATGTGGCATTTGTGCATTATTTTTAAAAGTATCATTGAAATTACCTTCATAAAATTTGTTGAACTTCTCTGCACCCATTTCAGCTATTCTCTCTTGTTTCCACTTCTCCAGTGCATTCTTTGATGCTTCTGTCATTGTTTTGTTTAATATTAATGTAACTGATGGATACTGTTTCATGTAATCCGTTTGATATTGTTTAATTTGTAATATTCTATCCTCACTGGCATATCCAGGTTCTGCTGCCCAACTTTTTGCAGCATTTTTCATAGTACTTGTTTGAATGCTTCTTAACAAACCAACATTGAGCATAACTCCACCGACATTAAAACAAGTCCTCGTATTTTGCCACATTTTGCTACTCAATAATTTGAAACAATCGTGAACACCGGTATTCGCACGATGTAAAACACTTTTTAAATTCGCAAATTTCGTAATATTTTGCGTGACTTCTTTCGTATTCGATGCGTTGTTTTGATCTGATCTATTTTTAGCTAAAACAGATAATTTTATGTTACAAACATAAAGGCGTACAGGACGGCGCCAAAGTGTCATATGATTAAATATTTGAAAGTTGTACCAACACGCGTTTAAATGACAAATGCACCCTCAGTATAAGTAGAATGCTTTATGTAATTGTAACACTACTAAGTGAATGGAATGTGGGCTAACGTAAATCGTAGATAGAAAGTTGAAATTGTAAGGTTACATTGTATCAAGCAACCGTCACAACGTATAACGAACCTGTTTTTTTCTCTCGACTACTTTTTTGTTTCTTTGTTTCTATTAAAGGACCAAACAGGTCTTTGTTCTCCTTGTTATACAGTTTCAATTTTTCTGCAGGTTTCAAAATTGAAGCTGGTCGTACAATTTTAGTTCTGACAAACTCTTTTTGTATGACAATCTTTTGACTGGCGTAACAAATGGGCCTAAGCATTTTAAATTGGTCTTAATTATATATATTATCGAGTTTACGATAAAAAAAAAACACTTTCTATGTAAGTAATAAAAATTATAATTCACATGCTACTAATTAACTACTTTATTTCTAGTTCCTTGATAATTTGAGTTCAGAAATGAATTATGAAAATTGAGATTGTTGTGAAATCTGTTTTAAATTTTATTTTGAATATCAAAAGTCACAACTCAAATCTCGTATGTCTGCTGTCATGTACTTTTACTGTCTGGATACACGAACGGATGGACTAATCCACGGTCACATTGACTATTAGATCATTTATTATATATAGACTTGTTCCGTCTAAACTTATATCGTGATAACACGGTAATACAGGTTTCCAACTTGTTTGATTATTTTAACGAAAATACAATTAGTTAATGCCAATGTATTTATATTACACTACAACAGTATAAAGATGTCCGAAACAAAGTATACAAAATAAGTATTAGCACTCATGAAGTTATAATTGCAGCAGCCAATTTTTCTTCCCAACCTGCATTTTCGCGGGTAGGTGTGCAAAAAGTAGACGGAATTTCAAACAGCTCTTCAATTAATTTAATTTACATAGGTATTATTATTAAATAAATTAAATTTGTTTACCTCTGCCTATCTATGTCTATATTTCCTTAAAAAAATTTACACTTACACAATAGAAAGTCATTAATCACTAAAGTACAAATAATCTGTTCCTAAACTTATTTTAATTCAGCTATTTGGTATTGAAAACCAGAAGTACACTATACAATCTCTAAATAAATCTGTTGATCAAATGACCGAGATGTTTAATACTAAAATGGCTAATGTTTAATACTAAGATCTTGAAACTACTGCGCATGCAGCAGCAAATCCAACAACTAAATTGACACCAGATTTCTAGTTTTAAAATTTTTGTCTCGGAGTCTCTGAAGTCCTTACAATCTCAGATTGAAGTCTTGACGGATCTTCATGATTAAAATGAAATGATGAGTAGAAAAAAGATTCTAGTGGTCCATGGTGTTCCAGAAGAGAAGGATTTACTTCAGACAGTAGCTGTGTTGATTTTCTACAAGACTTAAAGGAGCTGATGTTGATATTTTATACATGAAATATAGTCATCGGCTAGGTCATCTCAATGAGTCTAGGCCTCCACCAATACTAGTGAAGTTCCAAGATATAGGTATCCATTGCAAGATATGGAAAGCCAAGACAAACTTGAAAATGTCTGATATCACTTTGACAGAATTCATCACAAAACGAAGTCATGGTGTGTTTTTGAAGGCATGTCAGCTAGTTGGTCTCAAGGCTCCCGAAATAGTGTATGCAGCATTATATATTGGATGCCATACTGGATCTCAGTGCTGAAGTTTACCATGATATTGAAGCAATTTCATCATCTCCATTAGCCAAAGGTTAAAATTCCAACTGCAACAAGATATTTAAATTATTATTTATTTCTATACTTTGTACCTACCTATTGTCTTGTTTGTTGATGTGCACAATAAAGAATATTTCATTCATTTTTCATTCCTTTCATTTTGGACTGACCGTGCTTTACGATTCGGCAGGAACTGAAGTACCCGAGCGTCTAGACAGGTGTTTATTTATTTATTTATTGATATAGTAGAACTACATCACAATTTACTATACAATTGTTATTACAATTTACGGTAATTAATATACTTTGTAATATTGTATAATTCACTTATAATATTATCGTTATTATTTAGGTATCACACGCATCCGAATCACTTAACGAGCATAGTCCGAGTCAGAAAGAAACCAAATTAAAGAAAACAAAACAGTTATTAATAGATTGGAACAAAGATTCTATACAATTATAGAATGTAAGACATTCTTATTTCCATCCACATTCTACAGCCCCAATTCGGTTGTAACAAAAAATACAAATGACATCGCTCCGCCTTATCCTTTTCACGAAAGGTCATGTAAAACGTTCGTTGCTAATGTTATAAATGTAAGTTTTTAAATGTGCGAATACTTGTTACTCTTTTACT
>JAFELO010000809.1:48785-59861 GCA_017140195.1 Eumaeus atala
GTCAGAACAAACCAAGTCATGCTGGCCCAATTTGACGGTAGTAGGAGACTAATTTACCTCGTTACTTCACCATAACTGCGGTAACTCGACTCGACATAAATGGAATGTAAAACAGTCAAGTATTGTAGGCGGCGAGGCGTATTAAGATGTAGCATTTAAAATGAGACCGTAATTTAAGTTTTAAAGTTTTCAAGTGTCGACCACTAGGTACACCACATGTTTAAGCTATTGAAACGACCCTAGTTTTTTGCTAAGTAAAAAAGATAATGCTTGTGACGCCTGCTTGTGAAACAATTTCTACGACTTTTTTATTATTTAAGGGGCAAACATTAGTTTGCCCCTTAAACAATAAAAACTTTTGCAAACTATTAAGTTGCAGCCTTTACATTACACATCATCATAATTCAAGTAGTGTTTGATGCATTGCAAATGAATTGGGCCGGCAGGACCCAATCAAAAAAAAGGAAGCACCTCTCGCTCAGATGACACCGCCGTTAAGTGATAGCTATGCAATCACATTTCGTGCGGTTTGTGGAAAGCCGGTGGCCCATTGTAGGGGAGGAAAGGAGAGTAACGGATCTGCATGAAGATTATGCGGGATGTGTACTATGAAAAAATTGATCCCATCCAGTTACCATAGAATGATCGGAAGTTTGCAAGTAAAATCATTCGTTGTTTGGGTACGGAATAAATTTATCTTTATTGAAATAAGGTTTTTTTCATAGGATAGAGGGGCAAACGCGCAATCGGAACCTTTTTAAGTCTACCGACGTCCATGAACATAATTACAATGCCGATGTGTTGCCCTTGTTACGTCTTATTTAAGTTATTTATGAACTACAGAGTATAATAGACAGCGCTGGCAGAACTTATATATTAGGAATAGTAACGTCATTGTGCCAATAACGAATGATGTTCAAGAGATACCAGATGTGTGCTTCTTTATGAAGGATTCTTCTTTCAATTTTTATTTGTTTCAACGAATACCTAAAGGCAATTCGGTTATTGAGATGGATATAAGTTTTGGCGTTTTTATATTCTGTGTTTCTTTGAAGCAATCTTCGTTTCTTATGTCAGGAACTATAACAGGATAGGAAATGTTGACCTCTGACTTGCGATAGGCTGCTAGAGTGCTGTATCCGGTGTAGAGTTTGCAAATTTCAGGTATAGTTATGATTCCGGCATCTTTTAACTTCTCATAATTTACTTTTTACGTTTACGTTTTGGCATTGTAAAACTGACGGTGTTTCTTCACTTAGAATGTATAACCATTTCTTGATTTCTAGGTTTTGGAAAGTGTTTATCTTGGCCGCAAATGTTTGAGTCTGAGTAGTATTTGAAGTTCACAGATAGAACGCGCTGTTGAGTCGTAGACGATGAAGTTCTCGCAGACCTTCTCCCTTGAGGCATATGTCTTGCAGCTGTAGAGTGTGCTCGTCGATACATATTGTCCATTGGAATTAGTGGCTAGATATATGCTCAGGAAGGATGGTCATATAATATGTGGAATTAGGATGTTGAGTAGGAATTGAGTATATATGATAAAGGTTTAAGGTTTCGTTATGTACGAGTGAGATAGAACATGGCCTAATCAATTTGGATATACGTATGCCGATAATGATAACGAACCTAATATTGAATGAAGGTTTTCATGACTAACAGGTTCGATTAAGCGTTTACTAGTACGAATGTGGTTGGAGAGCAAGAGTTCCTCGTACATTTTATTAAGGCTTAGAATAGAAGGATATTTGATTTTGCGAATAAAATACTTGTCAAGCAATCGTTAATTTCATTTCGTAGACTTGTGACTGATCCGAGAATTTGTAGGGAAGTTCGCATATCCCTATGTTAAAAATAATTTCATCTGTCTTGTTAAAATAATCATTTAGTCTGTTGATATTTTCATTTATTATTTGTTCATCAAAGGATATTCTGAAAATAGTATCATAGAAATTTTTAACAGTGGTGGAAGATGTTGTTTGGACCTGTTGTTGCATGAGGGATTGAAGATCCAGGTCGTGATGCTCAAGTAGGTCGATACATTCGTCTTAGCGTTTAGCGTCTTTGGCGTCGGGTGTTCCGATAAGCCATTTCAGGACAGAACTTAGGCCGTCTAAAAGTACTCTCTTTTGACGTGAATTTTTACCTAGATAAAGATTTAGTTCGGAAAGCCTATTTTCGATTTTATTTAGGTTTGTTTTAAGAAATTATAAGGTAGATTGTACATTTGGGAATGATAGATACTTTTCGGAAATATTATTAAATCTTATGAATAATCTTACAAGGGAATCTTTGGCAATAAAAAGCGGCTGTAGATCTTTGTAAATGATAAGTTTCCATGATTCATCGTATCCAAATATGGTACCTTCGTCTTTTAAGAAAAGGCCCGAATGAGTTGGTAGTTTTTCCATGATTTCTAGACATAATGATTGGACTGTGAATACCCTGAAATGGTCTCATTTGATTTTTTTTGTATCTATAAGTGGAAGTGTGAATGAAAATATATATTTTATAAAAGATTATATAGAATTTAAATTTTATAATAGAACATACTGTAAAGTTTATGTAAGGATTTTGCATATACATTTTGACAGTTTGCACATGAGTGGAGTTTTGGGCGTACACTATTGTCAAACAGCCGACTCTGAAATAGAAATAACGAACTAGACTGAATTATGTTTTTCTTATTGACCATAAAGATTTTGTATATACGAATACGTATACGAATATTGTATATACGAATTTATTTAAAATAGGAAATTGACAGATTATTTGCCTTATGTTACGTTGTTACAGTCTAAAACTTATTCTAAACTATACCTAGATTTCCGTTTAGTCACCTTTTATAACATACTCGGATATAGCTTTAGGACTATTCTTAAGCCGGTCACTATGCGGATAAGACATTATATTTTTTTAAGCAAAGTCGTGTGTGTTATACGGATGAAGTCTGTTTGCGGGTACAAGCTGCGTACGATTTAATTTCTTTATTAGATAGTTCACGTTGAATCCGGCGCGAATAACCTGATAGGGTCCCCCTCCCATTTTGAGTCGACATTGTTTGGATTTGGGACTCGAAACATGACTTGGTTACCGATGCGATATTGCAGATATATTTTTTATTTGTTTGTCGTAACGCTTTTTAGCCATTTATTTCATATTTTCTACGGTACGCAAGTCTGTGTCTCGGGAAATTCGGAGGCGTTCGTTGAAGTCTTTGAGTTAGTCGCAGAAATTGCATCTCCACGTTCATAGGAGTGTGCTGCTACTAAACCCGTCATTAAAGCGGTAGATTTTTTCTTTTTCGGCATATCCCACCACACTTTCCCATCGCTGCTACTCCTGTTTCTCCAGGATCGACGGCAATCACCACCTGCGGCCTTTTGATATGATCGCAGGGAGCCCGAGGGAATGCTAAAAACTGCCTTGGGACCCGCAAATTTAATGAGAACAAAATAGGAGGAGTAAACTTCTTACTCCATGTTTTATTCCCCAATCAAAGCGGAAACGGTACGAGATTGCAATGACATAGACAGTAAAAAAAAGGACTGCAGCCAGGTGAAGTCCGGCTGCTATGCACCACGGAGATAGGAGTTTAAATGCTTAACACATTGACTACACGTTATATTTAATTGTCAACTGGGGCCTATTGAGTTGCATTATCTGCTGCTAGTAATATTTATGACAAAACTGTTTGATAGCACGAACGTTTCCCACGTTGTACACGAGGTCTCTATATTAAATTACTCCCGTAACATTTGGAATATTGTTAAGAATTACATTTCGTTCCTTCTGCCAAAGACGACACTCCCACAGTATGTGATGTGTGGTAGATGACGACATCGTGATATATCTCCCTGAAGCATTGCTGAGGATATCGACTGGGAGAACCTTGGCCTTAGCATTCTGTAACCGGCTCATCGATCATAGCTACGGAACATGAGCATAGATAATTTGGATTTATTTGTCCACTGCTGAATGGTGTCCTTCTATTAACACACGACGACGGATCACTAGTCATATCCACGGACGGAGATTGTCCGAAACTTTACCTTCCAAAAGTATCCTCTTGTCCGGAAATATTTCAACATTTGCCGTTGTTTGGCCAGTTGTTACTTTACCAAAGATCTTATTTGCAAGCTGTATAACCATGCGGTGTTGCAACAGCATTCGGCTGGCACGATAGGAGAGGTCGCTTTCGTGATGTTGGTAAGTTTCCGGAGGCCCATTAAAGGCGAGGTCGGAAGGAAAATATGTACGTGTAACAGTCATCTTTGGGCATCGTTAGTAATTGCTAGTTTTCCTTATTGGAATGCAAAATGGAAAAGGGACATGGGAAAAATATTTATATTACAACTACTATAAATAATAATATTGTTAATTTCAATTTCAATACGATTGGGAAACATAAAAAAAAAGTAATTTAAATCCCACTATTTTGTTTACGTTTATACTATTTTACAGTCGAGATTATTTCACAAGTTTGCCAACACCGGCGCTCGCAATCCGAAATGCAAATCAACAAGACCTGACGTGGAATGTATGCGGACACCGGATTTCTGCACCTGAATATATTTGCTACACCTTCGTCTGTGTGCCGGGGGTTGGAGATTGGTCTTGAATTATTTGAGGGTGTAAGATTGTATAGCTAATGAAGGTTGATCTACTAACTGACTACCGACGCCATTGATTAAAAAATCACTACCCAGTCAGCGTCTCCCAAGCGTACGTATAAAAAACGTGCACACCGTCAATCATGCACTTTTGAAAACAACTTAAAATCATGTTGACTTTCCAAACATATGTTTACATTACGCACTTCTTTCAAAAAGAATCTGTTTGTAAAAGAAACTTTTTAACGAGTGTTAATGAAGCTTTGAAATTGAACATGGGTGTCCACAGGTGCCGTCGTGTGACCAGTTGATTAGACCGCTATACTGATATTTGGCGTTTTTTATGCGCGTTCAGAAATCACACGTGATTAGGGTCTAAGAATAGTCCCATGTTGCATTGCAGCTGAGACACATGATAGAACAGTACTTTGACAGCGCAATGTCCTGCACAGTTGTCTAGTCGTTATAAAGGTGGTGGCTGCAGACTAATTTCGGCTGGAAGGACATTATTATTATTAGTATTCTGTAATAATAATTTACTGACAGCTGGAATGGAACACCCCATTCCAGTTTTCAGAGGAGGGGCGCCTCTGCGGACATAACTGGGCGTCGATACTCATCAAATGGTTCTGTTTGCTACAAAAAAGTGCACTGTCGTTTTTAGCTTTGGGATCTTTTTTGAATTTTGAAAAAAAAACGGTTAAGTATATGCGGGGTGCATTTTAGCTGCCCTGATGCAGTTACAGCCTAAAGTGTCAACACTGTATACTTCTTAAGACGAGTAGATTAATAAGATAGGTAGTAGTATAGATTTGTTGTGCAGTAAATTCCGAAAAAGTAAAGTTACTTTTCAACTTCTGGACGCGATGTGGGCGAAATCATATATGGCGTTGTTTCCGGTGATAACATTCTGTTGCATAAAACATATTGTTAGATGTGTCGATCCTTTTAACACTATAAAATGTAAAGAAGAAGATAGGAGACAATAATAATATTAAAAACACTCAGATATTATACACAAACGTAGTGTATTTATTAAAGTTATACACAAATGTGTGCTAGCAATATATTTAACTCAATCTTTGGGTATACTCGAAGGGAAGACTAAATTAAAAAGAAAAGGTTTAGTAAATTCTAAAAGATCAAACAAATTCTTTTAGGACACAATAGGTCCTACGTAAACAATTGAAATACAAAAAAACGTAAATGTTGCTTATGTACATAGTAAAATTCACTCCATTCAGTGTCATTAGGTACAGAAAATGTGGGCACCGCATGATACAGATAAAAACTGGCGCGGTGAAAGTTTAGCGAGCCCGGGTGCGTCAGCTGTGCAGGCGAAAAGGGGCAGACCGGTCTAGGTAAACGTATAGTAACTAGCTAACAATTAGGTCAACAGGTTCACTATCGAGAGGTTCTTGAAGAATTACTTTAACAATAAGGAGATTCTCTTCGAGGACAAGAGGAGGGACAATTTTCTTCTGGAGGAGAATCAAGTGTGGCGTCCCACAGGGATCAGTTTCGGGACCGGTGCTCCGGGACATTGGATATGATGGCCTACGAGGCTTTCTCCCTGGGATGGATAACACGCTCGTCACATTCCGAGGGAAACACAACCAACTTCTCAGTGAGTATACCCACCTTATTACTAGGGGTTTGATCGTCTTTGCGTTCATTGAAAGAGGCCTTATATCCTGTAGTGGGCCGATAAGGGCTGATATTATAAAGAGGAAACATTTTATTGTTTGTTTATTTGCATTGAATAGGCTCCAAAATTAATCGACCGATCTGATAAATTCTTTTACCACTGGAATCCTACATTATCGATGGTGAACATAGACTATATAACATTTTCTAAAACGTTTTGATCACTACGAAAACCTCGATAATGTAACCAAAATGTGAAAAAAGGAACATTTAAGTTAATCCTTATTTAGTTGAGAAATTCTTGACAACCAGCCGTCGCGATAGACGTTGTTCTACCGTAAACCTGATTTGTTGTCATTGCAACGTGTAACGTTTACGAGGCACTAATTAAAATTAATAATTTTATATTTCTGTAAATCAATGAATATTTGCCATATGTCGTTAAATACCCGCGCTAATCCGGGACGGACTGCTAGTATTGAACAAACACCAACAACTACGTAACAGCTATAAAACTATTCACTACTTAATTTGAAGTAATATTTAAAACTTGTTACTTATTCAAAAGTTGGCCGACGTTTCGACCAACTTAGATAGTGTTCGTGGATGCTCACCGTGCCAGTTTCTAAGACGGCTATAAGTTTGCACGGCTCCATTTAATACTTGCGAGTTAAATCAAGAGATTAGACCAGCTTGCAGCGTAAATAGCAACTTGCTTTTAATATTTATATTCGCTTAGTAAATCATCTTTCTTTGATCTTAAGGGATTTCGAATAGTAATTTAAATTAAGGCTGTAGGAGGTTCACGACCGGGGTACCTGTCACTCACGTTATACCGTGATATTCATCATATATATCAGTGTAACTTCTGCTGTGGATGTTTATGGGCGTCGGAAATCACACAAAGTTTTAAAACGGCTTGTTGATTGAAAACAGTGGAACTTTTGCGATGGTCATTTCGTCATTGGCATCATTGTGGCCGAATTGCTGAGTGAACTTAGAAAATACTGACGTAGCATTTTGTGTGTGTGTGTGTGTGTGTGTGTGTGTGTGTGTGTGTGTGTGTGTGTGTGTGTGGAGGGGGGGTTCGGGCATGGTCACCAAATATGACGTAGGCGAGAGGAGCTCCCTCTACGCAAATATCACGTTATTTTTTCCAAGAACGACATTAAAAAACAATAAGGCATCACAGCAGATGCAGAGAGAGACATCTATATCCTATATCCTATAATATCCTATTACCGTGCAGGGCATAGTCGAGTCGAGGGTGTAGGACTACCTCGTAAACAGCGACTCTCGCGGATCATAAGTCGAGCTACCGAGCTGTTAATTTACTGGGCTTTTGTGTGCTAACCACAGTAGTTCAAGGTAGCTTAAGCACAGCGAGATTGTAAATGTAGATTAATTATTTTACTAAAAACACACGAATATGTTGGTTCAAGTTGGAACCGATAGTGTAATTTTAGTTCTATGCACAAAAAAATAAACATTTTGCACAAATCTCACGTGAGCTAATAGGTGGAGAGGGTTAAGCTGTTTGTGACCATACCTCACCATAGGAGTGAAGATGGGTCGACAAATTGCGAAAAACGCCTAAAGCAACTAATAAACAAAGTTGACATCCTCAAGCCAGAAGCCGGCATTTTGTAAAAGCATTACCTGCCTCGAAGCGTCTTTAATGACGACGAAAATAACCATTACAAAAACAATACACACCAAAATTGACCCAATGACGTCACTCATCATGATTCAAGCGCAATGCAATTAGCATCACGCCAAATTGGAAAGGGCCCGTACCGAAACAACTCAACATGTTATTTAACTAGCCTGCTTAAAAACTAGGTTGACCCATTTTATTTAATTAACGCGGTATTAAGGACCACTCATACGAGGTTTGTTGGGTTAACGTGTTTTTGAATATAATGAGCGCAGGAGGAATTGCGTTTTTATTTTGTATGGTATACTTTACCCCGAGGCTTTTAGGAGCGAACAAAATTTTGGGATATTGCAGCCATCGGTCTCTGAATAGGATGTTTGGGATAAGAAACAAGAACAAGAGCACCGCGTGTGCCATCACCCACAAAAAGTGAGTTATTTTTTTATAGTATATTCCTATACTTATTTTTTATAGTATAGGGGGCAATTCGAAATCGGATCGCCCATGGAAATCAGTACATTTACATGACAACAATACAACAATTATTGTTGTCATGTAAATGTACCTCTTCCTGCACGGATTTATAATTAGCATTTGACGACACAGGGCTTGCTACTTATAATTTAGGTAACCCATTTTACTTAATTAACGCAGTTTTGAGTACTTTTGTATCGTGGGAGTATTATTGTGTCATGAGAACAATGATGAAACTAGTACCGTGTGCGCCACGCCAGCCGTCTATAAGCAGTTTTAATTGTATACGGAGGAAAAGTGCAGCTGGAATCCGTTGGTGAGTAACGTCGCCTATAGCTCTGCATAATTGTTTTGCAGACGCGTTGCACACCTTCCCTCCTCCGATCAAATGGGCCACCGGAAACTCCCATGGACACCCAAGTAACAACAAATAAACTGTATGAAACGCGACAACGTAACTGTGCCACCCCGCTCGTGCATGCCAGTTCAGCTGTAATGCAGCATAGCACTAGCTAGCCACGACAAATTACTGCGATCTCGCATAAATAACTGAAATAATTACACAATAACAAACGGTGCAGTCACCAAAGTTATTTTATGTCACGGCACAAAGCGCATTTTGTGTGAAACACGGTCACTGTCGCAGAAGCGCTTCCAGTTCATTTCAAGTCGGGAAGGCGACGGATGTAATGCACTCAGCCAGATAAGATGGAATCTATGTACGGTAGCCTTAGTTATAGCGGAAAAATATATGAGGGGTAAATTTGTGTGAAACAGAAATCGCAATCCCGTTTCACCCCATAACTTCAAAATCATGTCCGCTCGTATCGAAATTGTAACACAGTTTTTGGAACGTCGGTCGTTACGGAAAAGAGGTCAACGGAAGTTGAAAACAAGGCGAAAATAGAAAGAGAGAGAATTACATTCTGTGTATTACTGTAGAGGTAGTAAAGAGAAGTGCGAACACACATTTTCCTTCACTCTTCCTCTAATATAAATATAGTTACTAACTTGTAGTATTGAGTATTACTTCATTCTTTTTTTACGAAAGTTCGCGTTCGGGACACCTCCTTGGCCGTGCAACTAATTAAAAACAACACAGACTATTATATACAAGAAGAAACATAGCTCAATTTAAAATAATAATTCGTGAGTCTGTAAGTATAATTAATATTCTTGTTCTTTTTGCTTTATATAAAGCTGACAACATGTTTTAACGCCTCTACATGCATACGTTGACTTTTCACAAATTGTTACTTAACCCGTGTATAATAAATAGCATTGATTGTGTATTAGCCAAAATTAGGTTATCATTATTTCATGTATCCTACTGTACAATTCTGTAATGTGCAACTGTTTGTTTGCCCTAATAAATAGATAAACAAATAGGTGTAGTCACAAAAGTTATCTTATGTCACGGCACAAAGCGCACTTTATGTGGAGCCCGGTCACTGTCGCAGAAGCACTTCCAATTCCTTTCGCTTCAGTCGGGAAGGCGGCGGATGTAATGCACTCAGCCAGATGAGATGAAATATATATAATTTGAGTAACGTATCCTTCAGTTATGTGTGGGTATGGATGTTTTTCTGCTTAATCTTTTTTCACCTTTTCTTTGCGCGCCCTGGTTTTTTAAATTTGTTTTTTATTATACTCTAATATTCTCCTGTGAATAACAATCAAGTAATACACTAAAATATTCCTCTGGAATCACTCTATCCATTAGTGGCTTAGTGAAAGCCACTCGAAAATCAGTTTAGTAGACTTGGAAAAAATCGATGACATACATAGAGCGGACTTGTGGTATTAGGACGTTTTATAACTTGTATGGATATAAGTAGATAAAAACGTAGGAATAGATTGGCTCAGCGCGGAGGTTTACAGTTGAACATTCGGTATTTACTTTCCGAATTTCCGTTTCAATTATTGAAATAGTGCGGCCAAAGCAAATAATAATGACAATTTGATGTTTACACTGATACAGCTAGGCATTGGTTTGTTGTTGTTGTTGAAACAATGATTGTAGGTACGCAAGTTGAAACAGGATTGCATGTATATAGATAGAGATAGGATGAGATGTATACAGGATGTTTTATAAGGCATGGAAATCAATATGTAATTCTGATTCCAAATATCTACAAAAACAGCGACATAAAATTTGACTTTCAAGTTCTTACTAAGTACACGGTTAACCGCCCGGGGACTTTGACCTTTAGACGCGCGAGTTTCTATCTTTTTTTATTTTATTTTCTGAAAATAATGGCAGTTTAGTTGAAGTTTACTGTGTACCTAATACCGCCGTAAAGTGACATCTACATTGTCGCATTTCGTGTGGTTTGTGAGTAGCCGGTGGCCCATTGGGGTGGAAGGGGGTATATAAAAAGGCCCCGATTGCCCGTTTGCCACCTCATTCTTTAAAAAAGCAATATTGTGTTTTTATTGGACCATTCCTACAGTGTACTAAAAATATACAATCTCATACAATTCACGTTGCACATGTCCATGCTATGCGTAGGAAGGAAAACAGTAAATCGGAGTCCACCGACACCCATAGACATTCTTGTAATCGTTATGCGGATGGGTTCCCTGTATTCTTCCGTGGACCGCCGGGTACTGACACACCGCACGAAACGTGACAGCATGACTGTAACTTTATGGCAGTGCTAGATGTATATATGGAGTATGGCA
>JAFELO010000809.1:59986-119041 GCA_017140195.1 Eumaeus atala
ACCAGCGACTGAAGCAATTCAGTCGCTGTTTCAATTTTGTATTCACAAATTCACCGTGAAAGTGATTAATTTCCATCAAATCTAAAATGATTCATTCCCTTTGATCACAGATTTGACTAATTAAATTGAAAATAATACATCAAAGTGTTAGTTTCATTATCAGGAAGAGATAGTGATAGTGCCATGGTGCACGGGAGGAGGTAGTGCCATGCAAAGACTGCATCCTCCTATGCAACGAAATTGGGCCGGCACCGTCCGTCCGTGGGTCATCTTACTGGCCTGGGGAGGCCTGCGAGGATTACGGGTATCGAGGCGAACCTCATGACCCGGGTCTGTTCGCGAGGGGCAACTGTCCCCTCGGTGATGGGGGCAACCCACTGGTGTTAGTGGGTTGTTGCGCACCGAGGTGCGGAGGCCGTACGGCCTGAATAGGGATGCGACCACCGCGGCCTACTGGCCTGCCGGTGTGGTGAGTGGTGAAATCAGGTGACGTCCGAGTGTGATGTGGGTTATGCGTGTGAGTAAGTGATCTTCGTCTCGATCCGAGACCCACGGGATACGAGCTCACGCGGGTACGGCCGCCCGTCGGGTGGTCGCGCGTGTAGCGGGGCCAGGTCCCTCAGGTGGGCGTGCGGACCATTGTCTGAGGCACTGAACATGCCTCGAGACAATCGGGCCACACACTCACCGACGGACTCGACCCGCAGGTCTTGCGCGATCACGTCGTTCCGGACGTAGCGGCCGGCCGCAGGGATATGCTCTGCAGAGCTTGCGGGCGCTTCTTCTAGCTCGGGGAGGTGAGCGCGTACCATGCCGGGGCAGCGTAAGTGAGCCGCGATCGGATGTATGTCTTGTATATCCCCAGTTACGTGCGTGCGAGCTCGAATGCGAGCACTGGTCGCAGTAAGGCGCGGGCTGCCCTCGCCTGCTTGATCGCTCGATCAACCTGCGAGCCCATCCGCAGCGTGCGATCAATGCTGCACCCGCCCAGCTTTAATCGCCCCCGCATGCTGCGCCTCGTGCTGGCGAATAGGGATGCCGTTTTCTCCACGTTGACGGACATCCTCCATTCGTCGAGCCACTCCGGCAGTCGATCCAGCAGCCGCTGCATTCGCCCGGCTGCTAGCTCCGGTTTTCGAGACGAGGATATGTAAGTGCTGTCGTTGGCGAACAGCGAGAGCAAGACATCTGTTTCGCCCTCTCCCATTGGGTTGTTGAACGTTGGGATGTCGTTGGTATAGGTCGCGTAGAGGTAAGGGGATAGGCAGCTTCCCTGCGGCACTCCTCTAGCACGAATGGCCCGCAGGGAGGAATGTCGTCCCTCCACCGCCACCCGGAAGGTTCTCCCTTCCAAGAACGATGCCACTAGTCGAGACGAGAGCCGGCGGGACGCCGGCGTCCATCAGCTTGACCAGGAGGCTCGGTCGAAGGCCTTCTCCATGTCGAGAAAGACTCCGACCGAGTGTCTTCCCTTGTTCATCTCCGTGGCAAAGTGATGGAGCACCCGCGCCAACTGCAGTGTGGACGAGTGGCGGCTCCGGAAACCGAACTGCTCCTCCTTTATAGGGACGTACAGCTTCAGTCTCCGGAGCAGTAGCCGCTCGAACAACTTGGTCGGTAGCTTCCGGGCAGGATCCGAGGCTTGCCCGGCTTCGGGAGGACGACGATTCTCCCTTCCTTCCAGATATCCGGAAAGTGGGACGTGCGGAGAACGCCGTTAGCTATCCTGGTGATTTGTAGGTGGTGGGCGTGCATGTCTGCTCGTGTCTGGGCGTTGTAGCGGCGTTGGTCGTTTGAGTCGCTGAGTGGGCCGATCGTGGGCTTCGGCCCGCTGAGTCGTCTGTTCAGGGTGTAGTTGGCGCCGGCTCGAGCGATGCATGCTCCCTCAGTCGGCCCCTCACAGGACAGTCCCTCGCTCTTGCAGAGACGTCCTCAGCGAGTCGATTGAGATCGGCCTTGATCAGCGGGCAGCGGGTCCGGACCCAGAGCCTCCTTGACTGCCTTTTCCTCCTGAGATCAGACAGGAGGTCGGGAGGGAGGTGACTCCGACGGCGCGCCTCGACCAGCGTGGTGACGGTTGCCGCGGCCTGTGCCTCCCGGATTTTGTCCGTGAGACTACAGGTCGCTGCTTCCACCTCCCCCGTAGTCTCGATCTTCCCGTCGATAGTAAAGTCGGCCATACGGTCTCTGAAGACCTGCCAGTCCACCCTCTGTCTGGTCCGTTCCCGCTCCCTTTCGACCGCCGTCGAGTGTAGTGTGATTAGGACCGGTAGACGCTGCGTGTCCAGGTCATACAGCACATCCATTTCCAGTGTGAATTGGAGGTTGTTGTGAATGGCGATGTCCAACACGTCCGGATTCCGCCGGTGATCCATTGGGATGTGTGTCGGGCAGGGGGGTCCCTGCACCGTGTATCCCCGTCGCTCCGAATCCGCCTGCAGTCTGGTGCCGGTGCGGTTGATGGTGGACGATCCCCAAGCGGTGTGCTTGGAGTTGAGGTCCTGAACTTTCCCTCGGATGCCGCCGGGGTTCCAGTAGATGATTCGCAATTGCTTACGATCCACCACCGATTCCCTTTCGGCTGAACGTGTGCGGTGTCAAAGTCGTCTGAGCTGTGGCTGTGTGCGGCCATATCCTGGGGTCTCTGAGCAGACGAGTGAGCTCCTCCCTGATCACTTGCCTGAGTTCCTCCCTGATGATCTCAGCGATTATCTCCCTGAGCTCGCCAGTGCTGAACCAGGAGCGACTTTCCGGCAGGGCTGTGTCCATAGGCTCGACGGGGCCCCGGAGTGTTTGCTTGGTGGTGGGTACTGGAGGTGTGGTGTGTGGTGTTGTTCTGGGTGCTGGTGTAGGCCTTGGGGTGGCTGGCTGCGGTGCGCCTGCTCCCTTGGCGGTCTGGCGGGTCGCGATCTCCGTGCTCGGGGGAGGAAGAGTCGGCGGTACCTCTGGAGGGTCAGCATGTTCCTGCGAGTGTTTCGGCTGTCTGGCTGTGGGGGGGTTCGCCGGTGCCGACAGCGTCGGGCCTGGTCGATATTCGACCCCTCCGCCAACGACTCCGCAGGTGGGCACTAGGGGGTTCCCTTCCCAGCCTTTTCTTTCGGGGCCAGTTTCTGCTTGACCCCGGGTTTAGTCGGGATCAGCGGACTGAGCTTGAGGCCCCGAGTTTTGCCTCCCTGATGTAGGTCTTGCATCTACGGTCGTTGGCGGTGTGCGGCCCGGTGCAGTTTGCATACGCCGGTGTGGCGCCCTTGGGCAGGTACAGTCGCCGACCGCGTGATTCTGCCCGCATCTCACGTAACGGATCTGCTGGTGGCAGTACGCGGAGGAGGACAGAAGTGTTGGCAGCGATGGCACTGTGACGGCCCTCCGCGCCCCTCCCACCCCTCCACCATTACCCCCGGCATGAAGAGCAACTCTTTGACCTCGTAGAGGCGTCGGAGCTCCCCACCGTCCATGCGCTCGAGTTGGGCATGGTACAGGCAGCCGGCCCTGCCCCCCCCCCTCGCCGGGATGTGGCGCACGAAGCGCACAGGCAGGCCTCTAATCTCCACTCCGGTGGAGAGTAGCAGCGTCACTGCACCGCCGCGTCTACCTTTGAAAGGTCCGTCAACAGCTTCTGGACCGCCCTGTACTCTTCCGGCGTCTGGGCGAGGAATCTGATTCCCCTTCCGAACGGTCTGGCATTCGGCGCGTGCCCCAACTGAGCCTTAAGTGCTAAGAAGTGGCAATGCCACTCCTTCGTGGCGGGTTTGTGGATTTGGGGACGGATGATGACGATGGGCGTGTTTGTACTTTAGGGGGGGGGGCGAGTGTTAACCGTACCTACATGTGTATCCGACGCGGCTGCGGGCTTCGGGCTCAGCAGAGCTGCCGCGAAGCTTCTGTAGCGCCTCGCGTCCGTCGACGTCGTGGAGGACGCGCCCACCGGTTCGATGTAGAACAGCACAGCAGCCGCAGCAGAGGACGAGCCCGGCGGCGTCGACGAGCAGGTGCTGGGAACGTTGCTTGTGGGGTGTGGAGGAGATGGTGATGGTGACGGCGATGAACTTGCCAAGGCCACCATATTGTCGGGCCTTTCTTCCGGTGAGGACGCCGCGCGCTTTTGGGGGCGTAACCTCTCCAGTTCCTCCTGAAAATCCTCCATCTCCTGAGGCGTGGGGAATAGTGGGCGTCTT
Source organism: Eumaeus atala (assembly GCA_017140195.1). NCBI lineage: Eukaryota > Metazoa > Arthropoda > Insecta > Lepidoptera > Lycaenidae > Eumaeus > Eumaeus atala. Next base: position 64,162 of record JAFELO010000809.1, read on the forward strand.
ACGATTACTCGGTCCTGGTTGTCACTCTTGCGTGGCATGATGTGGAGTCGGTCCTCCGTCGGACTCGCCGTCCACTCCCCGGACCTTTCTTCACAAAAGGTCGGGGACTATGTCGCGCGGTGCGGCTTCGGACCTGTTGAGTTCTGCTTGGGTCTTGATTGTACACACTATACACTAACAGACTATACACTATGTATACAAAGAGAGTTCTGAACACGGCACGGAATAGCAATTATTCCGGACCGCGTTCCGAACAACCTCTCGCTCTCATAGTACCGCCGTAAAGTGACATCTTCAGTGTCGCGTTTCGCGCGGTTTGCGAGTAGCTGGTGGCCCATTCAGGGGGGGGGGGAAGGATGAAGGATGGCAACATATCGGCATAGTAGTTATGTGGATGTTCATGGGCGTCGGTAGTCATGAAAAGCATCGATTGCTCGTTTGTACACCTATTCTATAAAAAAAAAACTTTTCAATATATAACTGGACTATTTGCTATCTCTCTCTCTCACGCACACTTCAGGCGACGTAACAGCTGCACAGATTGTCCATCTTGGATTTATTGAGGGTGTTGCGGATATTGCACAGACATGTTTTACAAACACAATTATATTGGCACCATAATGAAAAGTGTACACTGAATTCGGTCAATCACATAAAAGTACATGGTTATAAATTCAACACCTAGATTTGACCCACACAAAACAGACTTAAAAACACCCATGACTCACACCTTTCTAAAGCGCAGCCGTTGACTTTTTGATAGTGATAAATGTTTTATTTACATGTGTTGCCACCTAATGGATTGCCTATAAATACATTTCAGTGTGGGTGGCGAGGTATAGTAAGACATTTGAAATAGCAACATTTTGTGGTCAATTGAATTGTAAATGATTTGAGTCACTAGCCTGCTAGATTGATATCACTGGTTTTATTTTTATTGAGAAAACGGGGCCAGGCGTAAGATAATAAGCGCTAACGAAAGACATTTAGGCGGTGGTAATACCATGCTGCATAGGAGGATGTAGAGCTATGCATGGTGCATGACATGCCCCTGTGCAACGGAATTGGGCCGGCAAGACCGGGAAAGTACCCTTCGCTCACATAATACCACCGTAAATTGACATCTTCGGTGTCGCGTTTCGTGCGGTTTGTGAGTAGACGGTGGCCCATAGGGGGGTGGGAGGGAAGATGGCAACGCATCGGCATAGTAATTGTGTGGATGTTCATGGGCGTCGGTAGGCGTAAAAACACTCCGATTTCTCGTTTGGGGGTTCTATAAAAAATATCTACACTAATAATATAAAGCTGAAGAGTTTGTTTATTTGTTTCAACGCGCTCAGGAACTATGAGCCCGAATTGAAAAAAATATTTTTGTATTGATTAGTCCATTTATCGAGGAAAGCTATAGGCGCATGACGCTACTTCTTATAGGAACGGAGCCACGCGGGTGAAACCGCGGGGTGATGCAGGTTATTAATAGAAGGAAATATATATAATCAGGGGAGCACGTCTGTATAACGATTATGCGGATATCTATTAGCGTTGGTAGTCACCGAAAGGCTCCGACTGCCGTTTGCTCATTACATATACTTCACAAAATGTAATGTGTAGGTATTCCACGATTTGGTAGCCTAGGAAGCCATTTGAATGCCTTCATTAGAACGATGAATAGGTAAACCAAATGGCACGGTTTTCTAAAGCGGAGATGGGCACGTAATGCCCGTTGTACAAACGTTCGAGTGTCGTCATTTAACACTATGTTAAGGCCGCTTTATGATAGCTCCGCTTAAGTAGGCTTTGGTTTTCTAATTAGAAGCTTGAAGGGAAGAAATTAGTTCTCCACTGTTGGACACGGATATTAGGGAGTCGGCTTTTAAAGCAATGGATGATCTTTAAGAACTTCATGAGACAACATCACCTTTATAACTTCCCCATTTTTTTATATAACATATTATCGTAGCTACTTACGATAATGAACACAAATTATTTGTTATATACATTTTATTCATATATTATTTATAAACATATATTATTTATACATATTAATAATAATAAACAAAGTTTCTTTATTAAAAGTGAACAGAAAACATAACTTGCCTTAAACAATCATATCAAAATTAACATTAAGTACTGGAAAAAATACGTTCTCACTGGTTTGAACATAAAGTTTTATTATATAATATTAAGCATTAAATGCTTCACGCAATAATATAATCATTGTAATACTTAATATTATTAACTGAATTAATTAAAAGTATTTTCTTTCAGATGTATGATATTTCAACTAATGTGCCTATATCAAATCTTAAGTATTTTCCTAAATGCGAGTGAAGCCGAGGTGGATCGCTAGTTTAAAATATATCACAATACTTGGCATCATAATTGCCTGTCCGTTTTTTTCTGGTGGCACAGGAGAAGAACAGAACCGTATGTATGCTAGCGATCATCTCAGAAACTACTGAACCGTTTCGTTATTGTCGTTTTTATTTACAAATTCAGTGATTCCAGATAAAGAAAAGATATTGAACATAACTTATAGTAAGAGGTAGCGACATGCTTCATAGCAGCGGAATTGGGGCGGCACGACCGGTGTGGTAGCTCTCGCTTATATTACACCGGCGTAAAGTGACAGCTTCGGGGTCGCGTTTCATGCGGTTTGTGAGTAGCCAGTTACTGACGGGGGGAGGAGGTAAGGAGGGCAACGCATCGGCACAATTATACGGATGTTCATGGGCGTCGATAGGCGTAAAAGCCCTCGAATACACGTTTGCCCCTACACTAAAAAATAAACATTGTGTATACTTATATAAAACTTCATATTGTTTTTAGGAAGAGGTAGTGCCATGCTGCATAGGAGGAGGTTGCATACATGGTACGTGACACTACATCCTCCATTGCAACGGATTTGGGCCGGCACGACCGGGGAAGTACCGCCGGCTCCCATGATACAGCCGTTAAGTGACAGTGTCGCAGTCGCGTTCCGTGAGGTTTGTGAGTAGCCGATGGTCCATTGGGGGGCGGGTAGATAGGAGGACAACTCATCTGCGTAACAATCATGCGAAGGTCCATGGCCATCGGTAGTCATCAAAAGGCTCCTAGTGCGTTTGCCCACTTGTACTATAAAAATGCTAATGTGTTGAAATTTACGGTAAACATTTTAAGTTTGGTGTAGCAAACCATCAATTCACCCGGCTTCCATTTGGAAACGGTGCCTGTGTTACCTATAAAATAACAACAATCCCACGTCGATGTTTTATGGACCCATAAAATATTTGCGAAGACAATGTCTATCTTTAAAGGAAAACTTGTGTACCGTCCTATCTATACACACACGTGCGAAGAAAACTCTTACATATGTGGGGTTCTTAACGTTTTAGCTATTTCATAATACTTCAATCTTGGCGCATCTCCCTCATCTCCATGAGTAAGGGTGCTTGGATGAACACTCTGGCATTCAAGCCTATAGTTACTGATTATTAAGAATAATCATTTTTCGGGTTTGCAAAAAGTGTCAGACGCCAAATTGTTTTCTGAGTGAGGCTGTGTAAGAACTAAGTGACTATAAAGTTGATAGGTCAGATTTTACTGAGCCCAACGTTGAATAAGGCTGTGTATAATAATACTAATAATTACAATAATAACACATAACATAAACAGTAAGCAAATCGCCACGCTCTGATCATTCTTTCACTTTCGAATAACACAATCAATCCTAAATAACGCTGTTGTACACGCCGATTTTAAACGTACACCACTCAACCTGAAAGATTACCTGCTACAGAAAAATGAAAATATTATCAAACTACAAGCGAAAATATACACTTTGACACATAAGTCACTACACGGTAGACATCGCCTCGACTTGGCCAAATCTAATGTCGACGAAACTGCGTCAAACACATGGCTCAAGAGAGGAGAGTTGTTTCCAGCAGCGTAACGGTTTATGATGGCTATCCAGGATCAGGTAATAGATACACGGAATTATAGGAAACACATTAGACACGATCCTACGCTTGTAACTGATAACTGTCGACACTGCCACAGTTCTTCTGAAGCAATTCAGCACATCACGGGAGCCTGTAAATCGTTTGAACAGACGGACTACAAACACCGCCATGATCAGGTAGCAGCTGTAATACACCAATACCTCGCATTCAAATACTAACTTAGCGCAGAAAAAAACTACATATTACATAGAAATGGAGGAATAGAAATAGGAAGATATTCAGAAAATGAGCGAGGATTGGATTTTTTGGGCAGTGGAACTATATAAGCATCCTTCCAAGAAGCCGGAAACACACCCGAACTAAGAGAAAAGTTAAGAATATAGGTAATCATGGGTGCAATGATCTCAATAATTGGAAGTATCATGTCATGGCCAATGCAATCACAGACGACGGCTTTTGAGGAGATGGACTTAATACTATTTTTATTTTTAACCCTACATATAGTTAGTTGGCTAAAGGTGAACGGAGACAAATTGGAAGTATGAAAAGAAGTTAGATTATTTAAAGTTTGACCTTTCGAAAGTGGCTCGAAACAGCAAGAGGGACTGAAAAAGTGTTTATTTAGAGGTTCAATATCGAGGTTGGAAGGGATAGGTGATTTGGAAGTTTTACCCATTCCTATACGCTTTAGGAACTTCCAAACCTTGGCTTGGTCGCTTTTTTCAATTGACGAATGTATGTAGCGTAGTTATGCACCCCTACACATTGTATTGCTGCGATTACATATTTGGTTTCCCGGTTTGAATCCGAGAAACAATTCCGGAGCTTTGCTTTGGCTATGTTTTTTTTATTGATCGTAGCTCGAATTTTATCTGCTAGCCAATGTGCAGGTAAATATTTGACTTTCACGAGGCGCAAAGGTGCCTGTTTGTCATAAAGTTGAATAATGTTTCTGTTAAATGCATCAACTTTGTCGTCAATAGACTCAGCGGCAAAAACCATTTTCCAGTCTGTTTCTACAGCATCAATAAGGGGTTGGTCAAGCTTTATTCCCTTAAAGTAGCGCTGTACAAGGAATTTCCCTTTGTCTTTAGGGACACGTAATTTGTATGATAGAAAAATTAAATCATGGTGCGAAAAACCATCGGTCGCACACTGACAAAACGTATCAATATGCTGAGGGCAAGCAGTCATCATAAGATCAAGGAGACATGGGCTAGAATTTGGGCAATGGTGCGTGGCTTTAAGAGGTATAATGTGCATGTTATAGGAATTGACAATAAAGGTGAGCTTCTTATATCGGGAGTCACTCTTTACCATGCAGGTGTTAAAATCTCCCATAGGATTATATGCTGATAGGAAGGAGTATGAATGTCTTCTGGACATTGATCATCATTGACATGATCGAACGAAGGGGAATAGTTCACAGAAAAATGGGGCCATAGAAAACGCCTAGAAGTACCCTTGTATGCCCTAGCTTGACTTCAAGCATAAGATGTTCTGTTTCTCTCGACAGGAGGCGGTTGAGGCGATGAGCTTAAATTTTTAAAAGGAAATGCGTTTCCGAGATAAATGGCTACACCGCCCCCAGCTCTGTCGATTCTAATGAGCTGAAAGCCAGGAAGAGAGTAAGAGTCAAAAGGCAGGCAAGTTTTAAGCCAGGATTCGGAAATAAGGATGGCATAAATAGGGAGTTAAGAATCAAAAGAGTTTATAAAGTCTGGATAATGCGCCGAGATGCTCTGTTTAAACTGTCTTCGCTGGCTGCTGATGATGAAATTGAAACAAAGCTTTCGTCATCGCTATCGCTATCGTTGTGCGTTCAGTATAAAAGTAAAAATTAAGTATACAAATAGATAAGTTATAAAATATATATTATTGATAATAAATATGTAATTATGTAAATTAATATTTCGGTAGTCGTTGAAAGACTCCGATTTCTCGTTTGTCGCCCTATACTGTAGAAAAATATGTTATGTAAGCGGGACGAGGGGCGAGGATGGGAACTTCACCCCATTGCACTATCCCAAAATTAGGGTTACCCTGTGGTTCGGGGCAACACCTCTGTGGCTGTGTCGGTAATGATGCCCTGATCATTTGTATTTCCAGAGGACCTCACCAAAGACGGCACTGATGGCCCTCGCGTGGTTATTACGGGTATTCGCCACTGCCATGATGTGCCGTGTGGCCCACACACCACTGGAATCAGGGCCGGTGGCGGTGCGTATATGCGTTTCTCCGCCCCAAAAAAGCAGGAAGAATGATTATGCTTCCTAAAAAACGTGTCAAACGGGTGCTATACTTATATTGTATTTGCTTCAGCATGTTATGCAACCGGGCCGAAGGCGAGGCTGCAACCGCAGAGGGACATGTGCCTGGTGCTCGTCACCCACACACACCCTGCACCTACTATTTTCTCCCATCGACTGTAGGAGTTTATACCCTCGGCCCAGGTAGGGCTTCCCTTACCGAAAAAAATATGATTTTTTTCCCTTGTACGTGGCTTAAGCGAGAGTTTCCGCGTAGGCAAGAGAAAATAGTAGCCACAAGGGAGGAAGGCACTAAATTCCTCCCCGCACCTTTGCCACGGGAAGAGATTTACTCCTGTGTTGCTCAAACTACTTTTTCTCATATCTACGTCGAAAGATCGACACTGTGTTCCTTTTTTTTCTTGTTACAGAGGAAGAAAAGTTCTAACATTCACCCTTATACACGCGTTTTCATTACAGTCTGGACGTTCCTCTACGCCTAAGTTACGAAATATTTCATTTTAATTTAAACCGAAAATTTACAATTAGCGCTTACAATTTAATTTCCTACACTCCGTATATCTATTATTCGTATTTTAAATTAATTATATAAATATATTTTTATTTATTATATTTTTATTTTAATCTTCATTTAAAGGCTATATATACATCATAAAGATTTTGCCGGCGAATTTATCTATTATATTAATATTACAAAATATTTCTAAAGCACCTACAATTTAGTCTTTAAAAAATATATTTCTTAAACCTATTTTTGTCCCTATAATTCGTACTTCACTAAAACGCTATCATTCCCTTCAAGTACACTCTAAACTTAGATAAATCTGAGAATATTCTCAAACAACGACCCTAGTCACGCCGCAATAGCAATTAATTATATTGAATGATCGCGTGGGACAATTCTTGTGTGGATGAAAGATGTGCCCTGCTGAATCAATTCCCTACTATTATGAGAAGAGTACAGTCGACGAAGAAAAAAGCAATTAAACAGTAATCTTTTAGGCAATAATAGAAAGAAAAATTCTTGGTTTCAATCAGTGAATTTGAAACTAATATTATATTTAATGATGCCAACATTAAATAATTATAGAACACTAGCAATCCACCCCGTAATTTCATAGTGTAATAAAAATGATTTAATTAAGTGTATGCATATTATATTTATTTGCATGTGTATGTGTTTAGTATTATGTTTAAGCTTACACTTTGTTTCTAGTTGGGTAGTATTTCATGTTCACCTTCAATGGCCTTAGCTTAATAAACGTATCCATTTAACAGCACTGTTAAACTGGATTTCATAAATTAATAAATAAAAGCTAGTATAGCTTTGTACTGACCTAGTATCATATATATGCTGTTATTAAGTTTCGTAAACAAATTTTTTCTGTGACCTCTCTTTGCGTACAGCTTCAATAGTTGTTTTGATTTTATCACCCCATTCATCTTTAATTTGTCAGTTAAGATTTGACCAGTGCGTTTCATATACGCTGCAAGTCCCAACTCATCACCTAAAATACGTGGCATTTGTATATACTACTACTCTGTCATACGAAGAACCTGTCCAATTTGTGTACCGCACACCGGACTTCGGAAATGTATGAAATGTAACCTACGAGAGACGTTCTTAGTAGTGACGCGTCTTCATTCCCAGTTTCAAAATCTTAACTGTAAAGAAGTCCTTTTAAATTATTGTCTACAAGAACTTGGCCATAATTTTCCCAGCTAACTGTACATTTTATAATTTAGTTTGCACTTCGTCTTAAGTTGAAAGCGGGCTTAAATCGTCGGGAACAATATAACTGAAAACTGACAGTATAATTTATGTCATTCCATTCCACCCGTTACAGAGGCTTTTTACGTCATCCGACACAATATTGGATTGAGTAAATAGGATTGAATGTAATGAATAAAAATGAATTTAATGAAGTGCGATGTAAGCATTGGATATATGTACGAGAATTTTATTAAAGTAAACGAATAAAGAGGTTTTCCAGTTTAGACGTGTGCACGTCTATCCTAATAATATAAAGCTGAATAGTTTGTTCGTTAGCTCGCGCTAATCTCAGGAACTGCTGGCCCGAATTGAAGAAAAATTGGGTTGAATAGTTCATTCCTCGAAGAAAGCTATAGGCTATGTGCCATTGCGCTACGATTAATAAGACCGGAGTTACGCGAATGGAATATTTCTCATGCGATGTCTTCCTAGCATCACTCAGCGGTGTTGCCCGCGTATTGCTCTGGTTCTGAGATTAGCGCGTTCAATGTAAAAAACAAACTATGCAGCCTTATATATTATTAGTATAGATAGTAAAGAAGTGTAAGTTGAGCCTAAGATGACATCATAATGACGTGTTAACTGTTGTGATATATAGTTATGGAACTCAAACTAAACAATAAACATCCCCTCTGGTGATTCACCAGTGAAGGGCATTTAAAACCAACCCACTTTTTCTCGCACGGTAATGTAAATAAAATGATAAGATCCGCCGATTTGTGAGCATAGAGATAACCTCTTCGTAAGAACGCTATTGTTATACCAACTGCCTTGTGGTCTAGAGGTAAGCATGGCCGACCACTAGAGGTCGCGGGTTCCAGTCAATTGCAAACAATAGTCCAGAGTCGGGTCAACGGTGTTAAGCGCGTTACGCCTTAAGCCCTCCCCTTGAAATTGCATGGGCCTCAGTTTACTTGTGTACTGTAACATACCCTACTCAGTTAACATGTCTCTATCGCGATAGCGGTAGATGAAATTCGACTAAGTGCTCATTATTGCTTTAGTAGCTGAATGGAGCCAGCCACGTTAATTATACAAATTCGTATAATCAATTACTGACCCAAAAAAAGATGGCTATTTGAATCCTATATATGTATTAGCAAGAGGTACAGCCATTGCATCGAATCGAAGCGGCACGATCGGGAAGGTATCTCGTTAAAAAATAATGGCGTGAAGAGGCTGTGTTCCTGGCTCGTAGATTTGATTGCCCAAAGTGTTTAGTTTGCTTTAGCCTTAGATCAGATCTTGAGAATATCTTACAGTTTATGTACCAGCCCCAGTTATAATGGGCAAAAATGTGTCTTCTTAAAAGTGGGAGCGATGCCCACTCCTTCCATGAGATCCGGGCATTAATGTGTACACACTTCAACACACACTTTATAATGATTATGTGTAATTTATATTAATGTTAATAAAGGTCCTGAGATAATTATAAATTTAATTTGACCTGGTACTTAATACCAAGTAATTGGACTAGTCGCGACGCTCGACGAGCACTCGTAACAATCCGGTGAAGCTGTATCGAGCTCCTCTTCGCTTACAAAAAATAAGTTCATTTTCGAAAAAAACAAATAGACTAGACTACACAGAAACTATTCCACAAAAGGAGACTTAATATTATAGATCTGAAGAGTTTGTTTGTTTGATTGAACGAGCTATTCTATGGAACTAATGCTCCGATTAAAAAATGCTTCACTGTTAGATAAATTTACAACTACTCTTACATTGGATATTACGCATCCCCTTCTTTAATAAGAAATATAAGGTATAAGTCCCGTCAGTTAAAGCTCCGAGTGGCATGTGGAGGAGTTAGCTACGCCTTTGGACTGGAGAGCCAACCGCAACTCCCGTCCAATACGTGCGATGCTCTGCGTCCCGCGTTCGCCCCTCCGATACCATATTTCGTAGATACTTCTGTACAGTTACGGTCAGCGCTATGCTTCGGTGCCTGCACCTATAGTGTTATGTATTACATTGTAGCCGAATCGAGCCGGTACATCTCGCTTACACTGTACCGCCTTGAAATGTTAACAATGCTGCTACTTGTGTTGTGTAGGCTTCCGGCAACGCTGTCATGGATAGGCGTAATGGTTATCAAAAGGCCTCCGCCTGCTCGTTTGCGTCCTTATAAAACTCATAGGACGCTCGTGACTCTTCAACTGTGGTTCACATATTTATTATCTAAAGTGTGTCATTTAGTATTACTCTATAGATCCCTAAAAATATGGAAAGCGAGAGAGTTAATTAAAAGCTATTTGTGTGAATAATGAATAGCCTATTGTGTGTAGGGTGGAACAATTATATTCGTCGCATTCTTTTGATCGCAGGAATTTCTATTACAATTAAGAACAATTTGAGTGAGGACTTTTTCAGACCCGTATAATTATCATAACAATAAAAACATATAACAGAAGTCCTCTCGTGACCGGTAATGTGAAGCAACCGAAATAGCGGAATAATATATATATATACGAATCGGGTAACATAGTCAGGGTACAATCAAGGGAACAGAAATCAACATATATACGATCGAGGAACGTTGCCCTCCTTCTAACGCAGTCGGACAAAATCCGAAGTATGGTATAGCAATCAAGTGGGAAGACGGTCTCCGCATTGTATCCGGTGCATATTGAAGGCGTGTAACAGGGAGCTCAGCGGTGGTCTTCAGTGGCCTACGTGGCATGAGAGATGATTCAGCAAGTGGCTATTCCCGATGATCCAACCATGACTACGGACCGTCGGTAGATGAGAGAACCAACCAGTCGCTCCAAATCCAATGGGGGGACCTATCGGTGAGCGAGAAAGGGTTGAGGAAGGAAAAGCCCCATTGCGGCATTGTAGCCGAACCGGATCTTCATGCTCCGGTCACCAGATACCGCCACAAGGTGAGTTATTATACTGTCGCATTTCGTTGCGCGTTTCCGTTTTACCGTTAAAGATGGAAGGAGGGCAACACGCCTTTAAGCGGATGTTTATGGGTATCGGTGGACTCCAACGACTTATAGGCCTCCTATAAAAAAAAGAAATTGACGAAAGTTGAAATTCAGCACCTGTAATATACACTTTGAATTTCCGACTCTAAAAATTTTCCATTTCCCGTTAAAGCTTTCAAATTATTACCGGCGTGTTTATTTCGATTTGGAATTCGATTTCCTAAAATGTCTCAGTGTCGTTTCATTTGCTATTGGTGAACGTTATGGAATAAACGATAGGTTCGTCGCCCGACTCCATTGCATGCTTACCAAATTATACAATTTCTCGTTTAGAGAGGGCTTTTACTCGATTGCGCCAGAAGAAGGGTAATGATTTTTGAGCATGTAATGTAGATTTTTATGTTCCCTGGATTGTACCTTAACTATATTTCCTGGTTGGTATGTTTAGTAACAGGTATGCTGCGTTGCAGCCGATTTAGGCCGGCACAAATGGGAAGGATTGTATTTCTATGCGAGATATGGTCTAAAATTTGGAAATCCACAAGAGGATAAAAGGGTAATCCACATAGCTCAAACAATCAGCAAGCTGTAGATACAATGGGCAGGACACATTGCTCGCAGAAAGGATAACCGTTGGAGAAGAAATTCTGTCGAGTGGCGGCCCCGCACCGGAAGACGGAGTGTTGGATGTCTTCCTACCTGGTAGACTGATGATTTGGTTAACGTGTCGGAGAGCCGCTGGATGCAAGTGGCTCGTGGCCCTCACCTATGGCGCTCTATGGGGGAGGCCTATGTCCAGCAGTGGACGTCGTCCGGTTGATGATGACGATGATAATGATGAGCCGGGAAGGCATCTCTCGCTCACGTGACAACGTCGTAAAGTGAACGGCTTGACCGATTTTAACGTTAGGTATCGTTGGATTCGTCTTGATAATGAGGGTGAGACATACACACACAGACGTACATAATGTTGTTTAGAACGTAACTAATATAATACATATCATTTTTGGTTCAATACATTTATAAAAATATAAGAGATACGATTTCATAGTTAACATATTTTTATGCAAAGTCAACCTAACGTGTATCATTGTAAGTCGTTTTTGCAATGCAGCTTTTGTTTAAAAAATGTGCAAAGTTCAAACATCTTTCCTTGAAATGTCAACATTGCGCGCATGTGTTTAAGTTGTTTTTACAGAGTGCATAATCTGACAGTTGCAAGTTTTTTATACGGACGGCTTTGAGACGCTCTCTGTATAAGTATATTGGTATTTTTCTAAATCATTGGCTCAATATTAAAAATTAAATTTATTTTTTAACGTTTCCATTGTAGATGTTATTACACATTGTTCCTATTTCAGTTTTTATGGCTAATGAACGGTACGATGAAAAAATATTCTATTTATATATTTCAAGACAGGACTTGTAGACGCGGCGATGATTCATTCAAGATTGTTCTCGTTTCACAAAAATAAATGTTTTTTACTATCAATTATGAGAGTACTAATATCACCCCACGGTTTCACCCACATAACTGTTTCTATTCGTCGTAGCGTCATGCTATATAGTTTTATAGCCTTTCTGGATAAGCGGACAATTCAACACAAAAATATTTTTCAATTCGAGCCAGTAGATCTTGAAGTTAGCGCGTTCAGACAAACAAACAAACAAACTCTTAAGCATCATATAAGTTACTCCGGTCCTATTCGTCGTAGCGTCGCACTATGTAGGTCATACATAGCCTTCCTTGACAAAGGACTGTTATACACAACAATATTTTTTCATTTCGGGCCAGTAGTTCCTGACGTTAGCGCGGACAAAAAAACTCTTTAGCTTTATGTTATTATTATAAATAGATAATACATAGCACGCGTAGTCACAGGTTATATTCCTGTCAAGACCTGAAATTTATCACGACGAAGGCGAATAGTTTGTCACTTCTGTATTACGGGTGCTGTACCTTTGCGATTGCTAAGGTACTTAGAATCTTATTGAACCAGGAACTTAGGCTGTGGAAGCATTGACTTACAAAAATACGAAGATAAACGATTTCACACTGAACTGCCAGTCTATAGAGTCCTTGGTTGTACATAAAGACATTTGTTGCGAAGTCAATCTTAGTAGCATGTTTTAAAGTTGTTTTTACAAAGCAGATACTGATTAAGAGAAGTGAAATAGGTACTCAGTAACGACTTTGTTATAAACAAATGTGACTTATTCACAATAAGGTAAGGAAATTCGGGTAATATAATTATATTGGTTTTAGTGTAGCGGTTATATGCAGGAATGGGAGGAATCTTATAATATGTATACGTGTTTTTATCTACTAATGGGACCTCTAAAATAAATACTAATTTATTTTGATGTACATATGATTTTAGGCTTTTCGAGCGTTGTAAGGCTTGTGAATTAAAAGTTGTGAAGTTCTTATGTGTAAAAAAAAAAAGTTTCGTGGAATGAATATTGTCTTATAAATGAACCCAGTGGTCCTCTTTTTATACTAGAGGCATAAAAAAAAAATATTTGTGTTTAAAATCTACATATGTTTTTAAAAAGTTCCTTAACGTTTACTCCGTTTTATATACAGGTAAATGAACTTCTAAAATTTCTTGTGTCTTATACGACATATCTTCCACAACTAGTTCGTTTCTTAGCCAAAAATATACTAATATTTGCTTGTTTTTATTGCCTATGGCATCCTTAAGTATACGAGAACCTTCCTGTTCCCTATTGGATACTGAGTGATCTGTGGCTCCGTCATCAGAGTCCGGGAGTTCAATCGCCTTCAGTGGCGGATCCTCAACAGCTAATTTTTGAAAGTCTCTGTCTAACGCACTGAGGATTTCCTGGGTTTGATCACAATCATCGATTAACATCGATCAAGATATAACGCGGAATTAGAATATTGATATTGAGATGCTATATCGGCATATGGGTTATGGGTGTTTTTAATGTAAAAAGATTCTACACTTTGCTCCTCGGGATATTGTTCCACTTCAAGTGTAATGTGATCAGTATTAAATAAACAATTAACTTGTAGAGAGTTCGCGGATCGCAAATTGTGGCGAATTTTGATGAAATGTTCTATTATGTTGGTTATTATTAAAAATATCGCCTCTAAGTTGTTTATGAAATGTCGATTATTAAAATTACTACGATTATTAGATCGGTTCGCATTCTTTTCTTTATAAATTGTTTGAAAATTTTGTTCCTCTAATACGATTTTTAAGGCGACTTTCAGGGTAGTAACATCCCTTAATCTGATTATCCTAACTAGGTGGGATTGTAGATTGTAGACAAATATGTTATAAGATGTGTTGGCATAAATTTGTTGTTTAGCGAAATGTTTCGGTTCGGCGAAGTTTCCTCCATTTTATAAAAAAATTAAGCTCCTAATATGCTGGATCCGATGGCAGTATTCGAAGTAATTCTCTCCCCTATTTAATTTTAAACCTTCTAAAGCTATATAATCTTCCGCTCTAGGATCACCAAAATGTCGTTCTAGTGACGATTTTAATTCATACCAATTAATAATTTGATCCCACACTCCTACTAACCAAGCGGCTTCTCCCCTCAACCTACTAGTAATAACATGAAACAAGTATTCATATTGTGTTTGGTCACCCTGGTAGGTACGTAAACATATTCATACTTTTTTACGTAGAGAAGTATTAAGAATCCCCCTCGAATAGTGGAACAATGTTACTAATTTCATTAGATTTATTCCTATTCCTGTTAAACAAGATTGATTCCTTTCATAGCTAAACTAGCTGTAACATTTTCTTATTAAAAGAATATCCAAATGGATGATTACACTTCCAAAATCTATATACTATCTGTACCTATTACTTCTTTATTTAGTTTTCGACACAGAGTAAAAACACATGTACATAAAAACGATTAAAAATAGTTATCGGACGCAAAAGGAAAATCAATGAAAGGAAAGTGAATAAGAATTTGATCACTCACAGCCCAGTCGTTGCTCTCATGCTCCGGATTATCACCTGATGCTGTAATTTTGTTCTTCAGTCTTCCCATGTATTTAATTAATTGTTTTGTTCGATTCCACGCTAAAGATTGAAACGTATGTTGAGTCTTCAGAGTATCATAAAGAAACAACTCAGGGATTCCTACTCCGACTGCGCCAATTAAGTAATAATTTCAACAGAGCTACAGCTTATTCTAATATAAAAGTGATAATGGTCTTGACTAAAAACATGCATTATTTATATTATTCTAAACTGCTACGACCACAGATTAACTAGGACTAGCTGATGGTATTTCATAATATTCGTTTTAAGTAACATTGCTGACACAGGCAATCTGGCCAGGGCTGTCACACTTAATTAGTGCATAATTAATACATTTTTTTGAAAATCAATCTTACGAGCATGATTTTAATTTATGTTTATAAAGTGCATAATTTTAAATAGTGCATCATATTCGACAAGCCTTAGAACACACCAAGCGGTTATCCCCCGCGACCGCCACGGCTACGGGCCGTGATCCTAATTTATTGAATATTTGAATCCTACAGAAAATACGGTTCCGTAGGATGCATATATGTATGATGATGGTGTCGGATGCTAAGAACTTACGCAGCGATTTTTGTTTGCTGGGCCCGCGGCAGTGGTTTGCAGTTTAATCTGTAAAAGATTTAATCACATTTCACGAAGCGTTTTTGGCCGCTGTTATTCGACGGTTGGTCGTAGCCGCGGCGGTTTCCGCCCACGACGTTTGCGACGGTTGACAGTCTAGACTTTAAGTGATTGTAAATGTCTCGTGAATTTTAAATAGAGCCGCGAATCATTGCAGCGGACGCGGGGAAAAGAATCGCTCCATGAGCATTTAGCCTCAGCTACTTTAAATTTTTTAAGATAATCGTTACTGCTGTTGAAGGTGTTAAGTTACGTGAATCATGTAAAGCTGGATGTTCAGCAATCTACTTATACATTACTTTACACAATATTTACGTGTACCTTCTCCAAGGAAATTGCGTATAATAAGGCTCGGCAAAATAGATATTCCGCTTGTTACGTATTCCCTTTTATGTCGGTTTTATTTCATTTATAAAATTTGTTGTTATCCCGTGAAACAAGAAAACGTTTGTACATATTTGATCACACGTGCCTTTATATAGTTTAGCGCCTACATCAGTGGTTCCCAAAGTTGCTTATGTTGCTATGCTATATGCTGGGTAGCATTTATACCAATTAAACCAGGATACCAATTTCTGAACTCATTTTGAATGCTGTCTTTGGAAAAACCATAATTAGTAATTAGATACCTATAAGGTAGGACATTCAATAGGGCCCACGGAATATTCGCTTGCGACCCGACCAGTGTGTTGGTGCCGCGTAGATTGTTTAACCCTGGCCTGCAGATTAAGTATCATATTTTGGTAAGCCTACTGTGAATTTAGAAAATAAATGACCATTCTACCTGTATTTCTTACAATGTGTATCGTAAAACGACCCTTGTTAGGATTGTAAAATTATAGCGATCCGCCCCGACTTCACTCGTGAATAACACGGAACAGATTGCTACCATAACGAATAAAAACTATTTCCAAATAAGGTATTAGTGTGTGTATAACACACTAATACCTTATTTGGAAATAGTTTTTCTTGTGAAACGGATTTTCTTGCGATTTTCACTAATGGAGTATCCGTTTGTCTCAGGAAATATAGTCCAGTAGACTGAGAAAATCGATCACATACAGACAGGCTCTCGGGAAATTTATTTTAAACATTGTCGGCTCATTCATGTGTGGGGGGCAGGTGAAAAGGATGGCTGCGCATCAGGATACTAGTTGTGCTGATGTTCATGGGCGTCAGTAGTCGTAAAAAGGATTCGATTTCTCGTTTGTCCCCTATACACGCACGCGAAAAAGAAGGATAGGTAACGACATAGCTGCATCGAGATAATCAGGACCGACGAGGCCGATGACAACTTCTATCTTTGTGGTGTCAGGCCCCAGAAAGGGGAGAGTGAAATAACAAGAGATCACTCAAATAATGTGTAGGGAGTCAAGAATTGCACGTTGGGGCACAGAGCCGGTGAGCAAATCCCCGTGCATCTCCCATGATTCGCTCCGTATACATGGGTGGAGGTGGGTAAATGTATAATTAAAAAAAAACACTAGTATTGTATGGAGATCTACTCGCTCTTGGCTAATTTTTAATTAACGACGCCATTGTTCGTGCCATCTGCTTAGACACGCGATGCTAGCCGTAACACAACACTACACGGCCACTATATATGTATACCTCGCTGGAATGTGAATCCACTCCCCGTTTCTCTTTCACCTTACCCTGCGCCGCCGTTGCGTCAGTACGTCGGCGCACTGTGCCCGAGCGCAGATTTGAGGTCATCGACGTCAGATCTACAGTGATGGTAACCGATATATATACAATGAAAATCTATTATCTGTTTTCAATTTATTCTGTTTCGTTTGTTATTTGATACATCAAAATAACGGACGAAATATGTACCTATCTACTTATCACTTGGATAAATGAATAAATTTTATATACTATTTCCATAATTATTTAATTTCAATTTACATATACGGCCGGCTTCCAATTATCATCATCAGGCAAACAAATATTTGTAAGTGCACAACATGTTGTAATTATCATTTGAAACTTACTAATCACCGAATAATTTTCAGAGACGCGAAACTGAAAATGTACGTTGCATTAAAATCTCACATTCAGATGCAATTTACTATTCTCGCTTCAAGTTGAGTGAAAATTAATGTTTCGCAAACACAAATTTCTTAGTAGGTGTACAATTTAGTTTGTCCCACCACTATCAGCCATAGTGAAAAGTATATTAACCGCGAACTAGCAGTGCGCCGCGGTTTCTCCCTCGTAGTTCGCATGCTCTGCTCCTCTTTTTCACAGCGTTGTGGTATAGAGCGATAATCTTCCTAGCTAAATAATTCTTTCGGAGTTAGCCATCGAAAGAATTTTGTGAATTGGATCAATACTTGTTTCCTTTTGGTGACGGGGGCATACGCATTTCGGCACCTTCACTGGCCCTGGGTGGTTCTGTGGTGTGTGGGGCTCGCATCCATCGCGTTCATCACGACACTGAGTCAGTCCCCTAAGGGACCGATGCCTACTGCACGTTAGGATTGCCCCGCACCACGAAACCTTCACCTGTTTCTCTTTTTTCACCTCTTCTTATAAGCAAAATCTTTTAACAAAATTTTTCTTGTATTAAGAGTATAGGATTCTTATAAAAGGAGCTTTGAAGTCTCATCTTCTTATAAGAGGGGTACAAAGAGCTGCCCCCTCGGTTCCATTGGCATCGCCAGGTACCTGGTTCACCCAAGGCTACTGAGCTCCAAAGCCACTAAAAAGTCTTGAACCGTGGTGGGTCGATCAATAGCTCCTAATATAAACACGTTCAATCAAACCAACTATACATCTTTATAAAATTAGTAATGATTCCACAAATTCCCACTTTCATTCCCGAGTCGATCTTAAAGGTAGGTTTTTCTGCTAAAGCTGTGCCGTCAAAAAGAGGCCGTGACATAGGTGGATGACGTCACTAGAACGTTGAGTACTCAAACTAATTGCCTGATTGCGAAGATTGACACCGAAAGGTCCTATTGGTATACGAGTACATACTACGGACTAGCGACGTCATTCAGCGTTGTGTCCACTGTACGACGGCAGCGCTTACAATTAAATATCAAGCCAAACTTTGATTACGATGACGTTTTAAAGTTTTCAAACTAAGTTACAGTCCGGAGATGGCAAATCGTCGTTCTAGCGTAGAATTTGTCATTCTTAAAAAAACTCGCAATTTTTCTAAATTCCTTTAAATTTGACGTGACATGACGGGTGCGCTAGCTAGTACAGCGTAAAGCTCTGATGTGTTGTAATACCTGTCATGTGTGAGAAACCGCAAACCGATGCCAAGTACGTTTTGAGATACGAGTTTGTATTACACGCGAAATTCAACGCCACGTCTTTAAAATTTCAAACTAGTTGTCCTATAATAGAATACATTGTAGTATGTTCAAGAGATCAGGGCAGGAGATGTACGAGCTCTGGGCAGGGTCAAAAGGTGTTAGTAGGATTTTCAATTTAAAATAACAGTCCAAAGTCGGGAAGCTGTTGTCGTCACCTCTACGCGCCTCGGAGAGCAGATCAAGACGTCGGTCTCGCGTATAATTCCTCTCCAGTCCCGTCGGAATGCCGTCTGTTCGGATTAGGAGAACAAGTTGTATGCTGTAATAAATTGTTCCGTGCCGCCACTACTCTTTAGAAGTGGCTGCCAAATCAAATCCATAATGGGGACGCGAGAAAATTATGTTAAATATGATGTGCAAGAGTAGGCAAATTCCCCACCATGGTTCAAGCCTTGTCGTGGCGATGGGGCTCAGTACCCTGGGGTTATCCGTGACACCTTGGGCGTAGCCAGTTGAACAGAGGAGGTGGCGGCTCTTAGTACCCCTCCTATAAGAAGAGGTGACTAAAGAGCAGGAGGAGATGCCGCTCTTTGTATCCCTCTTATAAGAAGAGGGGACAAAAGAGAAAAAGGGGCGGCGCTTTTGCGCACTGGGCAAGGGGCGAGGATGGGAACCTCACCCCATTGCACTGTCCCAAAGTCGGTGGGGTTGTCCTGTGGTGCGGGACAACCCCATCTGTGGAGGTGGTGTCGGTCTCTTCGGGGGCTGACTTGCCATCGAGGTGCCCTGATGATTTGTTGTTCCGGGGCACCTCATCAAAGGCGGCATCAAAGGTGGTTTTTGTGGGTATTCGGCATTATAATGTGCCGCGAGCCCCACACACCACTGGACCCCACCCAGGGCCAGTGAAGGCGAGTAAATGCGTTTCCCCGCGTCAACAAAAATAAAAGTGTAGGCAAATTAAACATTGTGTGTACTTCAAGGACGCTTTCAATTCCATCCAGAGTTTCTTTGCCTTATTAAGTAGTGAACTAAAAATTAGTTCTATTATAAAATTTTAAAATTCCAACACGTAATCGATAACGAAATGAATGGACTCGGAAAACTGGAACACTAAATAATTCATCCCAGAAGAGGGATGATTTTTAAATTCGTCGTCATATCAATGGGAGCGTCGGGACGTGAAGGGACAAACTTTTATGACGAATCCCTAAACGGGTCTGAACAATTTGTTAAGGTCAAAGGTCCTTTGTGGGTGTGTGCTGACCAGTCTCATTGTCCCGGCCCAAGTATCATCGACATGTTAAATTAAAGGCTGCGTCGCCAAGTTTATGTATAATTTAACTTTGCATCTACTATCGGAGATTATAATAAATATATAATCTGTGTATTCCAGTTACGGCTGGACTTAACTCGAACGAATACGATTCTGAATAGTCGCGAGAGATGTAAGCGTGGGAAAACGTTACGCCGGTGTTACCCTCAACCCGTTACTATGTCACACAGTTTTGCATTTTCTTTATAGTATATGGGGCAAACGAGTCGGATTCTTTTTATGTCCACCAACATTCATGAACATCCGCATGATTACTATGGAGGAGAGGAGGTCCTCCTCCCATGCAACGAACCACCGGCTGCTCACGAACCGCACGAACGTGACACAGGTTGTCACTTTACGGCCGCATCATGTGAGTGGAAGGTACCTCCCCGGTTGTGTCGGCTCAATTCTGCTGGAATGCAACATGGCACTACGTCTTACTAAAATCTCCATATATTATTTTAAACCGCGCACTTAGTAGCTTAGTACGTTTCTTAAGAAAACTCAAATGAGTGTTTATTTTACTAGTTGCAGGGCGAAGGGTTGGGAGTGACTACGGACGCGTGTTAACGATGCCTCGAATCTTCTTTAGATTCGAAATGTTATTCGAGGTGAACAACCATTTTCTTCAATTTCCTACCGCGCACGACGTTGATGTGGAACCAGCTGCCATCGTCGGGATTTCCGAACCGAACGAGACGGGGTCCTTCAAGAAAAGCTTACTTCCATCTTAAAGGACGGCAACGCGCCTGCAAAACCAACCTCGGGTTATGCGGATGTAGTTACCAACACCTGCTCGTTTGCCCCTTATCCTACAAAAAAAACCAGAGAATGATATTTGCATGCTATTTGCTATGACGACTAGCTGGCGTATACAACTATACTAAAAATCTTTAAATATATAAAGTTTCTTAAATTAATCATCATAATTATGATTGTATTCACTATTATTATATTATATTTTCATTGCTCTGCTAAAATTGATAAAAAACTTAACACAAGTCCTTACGGTACTTAACAAGGTGCCCGGCTAACATGGTGCGATAAGTCCACAGGCATTATTACTATTATTATTAATAATTTGTCATCGTCATGTTTCGTATTGCTCAGCTTACACAATTGTAGTCTTCGTTTCTACGAGGGTTCTTCAAGACACTAACCTTATTAATAAAAAATGTATTTATCTGTACACTTTTTGCATGTCCAGCATAATGTAATACGTTTGGAATACAATATAGTTTGCACAATCGCAAATAGGATCATAGGCAAATTATTTAACCGACTTCATAAAAGGAGGTTATCAGTTCGACATGTATGTATTATGTAATACTATCGCAATTGTCAAATATTCTCATACTACAATCTGTTAGGACTTACAAACAGATATATAACATTTTAGGTTTTTCTTCCATTTACTTCAAATTAACGGTTTAGTACTTTTATATGATATGCGACTTAAATAAAAACTTTATTTTAATTATAGATAAATATTCACCGTCTCTAAAACACCGCATTTAAAATGTTAAAAATAAACTAAATTGTTGAGTGCAGTGCGGTGTATTGAAGTCAGTTTAATTTTAAATATAAATTATTTTTTATAATATGCAAAATAAAACCGGCGATAAAAACTGTTTATGTATCCGTGAATTGAAAAAACATAAAATCTGTATACTCAAAGTGTGTTATAATGCATTTTTTTAATGAGACAGGGGACAAAGGAGAAGGTAGATAGTGTCACTATCTACCTTCTCCTTTGTCCCGCCTCTAGACATCTGTAAGACTAGGCGTCTTACAGGCGCGTTGCCGGCCTTTAAGGAATAGGTTTGCTCTTTTCTTGAAGACCTCTAAGTCGTCTCGGATCGGAAATACCGAGGGAGGCAGCTACAGTACAGTAGTGCGCGGTAGGAAGTGTCGTTTAAACCACTGTTTTGGACTTACGGACATCAAGGTGATGTGCATGGAACTTACAGTTCTGTCTCGATGTCCGAAGATAGAATTCTGCTGCGGGTATTAAGCCGAACCATTCCTCGGAACACTCCCCGTGAAGAAGACGATAAAAGACGCACAGTGAAGTCTTTGGTCCTACGAAGAGATGTCAGTCTCTTCGTAGGACCAAAGAATCGAGCTGTCCGGCAATGACTTTGTCGTCAACAGTTCGAGTCGCTCTACGTTGTATGCGGTCA
The DNA here is from genome assembly GCA_017140195.1 of Eumaeus atala. Lineage (NCBI taxonomy): Eukaryota > Metazoa > Arthropoda > Insecta > Lepidoptera > Lycaenidae > Eumaeus > Eumaeus atala. The sequence continues at coordinate 86,514 of JAFELO010000809.1, forward strand.
AATGTAGCGAGCTGATATTGCGGAGCCCCTGTCCAAAGGTGGGAGCGGTAGTCCACATGCCGTCCGCCGTGCCGGTAGGTCCGACGGGACCTGCGCCTTGTAAAGTTGCAGCCGATGGGCTGGATTGAAGTATTGCTTCGCCCTATTGATCACGCCCAGCTCCTTTGAGGCTAATTCAGCTCTAGCTTCCAAGTGACCGCGGAACTAACGTAAGTCGGTATATCGACACCAAGTTTTGCGACACTAGCTGAAGGGTGACTTTTATGCAACGCATCAAGATTTACGAGGTTAATTTACGTAAAATAAAATACGTCAGGCCTTCCAGGCTGTTGTAGAATATAAAATCTGGTTACAATCGATAAAAAATATTCTTCTTACGCAGAAGAAAAGAGTAAAGAGTTTTTTTACAGTACAGGGGGTTGCAAACAAGAAATCGACGCCTATGGTCATCGTTGTTGTTGTTGTTGTGCACATGCCTTGCCCTCCTTTTCTCTTATCCCCCGTGTGTCAGTTGAAGTAAACGTGCCACGTGATTATTGCATTGCTGAAACTACGGACTTGACTGCCTCGTGGTCTACTGGCAAGCTCATTCAACCTCAGTCGTGAGTCCCATAGGAATAGGAGAATGACGGTAAACTTGTGCCTGCGCACACACTTGAGCACTATATATGTCCTGCGCAGTTGGGGCTAGGCTCTATAGGGATGACCGCCGTGGCCGAAATCGACTATGCATACAACATTATACAATATTGTTATATGCTAAGTGTGATTATGGTTCACTATACGCTTACGATCCCTCTGGTCGTTAAGGTTTCAGCTATTAAATGCATATGGTCGTCAGGTTTTACGACTTCTAAACGATCTCTTGCAATCTCTCCTTGCACAGGCGGTTTAGACTTTGAGATTATTCAAACATTTGCAACCTCATAAGTGTTTTGTGCAAAACTATCATCACCACATGGTTTCACTCGCCTAACTCCGGTCCTATTCGTATGTGGCAATCACAAAAATATTTTTTTCAAGTTGGTCCAGTAGTTCCTGAGATTCAAACTAATACCTGCAGTAATAGGGTTGCCTATGGCTTTTTCTCTTCGGACCTGAACTCATGCATTGGAAGTGAAGACAAGCACACTACATCTTCATCGGACTGCTTTCAGTGGTTGTCTGGCGACGAGACTAGGTTTGGGGTCGAAAGAGTGATCGACATCAGATGGGAGAAATGCATCCCTTATTAGAGTGTTTGTAACGGCAAATTTAACTATTATTATCATGGCCAGAGGGACCGAGAGTGTCTCCGACCCCTACTCTGACATCTGGGGTAGCTTGTGCGCGTTATCTAAAGTGGCATCGGCGCTGACGAGAACGGTTGGCTCATGGAGAGGATCTTGACTGAGGCCTATGGCTTCCTTGCTCTATATTATACCTATCGCCATAAGACGTATGTACCTTTCGTTTTTTTATAGATTGTTATACATGGAGGTAAATGCATGCTTACCAGAAGAGGCAATACGAATTATTACATATACAAATGTGCCAAAGCATGCTTATGAGAAGAAGCAATACCAATTATTTCGTACACAAATGTGCCAATGCATGGTTATAAGAAGAAGCAGTACAAATTATTACACACACAAATGTGCCAATGCATGCTTATAAGAAGAAGCAATACGAATTATTACACACACAAATGTGCCAGTGATTGCTTATAAGAAGAAGCCATACGAATTATTATAGAAACAACATATGTCGACATATAGGGTAACGTTCAGTCCGCGGTCATTTAGAAACGAAAGCCAAATTAGCCTCAAAGAAGCTGGGCGTGCTGAATAGGGCGAAGCAGTAATTCAATCCAGCCCATGCGCTCCAACTTTACAAGGCGCAGGTCCGACCGGATATGGAGTACTGCGCCCACCTTTGGGCAGGAGTTCCGCAATATCAGCTCGTTTCATTTGACCGCATACAACGTAGACCCACTCGAATCGTTGACGAGCAATTCCTTATCACACGAAAGCTAAAAACTTGCAGACGGAAGGCTATATCTAGCCATAAAATAAATATTTTTCAAGAAACAATTCATTAGAGCCATAAAACCTGAACGCGACCGTAATTCAAACATTTATGACCGTTGATCCAACGAGATGAGGCGAAATATGTCGGAATCGTAAAGGATCTGCCTTTTATGTTATACTCTTATCCTTTAATCCCCATTTAGAAAACGTGGGTATATTTTATTTGTAAAGCGTGGGCTATTAAAAAGAAGCATACAGTTGTGAATAATCGTAATATCTTGTTTATCTAGATGTTGTTATATTGAATTGATGACCGATTGGCTCAATAGGCAATTTAGGTTAGTACACGCGTTACGACAACGGTTGCGGATTCGAATCCCGCTCGACCTGAGCGAAAATTGATGTCTATTTGTGTATGTGAATTGTGGGTGTGAAAAATCTTCGAAATAGAACAATTATTAAACTTTTAAATAAAATGTTAATTACGATGCCGTTGTCTAGTAAATGTAAAACAAGTCCTTACGGTATTTACCACGGAGCTAAGCTAACGTGGTGTGATAAGCCTCAATGTGTTTCATCAATGGACAGAGTGATTCTCGAGGAAGATTTCAGTGTAGAATATGTTAAGGCAACAAATTCTTGTCATTCACAGACGAAGCCGCGGTGGATCGCTAGTATTATATATCATGTGAAAGCTTGTTTTTTAATTTATCATGCAATAACTACTAAATTTGGTAAAATTAGGTACATAATACAAACATTACATAACCTAAAAAAAAACTTTTATTTCAAAAAAACAATGTTTACAAGCGTTGGATGTGATACTTTGTTTGGCATAACAAGAGGAAAACTAAAACGTTACTATATACTTGGGGTGGAGATTTTTCGTGACGGTATGCGCTCCCATCGTAAAAATGTCCCTCACCATTTTTATGTAACACGCTAAATGTCTTCAAAAAAAAAAATACATAGTTTAACTCTCGATCGCTTTTTCGCGAATAAACCAACGGGGCTCAGCTAGTTCACGTTATATGGAAATACGGCCGCATCTAATGGGTACTATAGGAATCTTGAACTGACGTAGGATCTTTTATTTGGCTTGTTTGGAGATCATGGCGGTTTGACGTTTTAGAGGTATGGAAGCTCTCTTCTTCAAGGTTCATTAAATTAAAAATACATTCTTAAACCAAAAACTGTTTTAATGTATATTGTACGAATATATTCATACAGTTCTTTGCATGCGTTTTTTTCTTCCCTCTTATACTAATAGGCAAAAGTGTAAGTATACTATTATTAGGAAGTTCAGGTTAACTTAACGATTAACAAACAAAAATTGACAAAGTAAAAATATTAAATTCAAAATTATATTCTTCAGAAATCTAATTCTATTTTCAAATCCCACGTCTGTCATATTAGGAAGTTAAAAGCAATTCATTTTAGCGCAGCTTAGGTCGCATCTAGAGGTTATATAAATATTTTACAATGGACCTGATTTCACATTCTATATGCGACTTCCCAAGTTAGCTGTTGCCAAATATTATGATCAGCTGTTTCTATGCTGAACGCGTGCTTCGTCATTTTATTTCATTGTGTGAATGTAACTGTGAGAATTTAGTCACTGTTTAAACTATGAAGTCATATTTGTAAATTTCTCGTGGTCTGGTAGTAAGCATTAATTAGTCAACCACAGATAGTAAGGTTGTTCAACCTCAGGTTGGACACCCGGGTGGGACCAAATGTAAATATTGGAATTTTTAATTTCCAACAACAGTCTGAAGTCAGGATGCAGCGCGTGCTTTAGAGACAATGTTAAGCCGTAGGTCGTGCTGCAGATTTCTAATATATAGTTTAGGAAATAGAGAGTGTATGAAGGACCACCGCATACAAAATTCGACCAAGACAACTAACTTGTAGTGTCCATTTGATTACAGGTCGGCCATGTGTTAGCCAATTTTCGTCATACTGGTATGACTCGCAGGGGAACAAATTGTAAGACAAATTATATTTCCTTTAGTGAAGGGTGACCCGTCAAATGAAATTTTGTTAAAAGTTGTTACAATAGAAGTATTGTAGCAGAATACTCTAGGTTTAAATTAAGAGCACTGGAAAACATCACAGTATGAATACATCTATACTAATTATGAAATCTGTGTCTGTGTGTGATCGACTTTCTCAGAATGTACTTAACGGATTATCATTAGAGTGATTCCTGAGGAAGGTTTTCAGTGTATAATTTGTTAAGGTAGCGAGCCAATTTTACTCATGGGCGTGGGTAGGAATTAGGGTGACTACATAACTTGTATACTTCATTTCTACCCATTCTAACATATACTGATAATTTTCTTCATTATAACTTATACCGTTAATTTTCTTCATTATAACTTATACAGTTAATTTTCTTCATTATAACTTACACAGTTAATTTTCTTTATTATAACTTATACAGTTAATTTTCTTCATTATAACTTATACAACTAATTTTCTTCAGTATAACTTGTATAGTTCATTTCTTATTTTTAGCTAAACATTAATCACCACAATTTACAATACGGCTACATTTTAAATCAAGACCTCTGTCTTGACGGATAGATATTTTACCGGCATAACGGATGGCTAGGGAAATGTCATGATTTCTTTAAATTGAATTCTAACACTTCTCTTTTAAGCTTACACTATACATTTATATACAAAAGCCATAAGAATAAAAGAAGCGAAGTTTAACACGGAGCCTCGAACGTAGTCTACGAGTTGATTTTTAGGATAAGTGCCCATCCCCAAGTCTATTTATGGACAGTGCTCGACAATTCCAGATAGTTCGTACGGATGCGGCCCTCGAGTGTTATCGAGTGCTTGAGCCTGACGTTTCATTTGTCCCAGTCAGCCCCAAAGAAAAGGGTATTTATTGACTTCTCCTTTATGTAATTGAGCCAAATTGATTTTATATTGAAATAAGGATTTCTATTCCTAGAATTTTTAAATCTATTAGGAAGATGTTGAATTGTTTTCCTGTTCTATGAATGTGTTGTATCCGCGACAAAGAAAAGCATCTCTAGGAAACCTGTAACGAGTAAAATGATCGACCACTTATAGATCAACAACAAACAAAAATAAAAGTGGTTTCGAGAAGTATGCATCTAGAAATTGGCCGTATTAATCCCGATTATTATATGTTATCCTTCAAGCAATACGGGCCCGCGTATTCACAAGCGATTCTGAAGAACGTATAGCGTCGATGGCCGCCTAAGTATTGTCCTGTGAATAGATCCACGGGACCCTATGCGTGGAAGCATACTGTGAAAACTCTGAACTCACAGTATTGTTTGTGAATACGGACGCTATAGCTTAGGATGACTACTGTGTCGCGTTTCGCAAGGTTGTCACGTTTATTACGAATACCAGCGATAGACGGTCACATGTCATTTGGTCTCAAAGGATTGGTCGTCAGTAAAAAACATTGGGTGCTCCCACTTTTAGCCTTCCCCCTTTACTTTTAGCCGTACTATCCTTTGCAATTAAATCAAATTTTTCTCGCATTACCTTTTTATAAGTAGAGAAAAATCTGTCCGTAAAAATATAATCCAAATGTCGTCTAAAAATAAAACCATTCATTCTATTGTGTGCTTTTTGATCCTTTATTTTTGTTTGATCCTTATACTGTTCCGCCGTCGCTTAATTTTTGATTTCAAGACCTCTCTAAGCAAGAAAAATATTTCTTTGAAAGTGTACGTTTGAGTTTATTTTTCTGTTCTTTACGTCGTTTCGAAAGTAAGCTGTAACTGTGTATTATAATGAAAAATGTTATTACAGTAACACAGGCAGTATGAAGGCAATGTTGGCGTGGTTGGTGCCGTATATGAGGGCAGGACGAAAGGAAGGATGGAAGGGTCGGACTTATATAGAGTAAATGTGGGATACATTTTTCATAGCTCTCTGCCATCATCTTTCATCATCATCACCATTTGCCCACCTTCACCCGCTCCTTTACACCTCTCGGTATACAGAACGAATCGCGGGAGATGTACAAGGGTTTGCTCAACGGCTCTGTTCCCAAACGTGCAATTCTTCGAACTCACAATTCAACTGCCCTCTCAATATTCCACTTTCACCTCTGGGGCATGAAATGGCGTGCCTGTGGGCCATGACATGACCCCACTGAGACAGAAATCGTGTTCGGCCTCGTGAGTCCTCACTAAAACCATTCAGCTACGTCGCTACCTATCCGTCCTCTTCGCTTGCCACGTATGGGCAAACGTCTTCAGTTTGCTATCATCATCATCTTCAGCCGGATGATGTCCACTGCTGGACATAGACTTCCCCCTTAGAGAATAATTTACGGTCACAAGGCACTTCTGTCCGGCTCCCAGAATGTTGGACGGCCTTCTACCCGATGGACTGACACTTGGTTAAGGTATCTTACTTATACTATAATATATGTTTATAAATTGCCGTCATGACGGAGCTGAGACGTGAATACTTACTATGGGGCCAGTCAATCGGCTCGAAGTCGCTCAGCGGGCAATGGAAAGAGCTGTGCTTGCTACGACTCTCAGGGATTAAATCCGGAAAGAAGAAATTCGCACGAGAACTAAAGTCATCGACATAGCTCTGAAGCCTAGCAAGCTGAAGTGGCAGTGGGCTGGCCACATATGTCGTCGCTCCGACAACTGTTGGAGCTGACGGCTTTCAGAGTGGAGACCGCGCCAAGGCAAACGTAGCGGGGTGAGGAAAGCCGCAGATCGCGATCAGTAGCGCGTCTTGCGTGAGGCCTTTTTAGCAGCAGCAGTAGAATAATGTCAGCTGAAGAGAGAAGAGAGATTTATAAATGCAATTTTCTTATCTCTCATGTGCGAATCGAAATTTGTTGGATTGCTACGATTAACGTGCTAAATTGCGTCTAAAAACGTTATACGGCATCCGAACTTCGTTCTAAAGTGACGTCATAAAATATACCGGCGCCCTTACATTTATTAAGCGAGTGCAGCTGATGACACCAAATATGTTGTAGTAATAAAGACCACATATGTTATAACTTTACGAATCGTAACCCTCAAGTTATTAGAAAAAATACGGAGCTTATTTCGTATTATATTATAAAAGCTGACCCGGTCATGAATTGCTGTAGTTGATATGATCGAAATAAAATATAACCTATATTTAAGTTGGATCAGACTACACAAGTATGCCAAATTTCAACTAAAATTTGATCAGAGATATAACTACTGAACGCATTTGGATGACATTTGGCACACATTTATCCCTCTTTTCCCTTTTTCACCACATCCTTCTTCTTAATATTAGGGAACTGACGCGGAGATGTTTCCAGATTGATATCTAAAATTGTGACAAATTCACCACATCTGTTCAGTAGGTTTAGCGTTAAAGAGTAACAAACATACATACAAACATTCGCATTTATAATATTAGTAGGACATACAAAAGTCATGCGCTACAATCGTTCTTCTACTCCGGCTGAATCGCAACAAATACAGCAAATTAGAAAAGATAAAAACGCAGTAAATTGAAGGCAGTCGCCATAAAGCTTAAATTGATAAAGTTTCTTATATAACATTCAGAGATCCACACGAATTCTTCGAATTTTAATTTCGCTTTTCATTTTACGCCTCTTTAACTTTGATATTTATATTAAATCTTTTTGATTTTGTATATTTCGTTTAAAAGCGCCATTTTGCGATACACGAAGCTTTCTGTGTATTTAAGTGATTTCCACGGCGATATATTTGAATACAGATTTTTTTACTACATATTAATTATCATCATTTTGCGAGAGGCGGTACCATGCTGTATTGCAGCCCAATTCTAATCTTACACTTCGCTTGTATGACACTGCCGTGAAGTGACGGTTATGATGTCGCGTTTTTTGCGGTTTCTGTATCAAGGCCACGGCCTGTGGCCTATTTGATAGGAGTAGAAAGGAGGGTAATGCATCATCCTATACACCGGATCGGGGATGGGGATGGGCGTCGGTTATCGCCAAAATATCATTTCACTGCTGACGTTCTGAGCTATGTTGGTGACCCTGGTTTACAAGCGGATCTGCAAATTTTGGCCCGTGTCTTGCATAGTAATTACAATCGTAGCTCTTACTAAGGCGCGCTCTGTAACTCTGAGCTTATTTAGGAGCTACATGTAGACTTGTAAAGACTAGTGCACATGTAAGCTTCTAAGTAAGGAAGTCGTATGTAAAATGTTAATCAGTGATATTTAAAATGTTTTTACGAGTTCTCAATGATACTGGAGTTTGAGTTTGAAAATAATTTATCGGGTATAAATCCGAATCCGTCAAATTGTTGCATATCTTTCAAGATACTTACATAGTCTGTATTGTGATGACAGCTGTGACAGCTGATACCCGTGTCGGACACAGATAATATCCAGTACGGCCCTGAAGGCTATGAGCTGATGACACTTTGTGTGTGTACCTCGACGATGTGTTATAGCTTGCCATCGTACACCTGGTAATCCATCTCTTAGGATAGCCACACAGCCCTCCGTGGGTCGTCCTGACGTAACGCAACAACACATACAATTATATCACACAAATAAAACGAAAGCTTTATTTCAAAATTGGAAGGTAGCATGGGCCAGCACCCGATGGAGTAGGTATATTGTTAAGCGTTATCTTTTTTCCCGATTTTGGGCAGTTACAGGGCAGTTGGCAAGTTAGAGGTAAGAGTTCTTCAATTGTATTCATTTTGATAAACATACCGACATACTGACGTGCTTTGATAAAAGATGTAACACTTTAGTAAGAGGTGCCTTGCTGCATGCCAGCGAAATTGGGCCGGCACTAATGGGAGGTACCTCTCGCTCATATGATACGTGCGTAAAGTGACAGCTATGCTATGTTTCCTGCGGATTGTGAGTAGCCGATGGCCCATTGGAGAGGAAGAGGAAAGGCGGGCAACACGCCAATATGCAGACGCATAACAATAATACGAATGTCTAGTAGTCTATTTCTAGTCTTTTAGTCTCATATCGCGGGTCTATGCTAATATTATAAAGAGGAAACATTTGATTGCTGTTCTGCCGGGTTACGCCACCAGGCGACTACTCGGCCTAATACCTCTTCTATATGCATACTAATATTATAAACAGGAAACATTTGATCGTTTGTTTGTTTGTATTCAATAGGCTCAGGAACTACTGGACCGATTTAAAAAAAATATTTTACCATTGAAATCTTACGTGTTGAACGTAGGCTATATAACATTTTTGATCGTTATTGAAAATATACCAAAGTAAATCTTTTTCTGCAAAAAATATTGACAACCAGCTGGCCCGTCATCCTCTTTATATTGACAACTAGCTGGCCCGTCATCCTCTTTATATTGACAACCAGCTGGCCCGTCATCCTCTTTATATTGACAACTAGCTAGTCCGTCATCCTCTTTATATTGACAACTAGCTGGCCCGTCATCCCCTTTATATTGACAACCAGCTGGCCCGTCATCCTCTTTATATTGACAACTAGCTGGCCCGTCATCCTCTTTCAGTCATCGTCTTTCATTCTTCTTATGAACTATTATTATTGAATTTGTTGTCATTACCATGAAACACCATTACCAAGAATTAATAATTTTATACTTTTGTAAATCAATGAATTTTTGTCATATTTCGTGAAATGTCCGTGCGAAGCCGGACGGACTGCTGGTATATACATAATTTACCTGCAGCTATCGTTTCTTAACTTCAAAAATCAAGAAAATACTGACACGTAATATATGCTAGCGAAGAGACATTAACTACAACTGTTTGTTTAAACTTCCAGATATTCCGTGTATGTTGAAAAACGACAACAACTCTTGATTAACCGCAGTCAAAGAGCGAAGTTAGCGCAAATAGAACCGAGCTTATTCCGTTAACCGGGCTCCAGTTTGGATTTAGTAATCTGGTTAAAGTGACTTTCGGTAAAATTTATAACATTCAGTTTGCGTTAAGGATGCATTCATTCCGAACAGGGTTCTGAAAATGCATATTGATCCTCTCGATTCAATTCTTAATTGGCTGAAATCCACATTGTGAGGGTTCAGTGCTAAGAAAGGAGTTTGCAGATACCATCTTCTACGTGCCTCGTTTGTGTGTACTAACATTAGCTTTAAGCTGCTTGTTATACACATAGTTTGGCTACAGTCTGAAAATAAATGATTTTTTATTTATATTATTATTATTTTTTATAATTGTCAGTCGTATCATAAACAATAAAATCATAGACTACAATTGGTGGTTGAAACTAATTTATTTTTGATAGAACTCTTAAATGTTATTTCACAGAATTCTTATTTCTTTTTGTTATTTCATTACAAATATTGAAAACTATATATTCCGCCGGAGTTTCGGTAGGCCTGTGTAGAATAAAGGAAGACAGGAAGACCGACAATGAAACCTGTATCTGTATTTCCTAAAAAAAAGTCAAAGTTGAATGCCGTCGGACGATGACTCCTGGAGTTGAAACTATGCCAGCTTCATCATGGCTACGTATTATTTTTCAACAAATTAAGATTTTTTTTTTCTTAAAGCATTTATAGATGAAATGTTATAAATATCTATTCGATTCTTCAACTCGATTCTTACGAATATCTCGCCTTCTTGTCTTTTCAAGACAACAAAGTATTACGGTAACAGTGCGAACTGCGAACACAGGTGTCGGCACCGAGGCCGGCACATCCCACGTAAATTTTATCGATTCAAGATTGTCGGCACATGCATAATTTTAGCTGCACGTTTTACTGACCTACATTAGTGTTGTGCCTTACGATAGAAGTATATCGAGTTTAAAGTAGGTATATGATAGTGACATATATTACGGTTGTACTGCGCGATATGAGTATATCGAATGTCGATAAGTTAAATTGAAAATGTGCTTGTGGCTTTTGAATTTTGACGCCTTAGGTAAAAATAGTGAGAGTACGAAAGTGATGAGCGAACAGGAAATCTGTCACTATAATGTGTGTGATCGAATTAAAGATAAAAAACGAACTTCCTAATCGACTCGTTTATGGGACCACCATAATGAGAGGTAAGGGAGGTGCCTCTCGCTCTTATGAACTCTCGTGAAGTTACTGACTTGTCCTCGCGTTTCGTGCGGTGTTTAAATTCTTTAAATGCAAAACATGTGCATTGCCATGATGCGGGTGTTTATGCTCGTCAGTAATCATTATAAGACTCACCTTGCTCGTTTGCCCTATTATAACATTTTTTATCGCATTGGTGGGCAAGCAAGAAATCGGAGCTTTTTGATAATTTTTTTTTATTTTTTTTTTTTAATAATTATATTATTATTTTCCTGACTTTCCTCCACCCCTACACCGGTCACTCACAAACCGGTACTTAACTGTAACCTTGCGGTGGTATCACGTGATAATAAAAAAAATAAAAAAAAGCCCTATTTGTTGACTTTCTTTATATGATGCCTCCTACGTATGTTCTATATTGTATTGATGTAATAGTTAAGTATGTAATGTATATACTAGCATTACCCCGCGATTTCACCCGCGTAACTCCGGTCCTATTAGTCGTAGCGTCATGGTATATAGCCTACAGCCTTCCTCGATAAATGGACTACACTAACATATTTTTTCAATTCGGGCCAGTACTTCCTGTGATTAGCATGCAAACAAACAACAAGAATAGCACTCTTAAAAAATAACAACAATAACATATCTTCACACCAGCTCCCTAATGGGGTAGGCAGAGAGAACGGATCGCCACACATCACGATTCTTACTCTTGCCATGGCTCGTCCACATCCATGGCTCTCTTCATACAGACGCCGGCTGCGAAGACACTTGACACCATCTTCGGACACTACACGGGCATCATGGGCATGTCTGTCTTGGTCCTCCTACATCCTGCCACATTCGCAAACTTTCCAACTTTACATTATTAGTATAGATAGATTCTCGCGCTTTATCTATTACCCAAACGCCTAATTTAACAATTACACATAAAAACATCGATTAACAACTGCAACCCAAATTCCGCGTAAAGTTTTTAACACAAACCTGGTCTGTAAATACAGGAAGCGATTTCAATGCGCGAACCGGGCAATGTTCGCTTTATTTTAGCATTTTTAGTACACAGATGGTGTACTCATAAAAATACCGGAAGAATGAAATAAATTGTGAATACCTATTTTTTAACCAACCGCGTGGCAGAGGCAATGTTTTACGTTTTATGTGTACCCTGCTATGACCTGAAAAGCTTGACAGGTTTTAATGTGCACCTCACGCGGAGACAATATAGAAAAGGCTTCCATAGACAGTTAAATGACGGCGAGTGCCCGTCTTGGTTGGTATAAACCAAGATCACCATCACTATCAGCCCCATCGGTCCACTGCTGGACGCAGGCCTCTTTCAATGAACTCCAATCCGACCGATCTTCTGCTGCTCGTATCCATCCCGGACCGGCTACTGCACGGAGATCGTCTTCCCACCTGGTGAACGGTCGACTAGTATTACCCATAACCATAGTATATTGTTCTTCTGTATACACGAAATATGTGAGACATTATGCTGGCTTTGTCTATTTGATCTCGCATGCGCATCGTGCATTGAGAAATGAATGAAAAAAAAAAAAACAGAGACAGAGATTGAATTGCATTTACTGTCTCTTTCCACTTAGACGATCGCGTCTCAGGTTTCCCTTTTATGTCTATTTCTATGGTGTAGTTGGATTGGTCTTGATAAAGCGAGTCATACGCGAGCCAGGGTTTATTAGAAAGTACCCAAATCAAACATTCAAAATAAATTTTAAACAGTCGGATTTTTGTTTTTGTAATTAATAAATTTTACTGCATAGTGAAAACTTGTTGACTATTTTGATAATAGACCATGTGACGGGGAAAATCTGTATTACTAAAAGAGCATTACTTAGACACGCCAGCATAGCCAGCAGTTAAACCGATTTAATGTCTGCTATGTCTATGTTGAATTATTTTTCAAGTGAGGCATAGTTTAATTTTCAATTAAGAGTGAAGGTTAGGTTTTATTGTTAGAAATTATATAAAAATAAAAAAATTCAAAATATAACGCAAGGCAATACGAGGGTGAGGTACAAGACTCCTTATGAACTTCCAGGTACAAGACACATTGCGAACCTTCCGCACAAATCAGATAAATTGAATTTACTTGATATTGGCACTAAGTGACAGCGTGGCGAGTTTCGTTCGGTTTATGAGTAGCCGGTGGCCCATTGGGGGACGTGTCACAGGAGGGCAACGTATCTGCGTAACAATCATGCCAATGTCCTTAGGCGTCGGTAGTCATCAAAAGTGTCAAAAAAGTAAAAAATATCGTAGAATACTTGAAGGACATTACGACGTCTGACCGGTCAGTCCTGCGACGATAGCTATTGTTGTGTATGTGATACCTTGTGTTTTTAATTATAGTTTATATATTTTATGTGAATTGTTAAGTTAAATTCGTATAATATATTATTAAAAAACCAAGCAAGAGTTGTAGGTCCCAGAGAATTTTCTATATAAATCCCACCCATCCATATTAATTAATCTACGCACACTTTAAATAGTGCAGGAATATAGGACGATGGCTCCTTAGGGATAAGTAATTGGTTTTGTATAGAATGGGGGGCAAACGAGAAATGGAAGCCTTTTTACGAATACCGACGCCCATGAACATTCACATAATAAATTACTATGCTGCTGCGTTGACCTCCTCCCTCCCCACTGGGCCACCGTCTACTCACAAACAGCGCGAAACGCGACATGTCACTTTACGGCGGTATCATGTGAGCGAGGGATACCTCCCCAGTCGTGCCGGTCCGTTGCATAGGAGGAAATAGTGTCAAGCACTGTGCATGACCGTACCTCCTCCCATGTAGCATGGCACTACCTATTCCTAAACGGTAAGTAACTGAATAATTCCTCGTATGCATAATTATTGACTTTACAAGAATTGTCGTAATAAAGTCATGCTGTAAAGCTTCTGAAACGTCGGGCTAGTTAAATAATAAAATAAACCGCGATAAAATCCATAAAAGTAGTTCTATTCGGGTAGTTTTAATACAATATGACATCAGGACACAGGACACCTGTCATCTTAGTTCACCCGTGACCGTGGTTGCTGTAAAGCTTCTGAAACGTCGGGCTAGTTAAATAATAAAATAAATCGCGATAAAATCCATAAAAGTAGTTTTATTCGGGTAGTTTTAATACAATATGACATCAGGACACAGGACACCTGTCATCTTAGTTCACCCGTGACCGTGGTTGCTGTAAAGCTTCTGAAACGTCGGGCTAGTTAAATAATAAAATAAATCGCGATAAAATCCATAAAAGTAGTTTTATTATAATAAAGAAACCGTTTTAATTTATTATAGCATAACAAAATAAAACGTTTTCATAATCTGTTATAGCAGCTGGAGCAATGACTTTGTGGGTTCTAGACACTGTAGACACATATAGAGATTAAAATAGATTATAAGTCAATGTATTCACCAACAACCACTACCTGCATGACCATGACCGGGGTATATCGCACTTGATACCGCCGCGAAGTGACATCTACAGTGTCACGTTTCGTGCGGTCATGAGAAGGAAAGTGAGGGGGGGGGCGTGAAAAAGGAGGGCAACGCATCGGCATAGTAGTAATGAGGATGTTCACAGGCGTCGGTAGTCGTAGCACGGCTCCGAGCGAGGAGTCAAGGAACAGAGCCGGTGAGCAAACCCCCGCGCATCTCCAATGATTCGCTCCGTATATCGAGAGGTGGGTAGGAGCACGGGTGGAAGTGGTTAAGTGCTCGTTTGACCGCCTATGCTATAACGAAAAAGAAACACCAACACAAACTATCACTGAAACAACTGGCCACCGGACTCTTACAAACCGCACGAAACGCGACAGCATAGTCGTCACTTGACGTCGCATTGGTATAGAGAGTTATCTCTATCCATGCCAGTCGAATTCGGCTGCACAGTAGCATTGACACTGTCTCTTACTCTTTAATTAAACGTATGTACCTATTAGACGAAGGAGAATCCCGAGACATAACGTGGGCGGATCACCAGATGTAGTTGTAATAATTTATTATTTTAATGTTCCCACTTCCCTTATTCCACTTACGCTTCATTTTTAAAGAACAGAATAAAATGTATATTAAAGTGGAGCGAAGTGGCTCCAATTTTAATATTATACTAACTATACTATGTCGACCGTTCACCAGTCGGGAAGACGAGCTCCGTGCAGTAGATGGATGCGTTTAGCAGGAGATCGGCCGTCCTGGCGTACAGTGAAAGGCCTGTGTTCAGCAGTGGACCGATACGGGCTGATAATGATGATGATGTTGTTGTATATACAACAAAACTTGATCCTGTGCCGTTCTTTTAGAATAGATGAATCCTGCGTTGGCCAGTGTTTTTTTTTTTTGATTTTCTTTTCATTTAGGAACCTTTGTCACATGAGGTGATTGCCACAGTTTCATCATAACTGTGTATGAATATTAAATAGATGTAGATACCGTGAGCACGTTGCAGCCGAAGAGCTGTGACTAGATACTATCGCAAAGTAGCAGCAGTACGTACTTACTAATGTTCAGATTAGTTCTTATCAAAGTGAAACCCCTGGATGCAAGAGGCCCTATGCCCTATAGCCTATGCCTAGCAGCATCCCTCGCAACCCTCAGGGATATCACTTTAGAGTTTCCTCCTGCACTCTGGTGTTACAGATGTCTATGGGCGTTGGTGATCACTTACATGTGGCCCAACGGCTCTTTTGCCTCCTATGCCATACAAATTCCATCATGGCGGTCGAAGCTCGTCGCCTTGGCTTTTTATCGTTAGTGGCAAAGTTATGAATAAAAGGCATGATCGGTCGACAGAGCGACAAGGCGCACAACTTGGAAACATCGTTGGTCTTAGCTCATCTCTACGTCACATTTATGTTAAATAATAGACAAACTTTAAATCGCGTCCCGGTCTAAAGTGCATGAACCTTACCCTTTGTTCAAGATAATACGCTTCATTTTTCTAAATGTTCGATGTTATAATAGATACTGGAGGCACGTCTGATGCACAATAGCCTGTGCTGTAGACGGGACAAGTCGATTTAAACCCTATTGTTCTATTCTAGTGGAACAAGTCTATTCATGTTAGGCAATAACATAGGGAACTTAATGTTTTAAAAATCCTTGTGGTAGCTTTTTAACGCATAGTTTTTTTTTATACTATACCCCTATAGTATAAAAAAAGTATATGAACAAACGAGAAATCAGGGCCTTTCAACGACTACCAATGCGTTGCCCTCCTCTTCACCTCCCCTCCCAATGAGCCACCGGCTGCTCACAAATCGCAATATCGTGTAACTTTATGGCGGTCTCAAGTGAGCGAGAGGTACCTCCCCGGTCGTGCCGGCCCAATTCCGTTGCATAGGACGATCTAGTGTCATGCACCATGCAAGGCACTACCACCTCCTGTGCAGCATAGCACTACCTCTTAGAAAAATTCTCTGTATATATATTGCTTTACAGAAAGTGATCTTTTAGTGTGTATCCGCATGGAGGACATTTTTCCTTCCTTTTATATCAGGGGGAGACAAACGAGTAATCGCAGCCATTCGGTGACTACCGTCGCCCATTAACATGTGCAAATGCCCTCCTTTACGCCATCCCACAAATGGGCCACCGACTACCACAAATAGCACAAAACGTGAGAACATAGCTATCACCTCCGGCCCAATTATGCAATGTAGCACTACCTGTTACACGAAATCTTCTAAAAATAGTTTGATGTCTCTTACAAACCTTGCAAATCCAATCGAGCTATGTGTGTGGCTTCTATAGGCCATAGACACCACCACAGAAGAGTGCAAACCGACGATGGTCCTAGCTTTGACCCCGGATGAGGCATAAATCATAATTATTCATTGCGCGACAACGTATCGCTTTTTAATTTATTCACGCTGGTGTTGCGAGCCAGAGCTACTTTCCCTATTGTATATCACTTCGTCAATGGGTAAGCTTACAGTAGCAATAATGATTGCTCGGCCAGACGAATTGTGCAATGTAGTTATAATATGTAGAGCAATATGCAGTAATTTTGCACTATTCTGTGAAACAGTAACGTAAGCCGAGCGAACCGCTTCACCCTTTCTACGCGCTTTATATCTTAGAATCACAAATCAGTCGCATGTCGGAGGCGATACGCACACATTTTCTCATTTTTACCCGATTGTGTAAATGCGAATGAGGGTTTATGTGGCGTTATAGGCACTATATTGAACAAACGCACTGGTTGATTTTGGTGAATCATACATCAAGGGAATCCTATTGATCCTGCGACTGTCTACGAACACAAGATAATATTCAAAATGGCGCCCATTAGACCCCATATTGCAAAAATTAAAAAAAAAAATTCGCCGAACACAGTTGCTTTTAGTCCTTTTTTAGGTCAAGTAGTCGTTTACTATTTATAACTTCCTGCTTTTTAACCCCAATGCGCCACGCAAAGGAGGTTTATACTATTTATTTTGTATACCACTAGTTTCCGACACTAGGTATACACAATACCGACGGTAATAAGTTACTATAAAATATAAAAAAAGAAAAAAAAAACGAAAGTTCGACTGCTCTAAATGTTACTAAAAAATAAGTTAGTAACCCTATCCACAGTCCAATTAAATTCTTGCCAAAATCATATAAATAATACTTTAGAAGTGGCCATTAAGTAGCGTTGTATTTTTTCTTTTCAATTACGTAATATTTTAGACATTCGGGTTTTTTGCTTCTAATTTCTTTTTATGTTTTAGACAGGTTCATAAAAGAGGAAGAGGTGCAGTGTCATGCTGCACAGGAGGAGGTCTTGCCATGTACAGTGCATGACACTACATCCTCCTGTGCAGTGGAATTGGGCCGATTCGACCGGGGAGGTATCTACAGTCATCACACATACAGGATATCTACAGTGTCTGGGAAGAGGGCAACGCATCGGCATAGGAATTGTGTGGATGTTAATGGGCGTCGGTAGTCATGAAAAGGCACTGATTGCTAGTTGCCTCCTATTCTATAAAAAACAGCATATTTTGTTTGTTACCGTTGCCTCAAATTGCTTGATATTTTACCACGTCACAAAACACAATCGACCACTATTGCTGATCATAGAGCAATATTTATTGCTCGCTCAAGTGTATCTTGACTAAATCAATGCCGTAATAAGATGTCAGGTCGTCATAAGTCATCAATAATATTGTGAGGACAACAACTGTTTTGTATTCAATGACCGAACAGAGCATCCGTTATTTGTTTTACATTACTGTTATCAGCACACGGCTGTTCGTCGATAACACTGCGGATGACTCGTTGTATAATATACTTGGACGCGACTAAAGATCGGCGGTTTTAGCGTTCGTTGGTTTTGTTTTTGTTAAAAAAATATACACATCGAAACGTCACTTCGGCCTTTGTAAGTTTATTTTAATGTACGACGAAAAACGATTTTGAATATTTGACTATTAAAAAAAAAATCCGTCACACCATTTGTACAGTACTAACAGTGGACAATAAATATGATGGCTACGCTGGCACGTTTCGTGCGGTTTGTGAGCATCTTCACCAAATGGCTCCTACCGCTTGTGCTATGCTATAGAAGAAAATATACTAAGAGTCAGCCTTTGAGTGACGCTTATGTTCAGCACTGGACGGACAGTTCTGATGATGATCAACATAATAAGACATGACGGCGTCATTTGTCCCAAATAACAGGACTCGGATTCCAGATAAGGCGAGGGCCGGGAAGTTCACAAAGCCGCACATTATGTAAATTACTCTGCAGAGAAACATAGGAGGAATCCTCCAATGATAAAAACCCATGTACGCACATGTCTTGTAAATGGTATTGAAAACGGATCTACATAAGTGCAGGGGTCAGATAATATCACGCAATTCTTCGTAATGGTCACATTAAATGGATCAGATCACAAAAGACTACGACTGGCAAGGAATGGTATTTTTTTTGGGACCTGAAGTTATGCTTAAAAAGCGAAGAGCAGCCCAATACAACAGAATCATCGTGTTTCAGTGCTCGTCGGGCGATGAGACCTTTGAGACGAAGGGAAGACCGAACCTAGTCTCCCGCAGATGGGGGAGATGCATCCCGATTTTAGTATGTTTAGAATTGGTAATTTAATTATACTATTTAAATTACCAATTCCAAACATTCTAACAACTATTATTATCATGGACGCCGCGTTGTCCCGGTGTCCCCGGTCCCAGGAGTCGTGCGGTAGCTAAAATGGAAGAACTTTCGCTTAATCAGGTGGTGTGGAACTGCTGTTTTTTATAGTATACGGGGACAAAAGAGGAAGCGGAGCCTTTCTTGTATATACGACCCATGAACATCAGCATAAGTTCCACGCCAGTGCGATGTCCTTCCTTTGACATCCCTACAAACTGTACAAAACGCGACACCTAAGATGTCACTTTACGCCGGTATCATTTGAGCGAGAGGTACCTCCCCGATCGTGCCGACCCAATACCGCTGCAACGCAGCATGGCATTACCTCCTACGAAACTGTTCCTGGGATTTTAAATGAGCATAATAGAATTGGTAATGCATGTACATAACCTTAGTTTGTGTGGCCTATGGGTATCATGAGAGGATACGATCACTTCCTTCTATACAATAAAACAGAGTTTTGGTTATTCTATCGATCAGGCTAGTGTATGGAACACCTATGATAGCTCCAGTTGAGAAGTGTATCTATTTACTGGTATAAAGAGACGGTTCTTCTCGCGATTTTGTTTTTAAGCGGTTTGTGAGTTTTTTATTGGCCCATCTAGGGGTCGGGTAAAAAAAAAGCTTTTCCTGTTGATGTGGATTTTTCTTACATTTGTCGTTTAGTGGCAGACATATATTGATCATTCTTATCTTTCCTTACGTTTCGGCCGGCTATGTTAGAATATGTAGTATCTGTAGGGTCTATTCAATCTATACATGTAATAAAACAGTATAAAAGACAGCGATAAGAAAGTATTAGAAAAATTGTTTGAAAATAATTTGGCTGTTTATATGTTTGTCTGTTTTACACGCTAATCTCAGGACGGATTTCAATGGAACTTTTTTTTTGTATCGCCAACAAGCCTGGGCAATATATAGGAAGTAATTTGTTTTGAAAACTGAAACATCAGATGTAGAACCATCAGGGACTAGCCAAACCGTAACTAATATAGGGTAGACACCTTATCAAACTTGTCAGGATGATAAGCAGTTCCTGTTGACATATAAAAATTAAAGTTCCAGAACATCTGCTGTAATGTGATGTAAAATTGTGGAGGATCAGCAGAATTGTAAGACATCTAGTATCGAAGAAGCACGCGAACGAAGTCGCGGACACAAGCTACTAATGTTAATTATAATAATAATAATAATATATATGGACTTGTCACACAACGTTATCGTAGCTGCGTGTAATACATAATATAACTTTATCATAACGTTTATAACTTTAGATATTTACTTTGACTTGAATAAAATGCGATAAAATCCATAAGAGTAAATTCTGTTATAAAAATATCACTATCTTGTTACTATTTATACTCTCTCCATAACGATAATGTTGCGCATGCGCTTAACACATCTCACATCCTTCACCATGACAAGTTTATTGTGATAAATCACTAAGTGACTGAACTTGGAAGATAAGGGTTTTTGGAACAAGTATCTTAATCGGCCTGATTGCTGCACATGTTATAATGAAATACTTTGTTTAGATATGGAGAGAAGAATAGACTAGGCTTATAATTAACTATGTTGAAAACTTTTTGTGTGAACTGATAACCGTGACCGCACGCTAGGTAGCAACGCGGCGCGACGCACTGCTGCTACGAATAGCTTTTTAAGATTATACGATGATGATTCCGAAAAAAAAAACTTTTTAAGATAGTTTTAAGTTTTCACTTTTATCGGCAGTCCCTAATACTAGCCTGATACCTCTTTTTAAAAAGTCTTCGACTGATTCTATATCGCCTTGTGAAATTAAGAATACGACCGTTGGGTATGAAATAAATGCTACTTCAACCATCATAATATAGAATACGCCGTATGCCTTCATAAGAATTTAAAAAACATTAAATCGTATATTTTAGTGCACTATTTGTATGGTTCTAACACTTTAGCGCGGAACTAGTAAACACACAAACACACACCAACTGGATGCATACGAACGAGCGAGAATAGATCTGTGATCGTGTACCATCTACCTAGCTTTTGTAAGAGGATTAGTGCCATGATGATTATTGAAATAGAGATTTCTCGCTCATATTTTTTTTGCGGGTAGGCGTCAAAAAAGGTAGTCGTAATT
This sequence comes from Eumaeus atala, assembly GCA_017140195.1. Lineage (NCBI taxonomy): Eukaryota > Metazoa > Arthropoda > Insecta > Lepidoptera > Lycaenidae > Eumaeus > Eumaeus atala. The sequence continues at coordinate 107,849 of JAFELO010000809.1, forward strand.
TTAGCTGCTCTGCTTATATTTTACTGTAATTATTACAATTACTCGTTTGAATATGTTAAGTAATGTACTTTGAAGTTACGTATGCCTACCAGTGTCATAACATCCTAAAATATTACCTTAAATACAGAAGAAACATCACTCTCCGAATGAATAAACCAAGTTTACTAGTGGATTTATTTTGTCATTTAATTTATACAAACACTTCAAAATGAATCCATTAAAGCAATCTATGTCTCAGATGACAGAGTTATTTAATACAAAGATGGCAGAATTTCAAAAGAAACTTCATTCCAATTCACACCACCCGGCAAGTCCAACTAGCAAATTATCTTCTGATTTTAATCACTTTAAAACATTTGTTGGATGCCCTTAAATCAATACAGTCGCAGATTGAAATTTTGACGGCACTGCTGGATCAACAGGAGGTAAAATCTAGAAAAAAGATTTTGCTGATTCAAGGTGTCCCCGAGGAGAAGAAGGAACTGCGTAAAACCATATCTACTTTAACTCGTATCAAATCAAAGTTACTTGATGTTAATCATACTTCCATAAAATATATACTCTAGTCCAATTCTAGTAAAATTTCAGGAGGTATCAACCCGACGTAAGGTATGGAAAGCCAAAACCAATTTAAAGAACTCTGGGGTTACGGTTTCTGATTTTCTCATAAGAACACTCTCAAATAGAAGGCATCATGTATTTCAATTAGCTCGTCAACGTTTTCGCCTTGGTAGATGTTGGACACAGGACGGCTGCATTGTAGTAACTGGACCTGATGGCTCATGAAACCGTGTAAGTAGCACGGTGGACCTGGATGCCATACAGTGTCCTACCGCCGATCATCCTCCTGCGGCAGCTGAAGCCTCTCCGATACCAGTGCAAGAAGAGAAAATTCCACCTGCAACAAGATCAAAAAAGGGAGTAAGACATAATAAATAGAGTACATCTGTTCGTCGTTGTGAGTGTATTTTTTCTTGTGGGCTAGAGTTTTTTACCATTGGAAATTTACCTGTGGAAATAGTTTTGTTCTTAATTCTTAAGTCTTCGTGTACTTTTATTACTTAACTGATTTACCGAGGTCGAGGTAAAAAAACGTATCTTGTCTATATCGTCAAATGCCGTAAAATGTTAGTTCCCACTATAAATACTCTGGCTCCAGTGATTAGACATATAATTAACTTTTCTACTGTTAACTGCATTTTTCCAGGTATTTGGAAGTCAGCTAATATTATATCGTTACACAAAACTACCAAACCAAAATTAGTTACTGATTACCGTCCTATATCAATTTCACCATTACTATCAAAGGCTCTTGAACGTTTAGTTCACCATCAGCTCACTCATTTTGTTAGGAAAAACAACATCCTTAGTTCCTATCAATCTGCGTTCCGATTCGGTCATGGCATCACACTACTGCTTTAGTTAAGATCACGGACGACATTCGAAGCTACATGGACTCTAAACGACTTGCAATATTTACGTTATTAGACTTCAGTAATGCTTTTAATACCATTGATCTCGAAATACTTATCAGTATTCTGCAGTCATTTAATATTTCGCCATCAGTCCTTGAGTGGCTACGGAGGTACATCTCGCGACGACGCGACTACCTCCGTAGCCACTCAAGGACAGAGGGTTAAAATTGCCGAAAGTTTCTCCAGCTGGGCCAGCATTACCGATGGCAACCGCAATTCGGAGTACTATCTCCACTTCTATTTTATTTTTTATTAATAATATTATTCAGTCTATTTCTTAATCCTTTCACTTATACGCAGATGACCTACAAATTTACACTCAGACAAACCTGGAGAATCTTCCCAGTGCTATCAGTACCATGAATCAAGACTTCGAAACAATTGGTGAATGGAGCAAATGTCATGGTCTTCACATTAACCCAATTAAAGCACAAACAATGATCATAGGTAGTCCTGGGATGGTCTCGAGGGTGGACTGGGATAATCTTCCTTCGGTGTCTATAAATGACATTAGTATTCCTTACAGCAAGTGTGTTAAAAATCTCGGTATATGTTTTGATCAGCATTTATCGTGGACAGATAAAATAAATGAGGTAAGTAAGAGAGTATTTGCAGCGTGGCACTCGATTAGGCGTCTTGGTTGGCTTACATAAAGGAAAAGTCAATAAATACCCTTTTCTTTGGGGCTGACTGGGACAATTAAATCGTTCCATAATAAAATTATATTATTACATAATTTACCTACTACTATTATTAAACGCGCTCAAAACTTAAATGTCTTTAAAAATATGTTGTACTTGTATGTATGTATATTTTTATGAATTTGTATTTGTATGTATGTAAGTATGTATGTATATTTTTATGAATTTGTATTTGTATGTATGTAAGTATATATGTAATAAATACAGTAATCTGTATTTATGTGTAGCTATCGATATTACGATTTGGTTCTACCTCTCCTTAAACATAAACATTTTTTGTCACAAGGTTGCCTGGAAGAAATTACCACCTGAGTAATAAGGCCGCCTTTGTGTACGTAATATAAGAAAATGTGTTTCTTTTGAATTGTATGTTTGTTAAGTGCACAATCAAGAATATTTCATTTCATTTCATAATGTCACGGTTGTTGAAGCAGGCGTCTAAAGGCACTGTTATAGCACACTGCAGCCGAAATGAGCCGGCATGACATGACCTTTCGCTTGCAGGATACCGTCTTAACAGTATATGATCATGGTAACGTAAGTAACAGCTATGTTCTTGCGTTTTGTACACTTTATTTGTTATATGTTGTGGATTAGAGGAGAGTAGGAAAGGATGCCATAACAATTGCATGACAGTTATCATGTTTATACGCGTGGTCCGATTACACGTTTGTCCTCGTATACTATAAAAACAGGTACTTTTGGCTCATATAATTTGTGGTATCATATGCTACAGTTGTGCGGATGTCTATGGTCGTGCGTAACTAGGTATAAGTTAGGTGACCTAACCCAGGATATATTGGTAATATATCCTAGGCCGCAAAAATCTTTCTCACCAGTTAAGTTATGCAATAAGACATTTTTAAAAATTGAGGGTTGATTTACTTGAACATAACGAGCGGCATGCAAACCATCAAGGCCTAGGGTACCCCAATTATTAAGATATGACTTAAGGAATTGAGAGATCGAAATAAAGGGACATATGGCTCAAACTGCTACATTATCATCTTAGAAAATTTTTATCCGACATTAATAGATCAAGTCTGGAATGCGCAATATACCCCGCAATGTAATGAAAATAAGCCTGCATATTGGTTGGTACATTAATTAAACTCTCAACATGTGACCAAACGGGCACAACTTTATGGTGTGCCCATTAACCTGTTTCAACATCGTAAACCCTACATTACGTCAGTAGCGCTTTACGATTGTTTTCCTGGGACACAAGAAAACAATGAGTCTATTAAGGGACTATCAATTACTTACGAGAAGGGCCTTTTTTATGGAGCATTTTGACGTTAACAGACTAGAGGTACCCACTAGTTTTATTGTGTCACGAAAGTGCTCATTTTTGGATCTTCAATTTTATTACATTCTCGACGATTTCTCCTCTTCTCTTGTTTCTCTGTTCTTTTGTTAATTAAGAGATGTGTAAATCCGACTGAAGTGTTTAATTCCAATAAGACATTTTTATAATCTCATGTCAAATAAAGCATATATTTTTCACATATATATATATTTTTCCTGTATACATAATTTATTGCTTTAGCAATCTAATTTGGACACGCATTTTAAATAATATCTGTTAATTGCGAAGTCCATTCGGAAAGCAATTTTTTTAGGAATACACAAATGCAACGTACCACTTTAAACACTGACCTTTGTATCCGTCATGCAAATTGTTACATTTTCGAGATTCCCGCTGTCCCCAGGGTCAGTTGCGACATGGTTGTCATATGATTATTCTTTTAAAGTGCATTTCTATGTGAAAGAGTTAGAAGTATGTTAACGTTTCTTTCACGAGTATCACAATAAAACTGTATCTTAAAGCTCAGAAGTTATTTATTTCAATGCGCTGATCTCGGGGCCGGCCAGTCGTATTTTAAAATTGTTTACATTTAATAGGCCAATTCTTTTGAGAATATTAAGGCGGAAGATTTATTGGTATTAAAACAATTTTCTTTAAATTTAATCTTCGGTTAAATAGTAGAACAAGGTTGTGTGGTCATCATTTTGTCACCATCATTGTTACTGTTATCAGTTCATCGCCTTTTTTATTATTATCAGTCCTCTATAGATCATTATTATGAAAGTACGTCTTATTATGAATACTAATGCGCGTGGTCTGTATATGTGTTCATTTACATGTTCGAGTCCCGGGTCGCACTGGAAATTGTTATTAGGACTTTTCAATTTATAATAACTGTTGTGTCATGCTGTTATAAACTCATACGTTAAGCAACGAATGCATAGTAACTGTGTACCTACTTATACATATTTCGCATAAAGTAAATAAATAGTAGGCGTGATACTCAAGTTCAATTGATGTCATTGCTTCTGATTTAGCTGTCACTTGCGACTTATCTGATGGACATTAATGGCTGTCAGTTTCGTAACAAACTCAAAGGTTTTAAAATTTACGATCTCCCAACTTATGTAGGCCGCGCTCGATAGAATATAAGTGCTAGAGAAGAATCAACATAAATATCATAATAATACTCAAGTGTTAATGGTTGCTCTGTTATTTAGGTCACGTGATTTGAAATAAAACTTGGGATAATAATGATGCGCACAAGGCTCAGAAAACAGTGGTAGCTGATATTTCAATTAGCAGTGAGTCAAGATAGAAGAATGATGGATTTTGGGAGTCAATGGCCTATTTTAACAGTCCTAAAACATGATAATGACAGAAACATCATTATTGATAAGAAGTCGTGACATTAACGGAACTAATGGCAGACTGCCATAGTATAGCTTCAATATCCAAGTTGATGTTTTCTTTTTATGTGAAACCGTTTCTGTTAACATGCTACCGTGGTGGTAATGTGTTTTAAAAACCATTCTACTTGTTAATGAATTTGTGACATTTGAATACATATGTATATCTTTAAATATGTTTCTCAATTGTAGCTCACCCACTTTGTATAGTTGTTGAGTTTTCTGTATTATGGCAATGTTCCAATTCACCTTTGTCACTAAAGGGACGTGAGAATATCAATGTGATACAATGCCGAAATATCTGGAAATAATAAATATTCTGGTGATCTCTTGGTTTCATTATGTTCTCCGTCATCCACTATCATTATCATGAACATTATCACCATCATCAGCCGTAGTAATCATGTTTTGAAAAAATAAACCGAATACGATACTGCTGAATACAAATAACGCTCAGTCGTTCGTTATTCTTCCACTCATCTCTTTTTATCTCACCTCATCTAGCACTTGCCATACGGAACTCTGCCTCTTCCCTAATGCGGATCAGCTCTAGAGTCCAAGAGCCATATGAACATCAGCTTATGTTCCCGCATTCGCTCATTTGTGCTTATTAATTCGTGACCTTTCCATTTAACAATCTTATCCTACGCATGACAGTAATTATTCCAGATAGAATAAAACAGAATATAACTTATTAACTTATCGTTATAACACTCTTATTCACTCCTTATTATGCCTATTGTTACTTATTCTAATACATAACAAACTTATATAGCTCAATAAAAAATCTGTGTGTGTCTAGGTTTCATAAAACATCTATGACTCATCCTGTATTATTAATATGATCGGTATGATAGATTGTTTATTGTAGCTATTATCGAATTTGGAATGTGCTGAGGCGGATTTGGTCAGACACCAAATTCGCTGAATTTGTGATGTTATATTGATGCAATTCTTGTAGTTGACATTTTAAGACTCCGCTGTGGATCTTCTTATAGCGGATTGACACATATGGAGTTATGAATGATGCATTTTGTTTGCCATTCATCAGCTTGTCATTCAGAGTGGGTTGACTTGATTGCAAAATGTGTGATGCAGCTGAGAATTAGACATTAGTTAGTGATGACGTAGTGACATAGGTGTATAGTACGTTACAAAGAGTATGTATGTAAAATATGAGCCTCTCTTTAATACGCCTGGTTTATCCCAGCTACTTATTATAATTATTATTTCTCATCCTCATATTTCAGGAAGAGGTAGTGCCATGCCGCAAAGGTCCTCCTATGCAGCATGGTATTACCTTAGCAGTGCCATGCGTAGTGCATGACTCTACATCCTCCTATGCAACGGGATAGAGCTGACACGAACGGGGAGATACTTCTTGCTCACATAATAGTGCCGTAAAGTGACATCTTCAGTGTTGCGTTTCGTGTGGTTTGTGAGTAGCCGGTGACCCGTTGGAGGGAGGGGGAGGAGGTTAACGCTTCGGGATAGTAATTATGTGGATGTTCATGGGCGTCGGTAATCGTAAAAAAGCTTCGATTGCTCGTTTTCCGTATTCTATATAAAAAAAATCCAGATAAACCAAAAAATTGGTCTTTGCGATGGTTTCAATGTTTTCTTCTAGTTTCAATTCAATTAATGATCGCCAACAATGGACGCTTCCTTCTCTCCTTCCAATGGACCATCAGAAACTCACAAATCGTACGAAACACTTTGCGACCGCATCAACCGATCGAGAGGCACTTCCCCCGTCGTGCAGGCCCAACTTGGCTCCAATACTAATTGCACTGTCACTAACTAAATACATTCGTAACATCCACTTCAATGTTCGTACAATGTTACGTGATTTGCTGACAAATTGTAGTTGTAATATGAATGCGTACGATTTCGGGATTTGTGTTTAAATTCAATACATCTGCCCATTGTTGGCCATTCGTATGTTTCATGGCATTGTGAAATATTTATTTCCGGTCACAGTAGTGCCTATAGCGTATAGTTATCTTTTAGCCTATATGTTACATATTATAGAACAAAGCCTCAAATGAGTTTATGTAATTGATTTTTTCAAAGTCTACAAAAAAGGATTTACATGCCGTTTTCGCGATTTTTTACGACACAGTATCGGTTACCAAACGCTTTCGAAATGGCTAGACCTATTTCGATGACATCGTCACCAGCCTAAACGTATCATACCCATATTCTAAAACCGAAATTTTGTTTTTGTATATGTGTGTTTGTTACTCTTTCGCGTAAAATATATCTGTATGAATTTAGTTCATTACAAGATAACATAATAACTTAACATTTAATTGAAAAACATAAAACGGGACTAACTGAAATATTTAAATTTTAAAATATTGCCCTCCATCTGTTTCTGTCCATCTTATGCAGTCGAGTCAAAAGATTTTGGATCCTTAAAGAAATATCTTATTGCGTTGTGATTGAATTCACGCGAATGAAACCTCGGAACACAACTAGTATATGTCTGATATAATAACATATAGCCTGCGTACGCATACATTTCAAGATACGTTTATAGATATCAAAGGCATTTATAGAGTTAAAGCGAAAAGAGATGCCAAGAAGTCCAGCACGCCTATAGTTGTAGAACTGTCATCCACTATTCTAAAGATAGAATGATAAACTCTTCCAAGCTCTTCAACATTAAACATAAAGAAAAATTAGGTGCTAAGCACCTAGGAGCAACTAAAGGTGAAGAAACCGCTGTGTACAAATCCGAGCAGCTCACTCCAAAAGGAGTAAGACTGCACTTTGTTGCCCGGGATCTTGCAAAGTCCAAAGACTACAAGTACTCCTGGACTGCTTGCGGCCTTGTTTAGAAAGTGTAACACCTCACCGGTAATCTTAGTTAAAATGTAAAACGCCATGTAGGTGCGTTATACATACATACACACATAACATAAAATTTATACATTTAATCTGAAAGGGTACTGTTAGATTTAAATATCTCCGCAAAAGGATAGTCTACTAATAAAAGTAAACGAAATAGACAATTTACAAATAGCCCAATCTAAAATTTGCTATTTTGACGACTTTTCTAGACAGGTACGTATAAATAGCTCAGACTTTACGATTGTTTCGCAAAATATTAGAAGCATTTATGGAAAAGATGACAATCTACAAATAACTCTAACTCAATTTAGATTTAATACCGACCTTATAGTACTCAATGAATGCTGGATTGTGTCATATAAACTAAATGCATGACTACACATACTTTACTACTACGAATCACTTAAATCATTGTGATGGTATTGTTGTCCACGTGAAAAATACTCATAAATGTACTGATAAAGAAATAAATATAGAACATGCATCTCGCCTTCAAGTAACTATCGGTAATCTTACCATGCTGTGTTTTTATCACCCTCCATCTTACAGCATTTCTGAACATTGCATTGCTTCTTTGGATACACATTCCGACACCCTAAACACTCGACAGTTATTACATTAATTAACACTGTAAACTAGAGATAGTGCATTGATAATTTTATACTAACTGCATCGATAATTTTATATTAAAACTACAAAAATATAAAAAAAACCGCTTTGATTACCGTTCTCGATTCCGTAGTTACTGATCATTAAATGATATTATTGAAGCTTTCTCTCACTAAAACGATAAATCAGATAATTCCTAAAACTAAAACTTATAATATGGACGGCGCCATACAGAACTTAATGGACAGCAACATTCCTGAATTGATGAACTATGACAATCTTGTATCCTTGAACGACTTATCAAACCCTGGGAATTGTTCAATGTATTCGCAACATACATAATATGCAGGGAAGAGTTCGGTCTGATCCGCATAATGATATATTATGGATCACATACAGGACATAGAAATTACTGCAATGGTCTTATAAAGAAAATCAAACAAAAATATGAACGAGATCAACTATCCAAAAATAAGAAAAATCGAAAACAATTAATAATATAACTTATCGTAATCTACAAAAAACACAAAATTTAGAATTACTAAACATTAAACCATCCCCTTTGCACACCGTAAATTTAGTGGATGACCATATTCGTTATTTATTTTGGATACATCTTCCCAAAACGGGACATATTTCATCGATCGGAATATTTCCCAGGTCTCTTGTACTTTTAGAAACACACCCTGCGAAAGTCTATTGAACGCTTATGAATCTCAAATCAGATAGTGCCCTGGATGGAATAATGTAAGTACATCTTTTTAAAGCATGCCAGTGAGTTTTAAAGCATACTAGTGCCCATCTGTGTTTCCGACAAGGAGTGTTCCACCAGCACCGAAGCAAGCGATAGTAACCCCGGTGTACAAGGGTGGTGTCAGAGAAGACGTTTCAAACTATCGACCTATCTCCGTACTCGCAGCCATCTCGAAGGTTTTTGGAAAACTCATTAATATAAGACTTATTGATTAACTCCAGAACTTCAAGCTTCTTTCAGACTCTCATTATAGCTTTAGGCAAGGACTATCTACCGCGGACGCTGTAACTTCACTTAAAACGTATATAGTAAATTAAGTCGACAAAGGTAATGAATGTACAACTGTGTTTCTAGATCTAAAAAAGCATTTGAAGCAGTTTCTGTCCCCATTCTTGTAAGCAGGTTAAATGACTTTTGCATCAGAGGCCCACCACTCGCTCTTTTAACTGACTGTCTAAGGGAACGTAAACAGACGTTTAAAATAGGACAATATATCAGTGATCAATCCGAAGTGTCCTACGGTGTACCTCATGGAAGTGTCCTGGGTCTTACCTTATTTCTAAATACTATAATCTACATAAATAATCTACATAAATAGTTTATGTACTATGTCCATTAACTAAAGAAAGATATACCCCTATGCAGATAACAAGGCTGTGGTTTTTACTGGAGTGACGTGTGAATCAGTGCGTCAATCTACAGAGTTAGGACTTAAAAAAATAGCTAGCTGGTTAAAAAGCAGTTTATTAACGCTTAATGTTAACAAAAGCAATTATATCTACTTCAGTAAATACGGTAGCACTCAGACTGCTGCCGATCTTGAAATAAAAATACACAATTGTAAACAAAATGTGTGATTTAAACAAAATAATATGTAAAATATATACCTAAGCCTATCAGTTTTATCTTAACTATAAATTATTTATCGCTCACTGATATTCATTTCAAAAATTCAAATCTTTAATTAGTTACTTTCATGACTGAGGACTGAACTATAATTGATGCCATGAAGCAGTCAATGTGTGAAATGACTCAGCTATTCAACACAAAAGTTTTTTTTATTTTTCCATTTTCCATAAGTGAAGCTAAGAAACATGCTATGTCCATATCATCGAATGCTATTGGAGTAGATGGTATAAGTCGTAAAATGATTATCCCTATTTTAGAAATCCTGGCTCTTACTCATATTTTTAAATTTTCTATAAGCTACAGTGTCTTCCCGACTGTATGGACAGATGCTAATATTATTCCTTTACCCAAGTGCACTGGACCAAAATAGGTAACTGATTATCGTCCTATCTTAGTGTTACCATTTCTATCAAAGGTCCTAGAACGTCTAGCACACCATCAGCTCACAACTTATGTAAATAAATATAACATCTTAGACCCTTTACAGTCGGGTTGCAGATGTGACCATAGCGCAACTACTGCTATGATTAAGATCACTGAGGATATTAGCTATGCTTACTGTACAACACTTTTAGATTTTAGTAATGCTTTTAAATCGATTGATCATGATATTCTTATTAGTATATTGCAGTCAGTGAACTCCTCTTCTTCTGTGATACAGTGGCTTCTTAACTACCACGTGGGACGCTGACAGAGAGTAAAAATCGCAGAGAGTCTGTCTTGAGTCCTCTTCTTTTTACTCTTTTCATTAAGAATATAATTTTATCTATTTCTACCTCCTTTCATTTGTACGCCGATGACCTGCAAATTTATGCACGGTCAAGTTTAGACGCTTTGAGCTCGGCTATTGACGCCATGAACAAAGATTTGGCTGTAATAGCTCAGTGGAGTAAATGGCATGGTCTAGTGATAAATCCTGTTAAAACTAAAACAATTATTATTGATAGTCCCGGCATGATTTCCACGCACGGTTCCGCCGGTGATCTTAAACGGTGTAACAATTCCCTTCTCTAAATCCGTAAAAAACCTTGGTGTATATTTAGACGAAAACCTATCCTGGACACATCACATTATGTTATTAAGTTAGTAGGAGAGTTTTTGCGTCGTGGCATTCTTTAGGACGTTTATATAACTTACTTCCTGTCTTTACTAAAAAAACAATTTCCCAAGC
>JAFELO010000809.1:119054-162104 GCA_017140195.1 Eumaeus atala
GAGTATATGTATGTTGTATAGGTATGCAATTTATGTATTTGTTTAGTTTATTTATTTATTATTTTTAACATACTGTATCCCTGTATTTAGCCACAAAAACAAAGTTCCTCGAGCTTGAGAGAGTTCAAAGAGCATTACTCAAAGTCATGTGGCTTAAACCATTTGGGTTTTCCACCACACAACTTTATGCTTCCTGTGGTCTCCTTTCTATTAGGCATTTGTATATTCCAAATTCGGTACTGAGAATACACCAGTCCCTAAAATATGATCCAAGCAAACTGTCTAGAAGGCGCAAGCATACCGTTGCTGCAGTTGAATTATTTAAGACAGCCTTTGCACCTAGACAATTCCGGTGCCAGTCTGCTAAATTGTACAAAAAAATAAATAAGATACTAGATATATAAGGCAAGTATAAACAGGAATGTAAAAAAATGCGATCAAACATGCTCAAGACATGGAGCTACATCACCCAGTACATCACATAAGTACACACACGTACACACACACACACACACACACACACACACACACACACACACACACACACACACACACACACACACACACACACACACACACACACACACACACCCGCCCACGCATAACCACCACACACACACCCATACACACACACACACACACACTGATCCTGATTATTTTCCTTTTTAAGATTAAAAATTTGTATAAAAAACACACACACAAATAAATTCATGTGTCAATTTGTCAATATTGGCAATTTTGTGATGTGATGTGTGATTTTGTTTGATTGTAACATACATTTTATACAAAATCAATATAATCACATATGAAACGTATAATTATTACCTTGCAAGTAATAATAGAATTCCAATTAGAGCATATTAGAACTAACAGAGCATGATTTAGACAAAATTAATTATATTACACCAGCGATACGTCTCGGCTTCGCTCGTGAATAACAGGGGCCAAATTTTGTTACTTCTTTTACCCTAACATTCCACTGCCAAAGTACTCCTTTGATGCACTCAAAACAGCATGAATATCCGTTAGTTACATTTTGAGAAAATCGATCATATTCCGACTAGATATATTGAAAGTTATCTATGTAGCTCATAAATCATTATTTTACGCGGCACGTATTAGGGTTACAATTTACGTAATTCGTTTACAGGTAATGTATTAGCTAGACGGCGACCCTCAAGCTAATACATTACTACATTACGCTGAACGGCCGAGGTCCCTTGTGACAGCCCTCTATGTAGTACACTTTACGCGTCATGGTCGTCGTGCTGTTTCCGTATGCATGTGAAAATGTACTAAAGGATCTTGCCCTGAAACTATGCCTGTCGAGTACCCGTAACATGAGTCCTTACGGTACTAGGGCTAGGCTAACGTGATATCAACAAATTATTACTATTAACTCTGAAGAAATAATCTTGGATCCTTAATAAAAATTGTAATGAACCGAGTTGTCGATGAGTGAGAGTTCGTAAGCAGTTAATATTTGGGGCAGTGATACGCGGGCAAAGTTTTAATTAAACAATTATTATCTCCATAACGAATCCTTATGCGCGTGTGAGTAGAATGTCCACGCGTACAAATAAAAATCAACGGAATGGTTTGTTTTTTAGTGTTTCAAAATGTTAAGGATTTTCAGAAGTTTTCAGAAGTCTTTTGGATCTTGCTGGGAGATTCGAAAATCCCACTAATTAGCTCATCGCTCTTTTCCAACTAATCAATCAACAATCAAGTGTACTTTTGCAAATTTGCAATTAACGTTTTACTCGTAACTATGCTTTTCATTGACACTTTCTAATGAGTTACCAAAATAATATTTTTGGTTATTATACAAATTTGATTTAATTCAACATCCTTCGCATAACATAAGTGTCAGTAACAAATTCAACATCGCCAAAATGACCTAATAAAAATGAAATTTCTGATTAAAAACAAAAAAAACCACACGCCCACCGAGATATAGTATTTTAAAACACATGTGACCTGCAAACGTAACTTTACCCTTAGGGTGCATTAAAAAATATGATAAACCGACACAGTTCTTATACTTCTGCTTGTTATCATCACAACTTAGGCAGAGTTCTTGTCTGTGGAGTTTCTTCTATCTGAATATGTCTTCCGCCATTTTCTTCAGTTCTTTTTGTCAAGAAGGTGCAATACTAAATAAATATTAATGCGTTCCACGGAGGTACATAGCTCCTGGTTATTTATTATTGATCGACATAGTCCCAGGTTTAGTCCCAATGTTCGGAGTCCCCACCACGGTTCAAGCCTTGTCGTGGTGGTGGGGCTCAGTAGCCTGGGGTGATCCGAGACATCTTGGGCGAAGCCAATTGAACTGAGGGGGTGGCGGCTCTTAGTGCCTCCTATAAGAAGAGGGGACTAAAGAGCAGGACGAGGTGCTGCTCTTTAGTAGTGGTACAAACCCCTTTTATAAGAAGAGGGGATTCAACACCTCGGGTTCCGTTATGTTCGTTTGTCTCTATTTTCGCTACCTACAAGCTAACATATATCAGGAATATATTAGTACGATAATTGATACTAATAATATAAAGCTGAACAGTTTGTTTGTTTGAACGCGCTAATCTCAGAAAGTACTGGCCCGAATTGAAAAATTATATTTGTGTTAGATAGTCCATTTATCGATGAAGGTTATAAGGCAATATACCAGGACGCTATGACTAATAGGACCGGAGTTACGTGGGTAAAACTGCGTGATGCTCGTTTATGATGTATCATCATTAGTGCATTAGGCATGTGGGATGTGGGTCACCCGCAGTAGGCGATAAATCACACGGTCGCCGGCTGGCCTTAGCCTGCTGGAACATTACAATGGCGGCCCACATGGCATTATTACGTTACATATAATGTACGTTAACTGGATCGATCCGCCCCATCTTCACACGTGGATAACGGAAAATTCATTGATTTAAAAAATATATAAAATAAACTTTCATTTCAGCCTTGTTACACATTACAATGACAACATATTAAATTTATGACGGAATAACATCTATCGGGATAGCTAGTTGTCAAGAATTTATGCAACTATATAAGGATTTACTTTGATGATACTTTTTACACTTTGGATACATTATCAAAGTTTTCATAACGTACAAAACGTTTTAGAAAATGTTATATAGCCTTAGTTCATCACTGATAATGTAGGATTCCGGTGGTAAAAGAATTTTAAAAATTCGGTACCGTTTTTTCGGAGCTTATTCAGTTCAGACAAACAATCAATTGTTTCCTCTTTATAATACTAATATCATAATAACACTAATGTAGAAGTAGATTTATTAGCGGTGCCATGTAGCAGAGCAGTTGCATTGGGCTAGTATTGACAATTCTTCTTTTACAAAAGCCATTATATGCCATTACCAGAATGTTTCAGCAACTTACCGATTATCATCATCATCATCATTATCAGCCCTTATCGGTCCAATATCTTTCGATGAACGCCAAGTCGGCCGATATCTTGCTACTCGCATCCATCCCGGACCAGATACTGCTCGGAGATCGCCTTCCCACCTGGTGACTTCGTTTATAGGTACTCCAATCTTGACATGTCTTCTTTGGATTGTAAAAGTAAAGTTTTTTTCTTTTCAGATTTTGGGATTGTGGACTGCTGAAAAATTTGAGGTAAGCGTGGTCAAATGCTTTTATCCTTTTAAACTTTATGAAAGGTCATATAAAAGGTTGAGTCTATAGTTTCTGTAATAGCACAGGGGAACGTCGGTGATAGCGTGTACACATACGTATGTGCGTACAGCGTGTACAAGTACGTATGTGCGTACAGCGTGTACATGTACGTATGTGCGTACAGCGTGTACACGGACGCAGTACGACATATTTTATTACTTCTTTTTAAACAGGTTAGGCCCACCACATTATACCATAGGTGCTACTACAGTGTCTCCAGGATCGACAGGTGCCACCACTTATGACCCTTTGATATGGTCGCGCTAAAAACTGCCTTGGGACCCGCAACGCTTTTAATTATATGATGGCAAGTGAGCCAAAATTAATCCGAGAACACATCCTCTTGCTTATGCGATAAGAATTTTTGTACCCGAATTTTTTTAGTTAATTACTGCTGTATTTATCGATCTATATACGTATGCCGATGCCGGACCAATTCCGGTGAAATGCAGCATTGCACTACCTCTTGCTAAAGAGTTTGATGAAATTTGGCATACGTGTGTAATTTGGTATCACTTAAAACATGGGCTATATTTTGTTTCGATTATAACAGTCTCAACTGGGTGTGGCCGGGACATTTAGTATGTATATTAATTAATTGAAGTTTGTTTATTTGTCCCATATGGAATTAAAAATGGTACGACAGCTAAGGTGTCTTTACAAGTATATTCAGAATTGTCAAAAAGACTTGAAGTCATACATCTTTTAGCACGTTAGGAAAAAAATATGAGAGCAATTCTTTACGATGCCCGCGCACACCTTCACGAAACCTCACCCTGAAGTTAATTGCAGACAACATATTACTTTTTTTGTTATTACGCCAAAGGAGTGTATATTCTAACGCGTCTACATAAGTACACACACTCTTTTACCTATTGTTATTGTAATTTTTTCTACAAGCGTAAAATAAGGCGAATGAAAAAAAATTGATGCCATAGAAATATTATTTCTAACGCGTAACATATAACTAGTACACATACACACACTATTTAATTTAAAAAAAATTGTGACAACGTGCTCCCTGAACATCTAATACGATATTGACAAAGGAACTGGTAAAGCACTAACACAACGACAAATCAGCCCGTATTTTAGTTAGATTAAGGTTCCATTTCTGGAACAAGAAACGTCTTGCCATCAAATAATTTCGTATCTTGTTTTTTCGAGTCTTACAAATTGTTGCGGCCCTTGGGAATATTCTGCATAAAGCTTTTATAAGATTACTCACTCATAGAGCCCTCGCCCGATACTAGCCGAGTTAGAAAATTATTTCTACACATTACCGAGTCTATATCAATATGTATATTTCCGGACTGACTCTATCGCCTCGAATTGAACTATTGCAAAAGGATGTATTACGTTTTTTATAACGAGGAAATTTTATTCTGACACATTATTTGGAACTGTGCAGAATTATTATGCAATACGATTTTCTAATCAAGTGGTGTTCTACAAATATAGGGGTATATTTTGGACAATTTCCTGACTGTTCGAAACTATTGCTTTTCTGTAGCATTAAATTGCATATTTTAGTCTTAATGTTTCAGTCTTATCATAGCCCATTCATCGATAAACGCTTTATAATAATATAGTAAAAAGCAATGAGAGGTGTCACGAGACACCCAGATGGAAGTTCATTTCGATTGATTACTGAAGTAATTGAAATATTTTTTTTATTTTTTTTTTACTGTGTACAAAAAAAAATAATCGTCGTGACACTACACTGTTCAAAGCAAAATAGAAATATAAAACAAAATATATGAAACGAAAATAATTGGCTTGCTTTGTAGGAGAGAGAGATAGTGACGACTTACGCGGCCGTGCACTTACGGGCCGTAACATGGCCTCGTAATTTAGGACTGGTCTGCAAGTTTGCGGTAGCTCAACGGGCTATTGAACGTGCTTAGTTGGGTATTTCTCTGTCCGACAGAATTCCTAACGAAGGCATAAGAACTAAAGTATCCGATATCACGCGAAAAATATACTCGCTGAAGTGCTCAGAAGATCACATGGTAGAAGGGCCAGTAAGGTTCTGCAGTGGCCGTGTTTAAGAAAACGAAGTGTTGGTCAACAGCCGGTCCGGGATGGACGCGAGTAGCAGGAGATCGGTCGTCTTGGCGTTCATTGTAAGAACCTTATGTCAAGCAGTGGACCAATAAGGGCCGATACTGATGATGATAGGAGAGAGAGAGGGAGGGGGAGGGAGGGAGGGGGAGTGAGAAATAAAAAGACAGAGAAACATCCTCACGCCGCGCAGCTTACTATACACTATAGCAAAAATTGACGGAACATCTTTGTTTGATTTTTTTCCGTCTAGTCTCCTACACAACACGCGATAAGGAACTTCTTTCTAATACTAATAATAATATGTGTTATATACACAACATGATACAATACAAATCTGATAGATAAAGAGAATTTTCCTTATATCATTAGAAGAGAATTTTCCTTATATCATTAGAAGAGAAATTTCCTTATATCATTAGTAGTAGGCAGGACTGAATTGCAGCCGAATCGGGCTATCACGACCAGGCCGCGCTCAGATGATACCGTCTTGTGTTCAAAAATAGAGTAGAATAGAAAATAACCTCTTTATTCAGCGTTAAGTTACAAATAAGATACAATACAGAATACTTAATATCGCACAGACTATAGAATACAACATTCCAGAAACACTGCATGTTTGCTTGTTAGACATGCAGTGTTAATTATACATATTTGAAATAGATAAATAAAATAATAACAGGAACTCAACCACTTACTTAATAAAAAAATAAAATATAATCAGTTACAGGAAAGTAGTGACTAAGTAGCTAAATATATTTATTAAAAAACTAGGTGGGGCGATTGTTAAACTGATCGTAAATAATAATAATAATTTACAGTCAAACAGATTGTGCGTGCATTATACAAATTAGTGCAACTTAAGACTGAAAGGGAATATCACACGGCAGAAGAGATGGGATTGTCAAGTAAATATTCTCAACGCCGATATTCTGTTACATCCAGGCAATCGCACAGGGAAAGGGAAACAGCAACATCTTGCTCAAAATTATGAACTAAAATAAATTCCATTCCATTCCATTTTCGGTGGAGCATTGACGGAGAAAAGGGAGGAGCAACATGTAGTCTCCGACTGCTGGTGCATCACAATTTTTTTATGAGATAGGATGCATACGATCAGGTAGGTGGTGATTACCGCCGCTGATAGACATCTGCAAGACCAGGCGTCATGCAGACGCGTTGCCGGCCTTTAAGGAATGGGTATGATGGGATTTCTTGAAAGCTTCGATGTCGTATCGGATCAGAAATACCGAGGGAGTCAGCTGGTTCCACAGTAGAATTATACGCGGTAGGAAGTGCCGTTTAAACCGTTGTGGATTTACGGACATCAAGGTGATGCGCGTAGAAGTTAGATTTAGAAGATTAGAAGCCGAACGATTCTTCGTAACACTCCCCATAAAAAATACAGTAAAAGATGCACAGCGAACCGACATCTCTTCGTAGGACCAAAGTACCGAGCTGTCCGGAAATAACTTGGTAGAATATTTTAATAATTTCGTTATTTTAATATTTTCCGGATAGAATTTTTTAGGAGATAAAAGAAATCGTCTGGTTCACGCCCTTAATCAAACAACCACAACTGGTGCTAAAATCGTGAACGAATAGCAGAGGAGCTAAAAAAATGATTAATTTTTCATTTGATTATTATGAATGATTTGTATATAGAACACATGTATCAAAGACACTGTAAGTCACCACATGGGATGTAATGATATAGAATAAGGGATGCGTCAATGTTCATCGATACACTTTTATCTAATGCCATCTTACATGGAACATGGATCTCTTCTTTCTTTTAACAAATAATGTTATCTTTTGGTAGAAATAGGAAATATATTGTTTCAAGCTTTCATTATTTGTATTCACATTATTCTATTTACATTTATACAGTAAACGTGACTTAATCGCAAACAAATTTAATCGAAGTATTTACCTCGGCTCTCCACGTTTCGGCCTTAGTACAACGGCCACGAGTATCACGAGTAGAATCAATTCGTACGGAACAATATAAAAAGTGTAAAATATGATGTGGATGACATTATATTTTATATCATCCGGTTGGTGGAGCAATGCTGGACTACAGTAGAATTGGGAGACGATCGGATAGATTACCTCTCGCTCAAATGATACTACCGCAAAGTAACTGAGGCCGTCGCATTTCATACGTTTTGTGACTTCTCATTTAGGAGTAGGAAGGAGGGTATTATGGGCGCGGGTCTGCGTTCTTGTCTCCTATGCTACTGCAGAATACGTTTATACCAAATATAACTTATCAACATCTCTTTTCATAAATATAGTAAAATACATATCCCTTCCCTATACGTATACTCGAAGTGTTGGTCTCACTTTACCCAGTTCTATGAAAAGCTGCACGTATATAAGTTATCTCTGCATTCCTAACATGTTTTTCTGTTATGATTTATACAACATTGAAGTTTTTAGGCGCTTTCTGATACAAGTTATTCTTTGCTTCTAGTTGAAGTGTATCACATATTACGTGTAACGGTATTATCGATAAAAGCAAGTACTTTAATATGGTAAGAGAAATACAAAGTTACATTATGGTATAGGCGCAAATGAGACACCGGATCCTGTTGACGTCTATCAACGCTCATCGACATCCACATTATTGTTACAATGCAGATGCGCTGCCCTAACTTCCTAATAACATAACAGGCTCATTGGAGGGGCCAAAGTGCCAATTTTATTATGGTTCTTTTGTTAGGGTTTTATAACTGAAATTAAAGTAGAAACTGTAGAGGATCACTTTGTTGTACGTCTGTCCGTCCGTCTGTTCCATCTTCTTTGAATAACATAGATATATTGAAAAAAAAAATCTATCCAACTGTGCAGGAAATATGTTAGTGCACCAATGGTGTGCGCTTACTCATGAGCTCTCTATTTCCTCGTCCTCGTATTCCGGTATGATGGTGCTCTCTGGGGCACGGGGTTGTAACACCGGCTACTTCCCTACTTGCGACTGTGGTTAAAATTTTAAAAATCACAATAGCACTTTAGGTTCGGTCAGGATGGCCCATTGAAAGTAAGGTGGGATGGATGGCAACGCATCTTCATAGTAATCATAGGCGTCAGTAGTCGTTAAAAAGCTCATATTGTTTGTTAGCCCCCCCCCCATACTATAAAAAATGCATACACCTAAGCCCAGAGCCAGTCCAGCAGTTTTAAAGTAACTCGCACTAAGCCGTGTCGTATACTAAGGTATAGTAGAATGTTCACGAACTTCCTAATTAAGCGGTTCACACACCAACTTCGAGGAACTTTTACGATTTAAGGCTTAAGTGGACTCAGTGAGAACGCGCGACCTATTAGATATTGGAGAGTTTTTGGCGAAAACTTTTCAAGTAGTAATACTACCGTTAAAACTAGATTTAAGGAAAAACATAATCATGTACATCTAAGTAACAGTTGACCGTGTTATTTGTATAAATTTTCAACCCCTATTTTAACTCTTAGGGATGAAAAGCGGCGTCACAATATCTTATTTTAACGGATACGTCACAAAAGCTACCTGTGTAGCAAACTTCAGTTTTATCCTTAGAATAATGATTTCTATTATTATTCTAAAGTTTTATCGACAGAATTGAGTGCGTGATCATAGAGATTATATTTTTTCTGGGACCGGAACTTGTGTTGTGGAAGCGAAGAGACTCCCAATAACAGTGCTCGCTGGGTAACGATAGGTTTGGCTTCGAATGGTTACCGTTACCTCCCACTCTCCGGCAGACGGGAGAGAATCATTTTGTATTTCATATAGACATCCAGCCCATTTGTAAGAAGTATTGTCTTGCTGAATTGTAGCCAAGTTAGGCCGGAATCACCGAGCAGGTATCCCTCGCTCACATGACACCACCGTATTTAGAACGATGTTGTCATATTTAGTGTGGCTTATGAATAGCTGATGGCCCTTTAGAGGGAAGGGGGAAAGGGTTGCAAAGCATCTACATCACACTTACCCTTGTGCATGACTATGGGCGGCGGTAGTTTCAAAAGATTCTGATAGCTCTTTCGACCCCTATACTATAGAAAATGTAGCCTCCCCTATAATAAAATTAAAAAAAAAAATAGAACAAGACCGTTCTAACTATATGTGTCGCCCAGTAATATATGTCAAGTGGAACAATAACTCAGCCCGGCGTGAACTGTAAAGCTCGCGCGATTTACCGCGACGCCTATGCTCGGTTTGTTACGTAAACTGTATGCAGCCACGCTGATTACTTTAATATTTTAGAGTTAAATAAATTTCGATGGTTCATCCCCTTATCTTGACGCTGTTAGTGATATTGTTATTCTATTTATTATTTAAAAAATAGAATAAAATCCCTCTAATTATTTCCCTCCCCTAGTAATGTATGTCAAATTGCTCAGCACAGCGTGAACTGTAGAACTCGGGCGATTAAGCGCAATAAATAATTTTTCATTAAAAATATTTTAACCTTTCATCCGTAACTTCCACAGAACTGAAACTCGCGTGAAAGAAACCGCGGGGCGCAGTACTAATGTTCTTATTCAATGAAATCGCTCTGATTTTTTTCATTTCCCACTGATGTATGTCCAGTGGAACAATAACTCAGAGCAGCGTGAAATGCAAAAAAAAAAAATCACAATCTGTATGCAGCCGCGCTGATTACGTAAATGTTTTTCAATTAAACATATTTAAAAGTTTTATCCCGATGTTTTTACGCAGTTAGTGATGTTATTATTTAAAAAAACTAATGAAATCGCTCTAATTATTTCACTCCCCCAGTAAAGTATGTCAAGTGGAACCATAACTCAGCACGGCGTGAACTGTAAAGCTCGCGCGATTTACCGCGACGCCTATGTTCGGTTTGTTACATAAACTGTATGCAGCCACGCTGATTACGTCAGTATCTTTGAGTTAAATAAATTTCAATGTTTTTTACAATATTTTCAGGCAGTTAGTGATGATGTTATTATTCTCCTTATTGTTTAAAAAATAGAATGAAATCGCTCTGATTATTACACTCTCCCAGTAGTGTACATCAAGTGGAACAATGAGTTTGCACGGCGTGAACTGTAAAGGTCTACGCGATTTACCGCCGAGCGCGTTACGTCTATAATTGTGCTCTGAAAATACATCAATCTTTTATTCCGATATCCCGAACTTTTTCGAATTTTATTTAACTGCAATTATTGTCTGTGTTAAAACTGTAACAATTAAAAATAATTATTATGGTAAGCGTTGGGATGATACAACTATCAAAAAGGTTTCAACAGCGAAATCTACTTAATGTTTTTTTACTTAATGTTAATTGTTACTGAGTTAAATTCATAAACACAGATAGAGAGAACGGAGCGCCACCTGTAACGATCTTTACCTACCTGCGTTTTCCGTGATGAAAATCATCAAGACGAAAATCAGCATAAATCGTTGACATGGTAATTATTAATACAATTAAATTCATTTGTCTTTTAGATTTATCTATCACGGTGAAGATGAAGGTGTCATAATCATCGCAATGGGCCACTCGGACACCAAATCGACTCAGAAAACGCGACATAGCCACAATTTTTTGGCGGTATCGTGTGAGCGAGAGGTACATCCCCGGCCGTGCAAGCACAATTCAGCCGTAATGCAGCATGACACTACGTCTAACTAGATCCAAATTGTATTCGATATGAAATTGTATTCGGTCCACTAACAACCGACCACTTACCCACCTCCACATGCCCACAGTACATGCTCTCTGTGACTGGTCATGATAACAGGTCATATAACGCCATCCAGTGCAAGCGACCTCTAAAACACCCGTGCCCTGTTAGTATCTGGGAAATAACGACCTCAGGTTCCACCCATTGACATGCCAGACACGTTGTAACTTCGGGAAAGAAGCAGTACAGCTGCCTTCCGTCAGCACACGAGGCCCAGCGTGACTGCTAGGCTGATGACATCGTCCGCGAAGGCGCTTTTCTTTTTCTTCCACTCCTTGCCCTTGAGCCCCACGCACTCCTCCTGCACGCGTCCCGCTCGAAGAACCTCCAGATTGGCAGGCAGAACGTCGGCCAATACTGGTAGCGCCGCACTGCTGCATGACCTGTAAGGCCTTCAATAAAATCGGTGCTGGTCTTTGGGTGTATAATAATTCACTACGTACAACATACAAGTGATAGCATCGACACCAAAGCGCTGCAGCATATGTCAGGATTGCAACATAGATTCCGTGGTACAGGAACTTAAGTGCCCGGTACTTCACACCCTACGAGGAGTTAGAGGCACGTGAAACCTTCTCGAAAGAGTTGGCGGCCTTCTTGCCCATCAAAACCGCATGCAGCGCAAAGGATCTAGCATCGTCTATGTGTACCCCAAGCACCTTGGTCACATATACACTCGCCATCGAGGCACCATTCACACTTATGGTTGGTCCGCTTTTAAAACGACCCTTAATTGTCATAGTCTGGGACTTGGCTGTGTAAAATGTTAGCCTACTACGTGACTCCCAATCCGATAGACTGTTCAAGATCGTGGAACATTTCTGTTCGATAACGGCGCGCGACGGTGCCTCGATCGCAAGCGTCAAATTGTCTGCGTATGCCACAAAACTTACACCCTCTGGTCTCGGCAATTTATTTTACCAATACCGAACTCTGGGGACATCCCATTGTCGAAACCTTCCAAAACGTGTGAAGCCAACATAATGGTTACAGAAATAATTTACGAGAGTCTGATAGATGTTCGGAGAGATACCGGTGCTTTTGCTTTTGACAGTATCAACAGTATCATGCATTATCGTATGCTCCGGAGATGTCCAAAAGGACGAGCTGGACGTACTTATATGTGGAATTATCTACTATCTCGAATTCTGAGTTTAATGCGTTTAGGTTCTTTTTGCGCCTCTTTACGCTTAAAGCGCTTGCAGGTAGCGCAGCACTCACTTTGTGACTGACTTCGGATGGGCTCGCAGGTGGACCGAGCGGTCAACCAGGCGAGAACAGCCCGCGCTTTGCTGTGACCGGTACTAGCGTCTGTACTTCCTACACGGACGAAACTGGGGATTTACAAGACATATATCCGGTCACGCCTCACTTGGGCCGCCCCCGCATGGTACGCGCTAACCTCCCCGGCCCAGCGGAAACGCCTGCTAGCCCAGCAAAACATATCCCTACGGGTCATCACGGGAGCCGGTCGCTACGTCCTAACGACGTGATCGCGCGTGACTTGCGGATAGAGTCGCTGGATGAGTTTGTGGTTCGAGTGTCGAGCCCTATGTTCAATAGGGCAGACAATGGACCGCATGCTCATCTACGTGACCTGGCCCCGCTGCACGCGCGACCACCTGACTAGAGACCGTATCCGCGTGAACTCCCCCCCGTGATCCACCAAGCGGACTAGGGATTGCGTGTCCTGCGATCCGGACGAGGATCACACATGCGCATGCATAACGCACCCAATCACTACTCACCACAGTCACAACACATCACACAACACACAGGCCCTAAACAGGCCTACATTCTTTCCCTGAGCCCATAAGCCACGATGGCAAACCCGCAAATTTATTGCGGCCCCGTTACCGAAGGGATAGTTGTCCCCTCGAGATCTCACCCGGGTTATGAGGTTCGCCTCGCAGATCATCTGCGAAGATGAGCAGGAGTAGCTTCTGTCAGCATTGAGTAGTCATTATAAAAAAAAAGTTATCATAGATCCCCGATCGTGGCAGCTCAAGTCAGCACTCACATCACACAATCTTGCACCCCCTCTCAATAAAATATGTAAATATGTGATATCAGCTACTTTGGTTCCTTGCATAATAAATTAAGTGAGATATATCCCTAGGCTAACACTAAAATACTAGACAAACAATTCTGGCTAACTCCCTGCGATCCGATTTCCCAAGGCAAGGCAAGACGTTCAGTTAACTTACAACTTACACAAAGTCAAATGCACAAGTTCTGTTCTTACTTGCAGTCGCGTTCATATTTATAAGTTTGTTCGTATATATTCTGTTGCCATTCTCCTAAAATGTTGCGCAATATAGATGCTTATCGTATTTTTACAAAATATATATTTTTATGCAGACAAAAATAAAATTAATCATCTGTGGACTTGTAACACCACTCAAGCTGTGTACCCCTATGAACTTGTGTAACAGGCGCTAGACAACGGAAATAAAATATACAATATATTTTTGACATGTACCCCTCTCTGGGCAGGTCTATTTCCAGCGTTGGACGTCTTCTGCTGTTGCTGGTATGAATGTTCATTTTTATTTGACAAATATTATATATTTTAGATTTCGATAGATACAAGATACCAGCGTTGTATATAGATAAACATCCATGACCTGGTTGGGATTCGAACATGCGACCTCATTTTTTAATGAGATAAGGGGGAAAACGAGTAGGATGGTAGCAACTACCGCCGCCCATTTGCGACACTAGGCGTTTTGCAGACGCGTAGCCGGCCTTTAAGGAAGAGGTATGCTCTTTTTTTGAAGAACTCTAAGCCGTATCGGATCGGAAATACCGACGGACTGGTAACTGGTTCCACATTACAGTTGTTCGCGGTAAAAAGCGGCGTTTAAACCACACTGTTGTGGATTTACGGACATCAGGGTGATGGGCGTGGAACTTAGAATTCTGTCGCGAAGTCCGATGATGGAATTCTGCTGCTGGTGTTAAGCCGAACAATTCCTCGGAACACATAGGAAATACGGTAAAAGATGCACAGCGAACCGACATCTCTTCGTAGGACCAAAGAATCGAGCTGTCCGGAAATAGCTTCGTCGTCGAGCTTCGAGCCACTCTACGTTCTACTCGGTCGAATGAAATGAGCTTGATATTGCGGGGCCCTGCACACACCTCTGTAATGTACGTGGCAAACTCTTTAAAAAAAATAGAATAGGGGGCAAACGAGAAGCCGGAGCCTTTACGACGACCGACGCCCATGAACATCCACATAATTACTATGCCGATGCGCACGAAACGCGATACTGAAGATTTCACTTTACAGCGGTATTATGTGAGCGAGAGGTACCCCCCGGTCGTGCCAGCCCAAATCCGTT
Organism: Eumaeus atala; assembly: GCA_017140195.1. Lineage (NCBI taxonomy): Eukaryota > Metazoa > Arthropoda > Insecta > Lepidoptera > Lycaenidae > Eumaeus > Eumaeus atala. Next base: position 133,856 of record JAFELO010000809.1, read on the forward strand.
GCATACGAGGATGTAGTATCACGCACTATGCATGGAACTACCTCCTTTTATGCTGCATGGCACTACCTCTTCCGTCACTTTACGACGGTTTTAAGTGAGCTATGAGTACCTCCCCGGTCGTGCGGACCCAATTCCGTTGTATAGGAGGAGGTGGTGTCATGCACTATGCACGGCACTACCTCCTCCTATGCAGCATGGCACTACCTCTTCCTAAATACTTCCTTCCTCAATACCCGCTCTATATTGAGTGAATCCATTTATATTTTCTATTACATAATTGATTATGTTATATAGTAAGGGCCAAACAAGTAGTCTTCAAAAGGTAATCAGTAGTGCCTTCCTTTTCACTCCCCTCCGATGGGCCCCCGGATATTCGAAAACCGCACGAAACGCACCAGCATGGCCGTCACTTTATGGAAGTATCATGTGAGCTTGAAGTACCTCCCAGTCAGCCCGATTCGGCGGGAAGGAGATATGAATCAGTAGGTACGGCAAACTACAAATATCCACGCAGTAGAATTTCTTTCACCTACAAAATGAATTCAAATTGTGAACATTACCGGTAAATATTTCATATAGCACGGATAACTTAAAAAGTTTCTTTATTTTTCTACGTATTCTCGACGAAAATGGTTCAATAGGATTTACGAAAATCTTACGTGAGACAACTCAGAAAACTATGACAAGGACCATAGGACATTTCTATTCCGGTAATAGATTTCTGCGAGGAAATATTACGCGCACGTGACGGGAAGACGAAAACAGGTCGCAGGTAATGCACTATATTGTGGACGTAATCTATACTGTCTTTATCTAACTATCTGTCTATTTATCTGTCTGTCCGTGTGCCCGTCCGTCCGTCCGTTCGTCCGTCCGTCTAGCTATCTACCTATATATATGTGGTAGCGCATGAGCAATTATGAGCCTTTCGATGACTACCGACGTAAATAAAATTTCATTATCAATATAGAATAGAAAATCTTTATTTAGTGGTAAATTGCTAGCTTACATAGTACATGACACACATTACAATCTAGATTACAGAGTACACATAATACAATTCTCTTGACTTAGCGAAACATTTGGTAAACAAATAGGTACCTGCACACGACTCAAAACAATCTTTAACAGCAGAACAAGAATAAAAGTACTACTACAAAACTAAGAGTGACATATTTGATTTTTGTAGTTAACTATATATGATGTTAATGTGATGTAAAATGCGAAACGCGATAGCCATATTGCGTAAAAGAATAACAAACATCCCATCTTAAAGGACGGCAACGCGCCTGCATAATGTCGGGTCATGCGGATGCCTATGGGCGGCGGTAGTTACCTACCACCTGCTCGTTTACCCCTTATCCTATAAAAAAAACACATGATACATACATATTTTCGAATGAACTATAACATTAGTAGGATTATATCAAGAAAATTTCAATAGTTCACTTCTATCGCGTCTAGCGTATTATGTTCATAGCTTGTTTCTAATAGTAATCTTTCGTTCAACATCATCATCATTACCGATAAGGGCTGATCCCGTATCGGTCCCCTGCTGGACACAGGCCTTTCTCAATGAACGCCAAGACGACAGATCTCCTGCTACTCGCATCCATCCCGGTCTGGCTACTGCACGGAGATCGTCTTCTGACCTGGTGAACGTTCGACCAACACTTTTTCCTAAACGCGGCCTCCACTACAGAAATAATCGTTCGTTGTCTTATAATAATGAGCGAGAGGTACCTCCCGGTCGTACCCTGGCACGAGCCACGACTTCCATTGCCACTGTAATGCTGATGATTATGAAAATCGCATTTTGCAGCAGGTGTTTTATCGTTGAGATTGAAAGTATTGCAATTTGAAATTTAAATTTTATGAATTTGAAATTAAAGACATCGCGGAAATTGAATTGACCAAACCGTCAATTTAATTTTTTTAGCTTAGTTAGCGATTCAATTGTACTACTAATTTTGTGCCTATGAAGAGATATAGATTGCTATTATCAGGTGACCAGCTGGCTCGGTTGGTAACATGGCTGGTGGGCCGCGTGTTACGCCAGAGGGCGCCGGTTCCAATCCCGCCTAGTTCCTGGATGTTTATATATGTACACATAGCCTGTAGCCCCACGTAGCATGTCGTCATAGTACTTATCACTTCTTGTTTGCAACAGGCCCTACGGTCATACCGGCAAAATCCAACAATTTCAAAAAATTTGGAAATGTTATATAGCCAAGCAGCAGGAAGAATTCTAATGGTAAAATATTTTTTCATGTCGCTCCAATAGTTTCGGTGCATATTGAATTCAATCAAACAAACAATCAAATGTTTCTTTATCTAAGATATCGTGGTAGATCAGTGTATAGTATTTCTCTTTTATATGTCCAGTCTAGCCATAGACACTGTTACTATAAAAATAAAAAATGTTACATTTGAATTTGGAATGTGTCATTTTTATACCACTGCTCCGTATGTTTTTTCTCACTTTGGCGCCAACGCATTGTACAATATTTTGCGATATTAAAATGGAGTGAAGCGATAAAGAGAACAGAATCGCTGTGATTGCAATACACAAAATATGCATGGAGCCAAATGTGTACCGCGCTAATAATAGGTACAGTGTGACTTCCTCTGTTTGTGACGGAGAAGGATCTGGACGTCCACGTAGTGTTCGTACGAAAAGGGTGGCCAAATCAGTAAGTGAACTAATTTGAAGTAATCGGTCCGAAAGCGAATGATTTCATCTCGAGAAATGTAGAAGAGGTCTAGAACCACGTCGCGTATTTTAAGAGATGGCTTAGGACTTGCAATCTATAAGAGACGGACTGGTGGTTTCTTCGCAGATAAATGTTGGTACAATCGAAGAACTACTGAAACGGTACGCAAAGGGATGTCACAGATACATTTTGTTTACGGATAAGAAAATTATTACAATTGAACAACATTTTAACAAACAAAATGACCGTATTTATGCTCAAAGTTCGAAGGAAGCTTCCCAGTTATTCGGCAGAGTGGAACGTGAGCATCATTCCACTTCCATAATGGTTTGGTGAGGTGTTACTGAGCCATATTTTTGTGAAAAAGGTATCAAAACATTGGCACACGTATAGTAAGATACTATTCTTGAGAAGGTAGTTAGCCCGTTAATAACAACATGTTCGATAACCAAATATGGTCCTTCCAGCAAGACTCGGCGCCGGGTCATACAGCTCGATCGACGCGGTCTTGGTTGGAAGCGAACGTGTCGGACTTTATCAGGACAGAAGACTAGCGGTCGTCTAGTTCCTATCTTTACCCGCTGGATCATATATCCAAAACTGACCATAAAAATCATAATTTATGTTCAGTTTTAGAGAGTTTTGGAAGTCCCTAAAACATACATGGGATTGGGAGTGGAGGAATGTATTGCAGCCAATGGAGACCACTTCGACTAAGCTTCCTATATTTTTAACTGTCTTATATTTGCTTATTAAACTAACACAATGTAAAAGTATTCAATGTTATTTGCAATTAAAAAAATGGTTTTTTCCTTTGTTACAATATTTATGGCAAGGTTGGGTATATAGATACATGTGTACTTTCGAAAGAACGTTCCTACCTTCTGACGCAGTCGAGCACAAGGCTTTTTATTTCAGCGTTTTGTTGCATTTGTCACTTACCAGAACAATTTCGGTGCAACAAAAATGTTCAACTATTAAATAAAATTCCCCGACCGTATTTCCCGCGTTTCTCCGTTTGTGACCAGCAAAAAGCTCCGCTTTTTTATTGCTGTGTAAAACCACATCTGTAAGATGTCAGGTTTTCTCTTCGTTCGTACGCCATTCGAAGATAACATTTGCTGTTAACGAGTGTGAACAAAAATTGTATTTTACTATACTATAAAAGTAATATAATAAGGCTGAAGATATTTTTGTTTGTTTGTTTAAACGTGGTAATCTCTGAAACCACAACTCGACCTTTTCCGTTCTCTTATCCTCTCAAGCAGAAGACGGACCAGGTTTCTCTTGATAGCCCTTCCAACAGAGAATTTAAAAAAAAGTGCGTCTGCGCTTAACACGTTCGTATGTAACATAACTTATCCTGATTTCTCTTCGCTTCCATAGCAGAAAGTTAGGTATGAATAAAAGCACAGCTTTTGTGCTCTAGAATGTCACAAAATTTGTGCAAGACAAGTTAGAAGTATGAGATATAAAATCGGCCAGAAATTACTATATTATTTTTATATCTACCTAAACGGGGACAAACGTGCCTTTCATGACTTCTTACATCCACAGACATATGTAATTCTTATGCAGATTTTTTGGCTTCCTTTTCCTCCTATGCTCAGGTTTCGCCGGCTCTTCTCGGGCCAGGGTCAAGGTTGAACCGGTAGTAGTAAAATAGTGACGTTCATAAAAAATGTTATAAAAATTTTTACTAAAATATTTTGATTTTTGATTAACTTATGGGTGACGGACTTCTCGCCAACCGCACGAAACGCGACAGCATCATGTTAGCGAGAGGTACCACTAATTCGGCTAAAATTTCTGGCACTACCTTGTACTATAACAATATTTGTAGACATGCATTGAAAGTTGAATAATACATTACTTTGTCACGATATCGAACACGTAGATATCCGTTCCAAGTAACCGTGACATAATCTGCCCGCAGTAACAACCGACCACTCCGATTCTCTCATTATGTCAAAACAATCTTTGCCACATTTAATTTAAAGTTTACTATAATTTGACGCACGTTGATATCGCATAAATTGTTAATTTTGAATACGTTAACAAGAACATGCGGTTGATTCACGATGTTGTGGGTAAAACAGTCATTATGAGTATCAGCTCAATACTAGCCCCTTTCGTCCTATAATAATCCGGCTAATCGTTATCCCACCACAAAACGGCCCTATTTATGAAAATGGCTAGCCGTAATGTTATAATATGGCGATTTGTACAATACGACTACGACATATAATACAATGACATACAAATGGCTGCTATTGTCGTAAGTCGGCTGCTTGCACATCACCAACATCATACTTCATTAGCTATATCCCGCATCGATGGCGAGATATAGATACTTAGCTGTGTAATAGAAAAATTAGCCAGGAACAATACCTATTTATTATGCACCCCATTGAAATGTCAGTTCTGCTAAAGGATATAGTTGCATGGGAAGCGCATTGAATGCAAACAGCCTGCTCTTCAATTGCACGTAGTTTTGATTTACTGCCGACCCATATCTGGCCGGCCACCCACGTGGCATGATTGTATACATGTAAATATATTCAACGCATCGATTTATATTCAAATAAATCATGATCCAACTGCCTTTATTGCGAAACAAAGAAGAACACATACTGCTGCTAAGTGACAGGTATTCTGTCAAAGTTTCCGGTGGCTTATTGGAGGGGTATAGGTAACGAGAGAATACTTCTGATGTAGTAGAGTGAAACTGATCAAATTTATTGGAGTCGCACGCAGAGGATCTCGTAACAAATATGGACAAACTTGTATTTGCGGGAATATGCATAATGATATGTAACTATTTTGCATGAAATGAACTACAAATGGAAGTGAGATTGTTAGTTAGTTATAAATGAGCCTACTATGATACTATCTTAAGGCTCGGCAACACGCTTGCAATACTTCGGGGTTTACGTATGTCCAAGGGCGGCAGTTACTTAACATTTCCTTGTTTATCCCTTATCCTACAAAAAAAAATGTTTGGCAATGGATTTATCTAGACATAAACAAGTTTCGGGCTGTTTAAATTTGTATTCTCTAACTTCTTGGCAATATATAAAAAAATTCATTCGTTTTTTTTGAGGATTGCGCGAACGGTTCTGAAATTTATAATTGATAAAAATATATGGAGAAGATGTGACGAAAGTTTATAGTTTAACATAATACGCATTAAGTTTCAATTTTTTCGTCAAATATAATGATACGCACAAAAGGCAGGCGCATAATGCTGGCTTCAGCATGTAATACACGTAAGTGACAATCACATTTCGTTTTAAATTAAATACCTATATAGAGGCGTTACTTCACAATAAAACTGTATGCGAATAGTTCTTTTTTTATTATTGTAAATAATTGAGTAGGGTTTTCTTAAAAGACAGACGGATAATAAAGTGAATAGGGTTCAGAATTTTCTATTTGGATATGAAACCATATGATTATGATTTATTCTGTTGTATTTTATTAATTATATTCTACTTAATAATTAATGTGTTATTTCTGTTGTGTATTATTTTAAATATTTGGTATCTAAAAAGCTAATAGAAATCATAATTTTTTTTACTATATTCTAAGTTGTACATAGTTACATATCTGTGCCGATTTTCGGACTGATTTCGGACATTAGCAAGGATAATCATCGTGACGCGAGATTTTAATGTAATAAAATGTCACATATTATTATATATTATAAATACATCTCACATATTTTGAATATATTTTTAATATTACTCATCTCGTAAAACGTTTACTGACGCCCCGAATATATGAGTTCACTGGACGCATTTAGAATGAACGTGCATTTGTTTACTAGCCACGGGATTTATTGTTACTCGTTGATGAAAGTGACAGTTATGTGGCCAATAATTCCTTTTATTCCTCCTTAAATTACGGTTTACGGCAATAATGTACTTCCTACGGAGGGTGGAGGCTGAGCGCCCATTCCGTGTATGAAAAGTTTCCTACATAAAAAGCTAGCGACATCTTTTTATGCCATAAACTATTAGCCATTTGGTGACAACCGATTTTTTTTTACTTTCTTTACTCCTCTAAAATCATAGGCAGTTTATGACAATACTGTAGTGACGAGTGTAGGGGTTAGAAGTGCCCACTACGTGTATGGATTTAACACATAAAGGTGTAAAACAGCGTCTTTTTATGCCAAAATAAATGAGCCATTGGGTGACTACTGAACATGGTTTGGACTTTTTTTTCACGCACACTTAGTCGTTAACGCCCACCGTCCACGCCAACGGCCAAGACACATAAATGTAACTATATTTATAAATAATTAGCAGCAAATAATCTTAGACATGACTTGGCTTAAATTAGGATTTCATTATTTCCTGTAAAGCATGACACTACATTATCCTATTTAACGGAGTTGGGCCGGCACGACCGGGGATATATTTCTCGCTCACTTGATACTGGCGTAAAGTGGCAGCGTCGCTGTTGCAATTCGTGCGGTTTGTGAGTAGCCGGTGGCCCATTGGCATTGACATTGGTATTGGGCAAAGCATCAGCGTAACAATCATACGATGAAAAGGCTCCAATTGGTCGTTTGCCCCTTATTCTATAAAAAAAGCAACAAGCATACCCAAAGGGCACCCTAATACTAATAATTTTGTCCCTCTGTCTGTCACCAGGTTGTTTCTCATGAATCATCGTAGGTTGAAATTATCACGAATGGATGTATTTCTGTTGCTGATATAACAACGCAACCCAAAAAAAAATTATTAAAAAATGCAATCTTTTTAAGGTCGCTTAATATTATACTAAAGGAATATTATAATTAGTAAATTTGTGTTTCTACCAAACATTTAACTTGGCAGCAACATAAGTGTTTTCTTACCTGGACGGTCTTCAACTCGTCTAATGGTGGCGACACAGACTCATCCACATCATTTGATCTGTTGTGCGACTGTCGCAATGACACATTAGTCGTTAGTATTTTGTTTAGTCTGGGCATCACATAGCACCAGGATTATGATTTCTGAGAAAATCACCATTTTTAACTGAGAGGTCACCTTTTGGGGATTGGCATTGTGTGCACTGTTGTGCTTCTATCGGTGCGAACATATTTTATTTTTCTTTTTTTTCTACTTTAATTGTAATAAAATTTAATGGTTTGTAATTTTTATTGTTGCTGCTTATCTTCTTGTAAGGTTACTACTCTCACGAAATCCCAAATACAAACTTGGATTTTGTAAGGTAGGTTCTTTTTAGAGTGCATACATCCGCTAAGACCAAATTTTACGAAACTCTACCCCTAAGGGTGTTATTTTGAGGGTGGAGTACGCGGATGAAACCGCGAGGAGCTGCTAGTTAGATAATATTGTTTGCTATTCCTAACTAATACCCGAGCATTATTTCGTATAACGCAGGCCCGCCGCTAAATTTGATACACCCGAAATGCGACGGCCGAGATAACTGGCATATCCAATAGAACCAGATGTTACGGGACGGGACGGGACGGGAAAATTGGCAATTAGTAAGATGTTATGAATGCAAGAGCGTTTGATGCATTGCATTCTTGATTGAGCCGGCACGAGGAGGTACGGTTAAGATCACAGGATACCGTCGCAAAGTGACGGCTATACTCGCTTTATGTGTGGCGTGTGAGTTTCTGCTCATTGCATGATGTTTATGGATGTCGTTAGAGCTCGTTTGCTCTCGTTCTACATAAAAACCGGCTAAAACCGGTGCTAAAGCGCCAAAGAAAAAAAATATCCCATATCTCATAAACCTCCAAATCAATTTTATTCAAACCAATTTAGGCTGGAAGTTTTTTTCGCATGCTATAATCTCAATTTTATTAAAACAAATTTTAGCTAGATGTTTTTATTGCATGCCATAATCAAAATTTTGAAAAAACCAATTTTAGCTGGAAGTTTTTATTGCATGCTATAATCTTAATTTTATTCAAAACAATTTTAGCTGGAAGTTTTTATTGCATGCGATAATCTCAAGTTTCTTCAAACTAATCATAGCTGGAAGTTTTTATTGCATGTTATAATCTCAACTTTTTTATTATTCTCCTCTTGCTAGTTCAAAAGTTGGAGGGAGGAGGCTCGCACATACTTTACACCACTATAGAAGCAAGTATCTCAAAAAGTATTGGTATTAGCATAATCAAGAAGCCGTTAAACAATTTTACCAGCTGCAATGTTCCAGTATTTTTTGTCCACTAAGATAAACCATTGGCTTACGAGCAACCCAACTCGCAGAATTAATTCGCCTTATCTTACTCCTAAGAACATGAATGTGTCCAGATGTATCTACAGTCTCTGAAACAATTGTTCCAGTTATACGCCAACGTTATGTTCAATGATGATTTCACACCGTCAAGGTTTTTATTGTGCCGTCCCACAAGCGCGAGAATTATTTTCTATTTGCGCAATCTTCTATAAAAATATATGTAAGCCCGTTGTTTTTATAAATAGTAAGTGTGTTGCAAATTCGCTACGCTCAGAGATAATTTGTGAGTAATTTGGAGCAAACAGAAGGCGAAGAGACATTTCCTCTTGTTACAAATTATAGCTGGACTGGAAACCGAATAGAGTTAACCGCTATTTCTTTTGTGTAATATCGATGTGATTTTGTTGCTTTTGATATGATGTCGTCTTGTAAATCAATAAGGCTAGCTACGTGTTCGTAATAGTATGCCGTCATAGTAATGTTACGAACGTGCAGAGTGAGACATAGTAACAAGTCAACTCTTTCAGTCTATCAGGCGATGTGTTTATAAATCAATTAGAGACACGTTACCATGTAAAAATTACGTCGCCGGATACAGGCTTACAGAAAACCATTTTTTGAATGTATAAGAGGGCAAGTGAGCGGTAGGAGCCATAAATGTTATGCAGACGTGTTGGTTTTCTGTCCAACCTTCTATTTTGTTGTATATGCAGTACTTTGTCAAAATCCTCCGACAAACTACTAGACACTTACCTAGTAAAAGTTTACGTTATTAGGAGGGCGAAAAGACTCAGAATTTTCGCTAGCAGTATACAAAGTATCATCAAAATCGGATAATTCACGAACTTTTAATAATTCGTAATATTCTCTTCTGAGAGGCGTAATATTTTTTGCTTATTGCACGCTTCCAAAGTACTCCAGGCGAAGCTTCGGTTAGTTATAATTAATGGAAACTTTACACGAGTTTACTTTTTAATCTGAGCTAACTACAGGTAAATATATTTTACACACCGCTATAAAAAATTACAAACACATTTTCAATCGATGCTAATGTTTGGACAAATATTTGTGAGTCGTATTTGGATATTAAGATAGACATTTTGAATCGATGCTAATGTTTTGACAAATGTTTGTAAGTCGTATTTGGATATTAAGGTAGGAAGAGAAGAAGGAGTTTATTGATCACAATAAAAAGAATAACAAAAAAGAACAATCGATTTTTTGTTTATAAAAATATTGATGTTGTAACCAATACATGTACTCAGCACTTGTCATCTATATTATACAGTAGAAAATGTAAATCGAGCCTCTGTGGCCTAGCGGTTAGAGAGCTTCGGACTTTCCTTCCGTTGGTTCAGGTCCGAAACCCACCAATCAATAAGTTTTTATAACTCCAGTAAATTTCTGGGTGCACTTACGGTGGAGGATAACGTCGCGAGTACACCCGCGTTTGTGTATTCGCATTTGAACGTCTCCCTTCTAAACCAGAAGACACATAGGTCTTCGCTAGTCGTCTAAACCTGAAGACACAAAAGTCTTCGCTAGTCAGTCGAACTATTAAGGCTGGACAAGGGTCGCCAATCAGTAGTAGGTCCGTCCGAAAAAAAAACGAATTTGACCAAATCTAGGAATAGGGCCTGGTTTCCTTCTGGATTGCAGAGGTCAGATGTCAGTCACTATATGTAATAACTGACGCTATCGTCATTATAGGTTAGGCAGGTATAGTGTAGTAGTACAGGAGTAGATGATATCGGTATCATCAGGTATAGAAACGTGACAATGCTACGCCGAAGAGGGACAGGGAAGTAATCCCAGCTTTTTGGCTACGACAATTCATTCTTATGCGTATGTGCCGTCCTCGTCCCTTCACGTAACAAGAAGAGAGAAAGAGAGAGTACTTAAGAGTCGACATGGCGTTGATTTTCAGTGATAACTTATTTTCACTCGTTTGGACTGGCTTAGTTGGCACTTGACAATGAAAAAATATGTAACTAAGTTGATACTAAAACATATACATTATGTACTATTCTCACTATGAAATGGTTTTTTTTAATAGTAAAAATAATAGTAATATTAAGTAATAGTTGTTTGGAGGAGCTTGTTTATTTCTGAAAGGCCTGGCAGAGCCCTCGTGTCGCGGATGTCTGAGCACATTGGTGATCACTTACCATCACGTGACCTCGTTTGACCCTTGTGCTATATTTTTTTCTCTACAGATTGTTAGTACCTGACATAGATCTAGCTTTGGAAAGTCGACAATGTAGAAAAAATATTTCTTCAAATCCGATGATCGCCTGCATCCTCTTGGTGAACATTTAACATCGAGTGACCTCGTTGGTACCGAATGCCATATTTTTATAACAATTTCGGATACACAAAGAACATGAAATTACTACCAATGTGTACCTAATATAGATCAAGCTTTGGAACGTCGACAATCCAAAAAAAGATTGATTACCCGTTGCATGCAAACCCGTTGAGTGAATGGAGGATCCATTCATCCCGTAAATTGATTGTACACCGATCTGCCGCAACCAATGTATTGGAAACAATACCGCCTCATTCACTCAATGACTCTTGTTGTTTTGTTCCCAGATACTATAAAAATGTGTCTATCTGATGTACATCACAATATCATCAGTATATCTGTCATCTATGACCACTCGTGAACATGGCTGTAAAATATCTGAAACGCTAAACAAATAACCGTGCATTCCGTCCAAGTACTTTTAAGTGTAATACGCGAGCTCATTAAGATTTTTATCATTTCCAAAGAATTACATCGCGTCGGCTTCTTCAACAACATTGACATTATTAAGCTTGCATAACGGTGAGTCAGTATCCCGACCAACAGTCTGACTGGATCCTATGATGTCACGCGCTTGAAATTAGAAACCCAGTGGCACTCATGTACCGTAAACAATTATACGTATTTTATGACTTATGAATTTATGACACATGAGCGTACTGCGTCATGCAATATTGATCACCCTGGTCATTGATGTAAGGTTCAGTTCGCTTGTGTGTGTAACCAGCCGAACGGTATTGAGGTTATATGTCTTAAACATTTTGGTATAGGGTAATTGCAGGTTCCGTTTCGTATAAACTGTGTCGAGTATTCGTACATTGTGAAGAAGCCTGACCTTCTATTCTCCGTCTGTTTTGAAATTCTTGAAGCGTTATCCAGAATTTGATACTAGTTAATTTAGGAAGAGGTGTTGTCATGCTACATAGGAGGAGGTGGCACTACCTTCTCCAATGTATTTAATCTTTTCGGTATTTGGCCGGCCCGATTTAATGCATTTTTGTTCATATGTATGTGTATAATATATAAATATTCTTAAATAATACGTCTAGTAACGGTTCATTTGTATAGAGTTTTGATGTTGTATCCATCATAGTCAAGCGCATGAAACAAAGGTGTAAAGCTGTGTGGAGCCAATGTTAACTATTAACAATTTGTCATTCTCAGTGCCATTACATGCATGCGTTACGCAACAAAATATTTACAGAAACTCGTATACGAAATATTAAATTAGTTGTTTGTGTATGAAACTAAAAAAAAACTCTTTGGTCCACCAACAATCTACAGTTACGTTCGCATTTATTGAATTCTTCAATTAATATTACGAGCTTTCGCCCAGCGAAAAAAAGTACAATCTCTCCGTAAAAATTAATTAAAAATCAAATGATTGTGTTTGCCAGTTGACGCTCATTACAAAAAGAGTCTCACACAAGTGTGTCCATATTTGAGTAAATAAAATAATAAAATGTAGTGCCTTCTTTCACACACTCGGAAGAACGGATGGCAGATGGGCCAGTAAGATTCTGGAGTGGAGGTCGCGTTTAGGAGAACGAAGTGTCGACCGTACACCAGGTGGGAAGACGACCTCCGTGCAGTAGCTGGTCCGGGATAGATGCGAATGTCAGGAGATCGGTAGTCTTGGCGTTCATTGAAAGAGGCCTATGTCTCGCAGTGGACCGATAAGGGCTGATAATGATGGCGATGAGCTGTGAGCAAAGTCAACGCAAATTTCGCAGATTGTTTTAGATATATTCACATACATTTAGATGTGGTTCAGCAATTCTACATGGAATTGATACATCGAGAAAATGTCTTTTACAATGAGATATAGGAATATACTTAATGGCGTGTGAAAAGTATATGTACCTATATATTTTATTAATTTACTAAATAAAAGCTTTTGAATATTTTCAAAGATTCTTCTCTAGAGGCGAGCTAATTCCCAAATGGCTTACAGCTAAATTGTTAGTGTAATAAACTGAAACTGATTTTGAATGACAAACACAGAGTGATATACACAAATTAAACCCTTAATACGAGTATATTGTACATTACAGATGTAATCCTAACTGACCTATGCGAGGGGATGAGAGGAGAGCAACGCATATATATAAAAATGCGGATGTCTATGGTTGGTATGGCCCTCCTATGCTATGAAAAAACTATCGCAATAGAACAAGGGCATTTGAAAAAAAGGCACTCTCTTTTCTAATTCATACATACTTATTATATAAATATTTCTTTATAGTTTATTTATTATTTTGAATATATTGTTTATATACACAGGCACAGCAAATTGATTTCAGCTGTTTTTTTTTCATTGATAGGATAGAATAAACACTTATTTAGTAAACAACAATCATTACACAATTACACAATCACACATAGCACTCATTAATATTTTGATATGTTAGCTTGTTGTTAGTCATTTGTTCCTTCTAGTCTCCTCAATAAAGAATATCTTCAATGAAGACTATAACAATCTTAACAATAAAAAGAAGAACGAAAATCCTATATTTTTACATTCGTAAATTGAATTTTCCGAAGGCCTATCATTGCTGTGATATTAAAAGTGTATTACACAGAAAACGCAATTCAATCGAAACAAATAAAATTACCTGGAAGTATATTAGGTTCTGAAGATCTGTTTATTGCCTCTCCGGTGATTTCTGTTCAATTTAGTGTACACGAAATGTGAGATTTTCCCCAGCAGTATTTTTATATCAGCAACAATTGAGGGCAATAATGGGCTAGAAAGAAATACCGCTTGGGCAATGGGTGTCGGTATACAGACGATAAGAGTTAATAGCCTATAAGTATCTGGTACTGGCTCATAATTATTACCCTTTTATTGTTATACTGCTACTGAAACTGATGACCGGTGGAATAAATTTGGCCTGTGTCCATTGTGTTGCTAAAAATTTCTTCCATATACCGGTACTATGAGGGGTCTGTTAATCATGTGCGACCTAGACAACATGATATGATACATGAATCCCCACCCCTAGTAACGTTTTTCATGCATGCGAGGCATACCTACAGGACATGGGAGCCGGCTATCCAGTCTGCGTTATAGCACAGTATATAATATTTATATACAATATACAGTATATATATTTTCCTGAGGTAATTATGGCCCCTCAGTGGAATAGAGACATGGCATGACATGTTATAGTGCACAAGTATGCGCGCAGACACAAGTGCTCTATCTCTATTCCCTCTCATTCCTCTATTCCATTGGAACGGCAATCCGACACGACAGGAGACAAATCAGGCGTAGGACCGAGGGCTACACGTGCTCTGTGCGAGACTCGGGGATATGAAACAGCCTTGGACTGTTGTTAGAAAATGAACAGTACTAATGAAAGTTTTGGTCCGACCCCGTATCGAACCTGAGACCACACGATCGGGTTGAACATACTTACCACTAGACCATGTGGTGATACTGTTGGTATATGATAGAGAGAAATAGTACATCTTCATCTTCACACCAGTTAGTGAACTGTGCCACGCCCACTAGTGAGTGGGTTAGTCAGAGAGAACGGAATTCCCATCATGGTTCAAGCCTTGTCGTGGCGGTGGGGCTCAGTAGCCTGGGGTGAACCCAGGCGAAGTCAATTGAACCGAGGGTGATCTTTGCAACGCCCTTATAAGAAGAGGGGGCTTAAAGATTAGGAGGAGGAATCGCTCTCGGTACCCCTCTTATAAGAAGCCCCTCTTCTTATAAGAGGGGTACCGAGAGCGATCTCATAGCAACAGGAGGTGGCGCTTTTGCACACGAGACAAGGAGCGAGGATGGGAACCTCACCCCATTGCACTGTCCCAAAGTCAGTGGGGTTGTCCTGTAGTGCTGGGCAACCCCATCTGTGGAGGTGGAGTTGGTCCCTTAGGGGGCCGACTAGCCGTCGAGATAGTCTAATGTTTGCTGTTCCGGGGCACCTCACCTATGGCGGCACTGGTGGCACTCGCGGTGTTTTTTGTGGATATTCGGCAGTATCATGTGCCGCGAGTCCCACACACCAATGGACTCCACCCAGTTCCGATGAAGGCGCGTAAATGCGTTTCCCCGCGTCAACAAAAAAGGCACAGAGAACGGAATGCTGCATATTACGATTTTACATACCTGCCTAGAAAAATGGTATATATATATATCAGCTGGATGACGCCCACTGCTGGACATAGAGCACCCCGAAAGACCGTCGTAGGTCACGGTCACGAGGCGCTTACATGCAGTGGCACCCCGCTGCCTTAACCAAGTCATCGGTACAGTAGGAGACCGTCCCACACTTCGTTTTCCGGTGTGGAACCGCCACTCGAGAACCTTTCTTCCCCAACGGTTCTCGGTTCTGCGAGCCTGGCCTGGTCACTGCCAAGTCAGCTTGCTATACATAAGCAGTAATTTTTTTTATTTATAAATGTACATTTTGACGACCGGCTGGCTCCGTCAGTAACGTGGCGGTTAATCCGCGTGTTTCGCCAGAGGTCGCGGGTTCGAATCCCACCTACGTCATGTATGTATATGTGTATATTATATGTATTTCTTTAATCTTAAATCTTAAATATATAAGATTTCTCAAATATGTAAAAATATTAAATATATTTCCGTTGGCTAACACCTGTAATACAAGTCCTTGCGGTACTTATCACAGGACTGGTCCAACGTGGTGATAAGTCCACAGATATTATTGTACTTTTACTTTTTTTTGACTTCTCTATGCTGACGGAAGTGTCCAACGCAGCTTCATCAGTTACTATAGAAAAGGTCGACGGTCTTGGTGAGATTGTGGTCGATAGGAAACAAAACCCCCTCTGACGAGAGGGGCAGCTCACACGAGGCAGCTAAAGTTGGCCTTACATTACCGTGGGGGCTTGAAGAGCTCTTGAGCTCTCATGACAGAGATACACGTACATATAGTATTATTGTATCTTTTATATATTGTATCTCTGCAACATTCGTCCAAAATCAGTTTGTTACTTTACAAATTAAGCGTTAGCCGCTCGAATTAGCCCGCCTCTGTAAATGAATCCCAGATAACATTCAAACGCTTTTATTTAACAAATTTGAAACTAGGAATTATGCACGACTTTTAAAAATTGTTTCAAAAGTGGATATATTTTCGTTATTTCATACTCATTTCAAACATATTCTGTATACATTATTTAAAAGCCATTTAGTACATCCAAATTATTAAATAAATCGCCATGCCCCGCGTTTTCTCACGTCTAAAACCTATCCCAAGGAAATCATATTTTTTTCAGAATGTAATCTATTCCAGATTGTATTTACGTGACAAAATAATAAACAAATATACAAATTTTCACATTTATAATAGGACGAGCCATACCGGAACCATTTAGTGTCTTTCGATGCCCATTAACGTATGTTAGTGCCATCAGCATATGCCATCTGCATATGCCATCTGCATATGCCATCTGCATATGCACTCCTCTACCCGATCTCTCCATGGATATTGCATATGATTCAATATAATTTCACTTGTATAACAATGACGCAGATGCCACGGCAAAATAGGGTCTGTCCCTCTATTCACCCCCGAAACCAGAAGACACAAAAGTCTTCGCCAGTCCGAAGAACTGTAGAGGCGGGAGCAATAGCACCGCCTACCAGTAGTAGGTCACTCCGAAAAAGACTCCGATGTCTCGTTTGCCCTCCTATACTAAATATAAAAAGTGTATGCCATCAATAAGGTACTCCTATAGAAAGAGCTCCATTAAATAATAGCTTCCACTAAAACCCTCGTATTGTTACCATATGACCACTACAAAAGATAAGGGAGCAATCAAAAAGGTTGTTTCCACTTGAGCTAATAGAACATCCACAAACTATTTGTAGCGTAATTTCAGACGCGCTGTAATTAAAAGCACTTTACAATGAGGCTAGGTCGGTTGGAGCCATGATTCTGATTGAGTGACATTATGAATGCATGAAATCAACAACAACAACACATCTATACGCCAGTTCCCTAATGGGATAGGCAGAGATAGCTCTCTCTCAGCTTTCTTGGCCCCCGTTGATGGCTCCAAATGAACTTTACCCTTGTATAACTTTTCGTTCCCATTCGAGGTATCGAAAGCGGACGTTAACCTCACAATGGCTCTTTGTACCCTGTGAAGTCCACGTTATTCCGACACATAAATTTGAACCAGTACGCCTTTGTTCGCACATCATTT
Source organism: Eumaeus atala (assembly GCA_017140195.1). Taxonomy (NCBI): domain Eukaryota; kingdom Metazoa; phylum Arthropoda; class Insecta; order Lepidoptera; family Lycaenidae; genus Eumaeus; species Eumaeus atala. The sequence goes on from JAFELO010000809.1 coordinate 151,280, forward strand.
CCATGAATTCTGACGTATAATTCGTAATTAAAAGTATACATATATAACATTAATTTATATTCATCTCCCGTTGGACGTTCATTAAATCTATTAAATCAACATTACAAGAGCTTTCACTAATAATATGTCCACCGAACTGAATCATGGCTACGGCTGCCATCATAGAGACTAGCTATCAGCACAGGACATATTTATAAAGCACACATGTAATTTCACAGATACAAGCGCTTTCTATGTTCCCTTATTCCCCTGTCCCGTAGTTATGGCTGTTCGACACGACCGGAAGTAAATCTGGCGCTTAACATGCTTTCCATGGTACGGGATCTGTATCTAACAACCCAGGATGTAGATTGATGACGGTGGCTAAGCTATCCTAATTGGTCTGTTTTAGCAGTTCCTGATATTCATATTGCCCTAGACTTAAACCTTTCTCTTCTGGAGTTTGTAAGCTAAGTGCACGATTTTCATCATGTCTTATAATCCCCAGTATAATATTATGTGTATGTATATGGATTATGTTATGGTATGCAAGTGAATCCACATCAGCCTACATTTAATTTTGTCTACCAGCAGAATGAAGTTCCTTATCGGTTTTAACAGTTTTTGCTTGCATCATATTATTTGTTAAATGTTGACCACAATGTCAGTTATGTCGCACCAAGCGATTGATAAACATAAGGTTTCACTGAGAACCAGCGTAATATTATAATATTACGTACCAAATATACTGGCAGGGCAAATGCTGAGTGGCCACCTCTATTGGTTACAGTTATACTGTAATGATAAAATTAATATGTGTATATAATGTATTGAGTGTTACAAGCAACAAAAATGTAATTGTAACCATGGAAATATTTCTTTCTTTTTTTCTATATACCATGGTACGAATGACAGGCTTCAGTAAACCGTTCACTTTGTGGCCGCGTGCTTTCATTATATTATAATATATGTAGTAGTGACCGTGTTTGTTGCTGTCCCAACCTCTTGGCTCTCTTCTTCTTGGCTTGGCAAACTCGAGAAGTCGACGGTTTTAGAGGAATTAACTGTCACTACGCAGACTGATCCCGCTCCGGTCGTTACCATTTCTCAAGTTCATACATTTTGTACGTTCTCAAGTTTTATTATTTTACGAACCCAGTACCCCAAACATGCTGGTCCTGTGAAGCCAAATCATTCGATAACGAATAAACCACCGGCGGCGTACGGAGAAACACGCAATCCAAGGGATAGTCGTTGGAATAATGCAAAAGTAATCTTGCAAAAAAAAAAAAAAACCTAAAGTGCGAGCCAGACACGAAGGGTTCAATACCATTATCTAGTACCCTGTAATTCTGTAAGATTTCATAACTGGTTTTATCATGCTATCTCTGAAAATCCTAGAGGAATGTAATGTAAATTACCTGTGTGCTGGATAGTATAATACATGCTTAAGGCAAGGCCGCTATCAATCCAGTGTCATGTTAATTAGAGTGCCGTGTAATATGCATATGAACCGATTAGAGATTCTGTGAGACGACAGAAATCCATGTCTAGCTACTTGTTATTCCTTTAGAAATGTTCTTGCGATATGACTTCAGAGCAAAAGTTAGTTTTTTTCTTCGTTTTGTTTAAATCATAAACTACACTTATGTTTAAATCATAAGCTCCACTTATGATTTAAACAAAACGAAGAAAGTGATCACCGAATGGTGTAAGAGGCTGCAACCCGATTCCATGCTGCATTGCATCGGAATTGGGCTGGCATGACCATGGTTACACCTCGCTCACATGACACCGCCGTAAAGCGACAGCTATGCTGTCGCGTTTGGTGCTGTTTGTGAGTAGCTGGGAGGAGGAGGAGGGGAGGGCGATATATCTGTAATAAAACAATGATTTAGTTGCCCCTTATTTTGAAACTTGTTGTGTTGCAGTGTTACTTTTTATTTAATTGTAATATTGATCACCCTATATGGAGTGGACTGTCCCCTGTTTGAGAAAGCACATGACAGCCCACTTCTTATATGAATTAGACACGAAGAATCAACGATTACTTTTCGAGCATATTATCACATGGTTTTCTTTGTCTGTGGGACCTCTTGGCGATGCTATTAAAGGTACCACGACAGTTCATCGGATTAGCGAATACTTATGTCCTCTAGTTTAGGGAAACGAAAGGCGGACAGACTGCTCCCTTTTTCTGCAGGTTGCGAAACATGTACCGCATCGATTATTAAATCGTATATCGGTACTTACCTAATTTAGGACGCCGTCTTGATGATTGCTTTTATAGCATAGATGGATAAACGAAATCGGAACTATTTAGAAACAACCGGCGCCCATCAACATCTGCATAATATTCAGATGCGTTATCATTTTTCACCCCATTTCCCTATGGACCACCGACTGCACGCAAACCGCACAAAACCCGGAAGACAAGTCATCAATTTTAACGCGTTATCATGTTAGCGAGGGGTACCATCCCGGTCGTTTAAATTCGGCCACGATGCAGCATGGCACTACCTCTGACTTACTCGCACATTGCAAAGTGAATAAACCGCGCTGCAATACGTAAACTTAAAAAAATCGCGTCAGATTTTATTAAAAAATATAAAAGATTCCACAGAAAGTATAACTCGGACTGAATATTGTAATATTCACTGGTGAAATTTCATTACACGAAGACCGCCGACCCCACGTAGGTACAATAAAATCCCCACCCTAATATCCAGTACTTGCCGAGTCGCCGGTGACTCGTAAATTTTCAGTATTTCGGACTTTCATAATGCCAACTGAGGCTTATAACACGTCGTCTCTACCTACTCTACGTGTCTATGTTCTTTACTACTTAGATGACTAATAATCGCTGAACTTTCGTGTTTGTTACGCATTTTGATGTGACATAGTTTTAGTAAGAGGTGCCGTGCTGCATCGCGGCCAAATTGGGACGACCAAATATCTTTGCTCGGTGTTTCGGCCTGGTTACACCACCAGCCGGCCACTCGGCTTAATACCTCTTCTATGTGTATGGTAATATTACAAAGAGGAAATATTTGATTGTTTGTCTGTTCACCTGTTGGTTTACATTGAAAAGACTCCGAAGCTACTGAACTGATTTGAAAAATTATTTTACCACTGGAATCCTACATGATGAACATATGCGATACACCACTTTCTAAAAGGTTTTGATCATTTTCATAATGATAATTCAATGAACTTCGATAACGAAACCGAAATAGGTAAATAGTATTAAAGTAAATCCTTATTTAGCTGCTGAAATTTGTGGGACCTCCATCATGCACATCAGCCCCCAGCCAATCATTTTGAAATACACAATTGTGTGTAATGCCGCCGTCTTTGTCCGATGAACTGTTCATGTTCTGTGTTGATCGCCAACAACAGTAGTTCCCTCTGGAGACGCACTTTCCGATTAATACGTTCAACATTTAACGTGCAAAATGTTTGCAAGTATTTTTATAGTAGGTATAGGGCGGCAAACGTGCAGCCTTTATACGACTACCGACGGAAATAAACATGATAAACGCATAATTATTATGCCGATCCGTTGCCCTCCTTTCCTTTCAAATTGCATGTGACTCCACGGAACCATCATTTTTCATGTGCCTATATGTTTGTGACCTTTTCTTTTCTCCAAATATTGGCGTTGATTGTTGGTTGGTGTTTTCACCAACGCCACGTAAATATGTTTTGGTTTATCTGACGCATATAAAGTACAATAACGTAGCATATATATATATATATATATACATATAATCTACGATCGTTATCCTATCCATGTGCCAAATTTCACGTCAGCGCCTAAGCTATTGCCGTCAGAGTCATGGCAGGAGGACCGCTGGGTCTCCCTAAATGCTTGAAAATACTTCAAAATGATCACCCCCGAATGCCAAATAGTAAAATCTAAATTAATATATCTCATTTTGCAGACGCCCACTTATAATATTATCTCAAGAGCTGACAATTTTACTGATAATTCTACAGAAGCAATCGATTCATAAGACTTGTATGATATCAAGAGTGATCACTGGCATCAGACGGGCTTGGCCCACCACTCGCGCCCATTGCTGCTACTCCTGGACAGCGGCAACCACTTATGACCCTTCGATGGTCTCAGGGACTCCAAGGGAAAAGCTCAAACTGTTTTAGGACCTACAACGGATTTAATCCGAAGAAAGTAGATGGAGTGGAAAGAAATTCCTATTTACCTCCCTAGTCAAAGCTGGAAACAGTACAAAGTTGCAATGACCACGGTAAGCAGAGCTACTATGCACCACGGAGATGTAGATAAATGATTAACTGACATGGACCATGCCTTGTGATATTTACTTTGTTATTAAAAATTATCTCTGTAATTAATTATGTTCTTTATTGTATAGGCAAACGAGCAATCGGAGCGTTCTCGCGACTACCAATGCCCATGAACATCCACATATGGCATATTACTATGGCAATGCGTTGCCTTCGTTCCTACAAGTGGTCACTGGCTACCCACAAACCGCTCGAATTGCGACACCGAAAATGTCACTTTACGATTGTGGGTGAGAGGAACAGTGCAGCATGGCACTCCTAACATGGTAAAATTCCATACAAACTTTGCCGCCGTATTTCACCCCTTAGTGGTTGAACTCCTAAAATCATTTCTTGCTCACTTACATCATGAAAGGAAGCTCTGTACCAAATTTAAATTTTCTGTTCCAAAGTTTCGACTGTGCGTTGTCTGTCAGTCAGTCAATCAGTAACCGTGAAACGGAAGACTTTTATATAACCTATAGATTCAGTAGTAAGCTTCTCTATATATTTGTCCATTTTTCGGCCACAAAATGCAACGTTTTCACAATAGATAAAAAAACAATTATGTTACACATAACTAGTGCATTTTTGCCTCTGGGCGTTTATTTACAGAAGTCTACAGACACCGGCCTGCCGAGTGCCTAATAATCACAAAGATAGACCCTTGGATAGAATGTGGGCAAGAGGGTCAAGAGTAGAATATTACGAGTTCGCATCAGCTAACACGATATACGTACACACGTGGCAAAGCTTAGCTCGTGGCAGCTACGCGACGCGAAGGGACACTGTTACCATTTAGATTTTATCATTTGGGATAACAAACAGTGTACACGGATAATGGTGAAAAGGATGATGATGACGATTGCGATAATGAGACAGCGGTTGAGAGTTACACAATACATTTGAGCCACGAGATAAAGGCAGGTACATATTGTTATGCTAATGCCCTATTTGTTAACGTTGTGTTTACGGCAGCAATAGGATGCGTTGTTTGACATGAAACATGTGCTCGCATGGGTTATAATATCGTTTACCTTGTCGTTGAGTTAAACAGGCCGTTCTGGAAATAGTTGAACGATGATCGCGCGGTCGGCGAGAAGTGTTCGAAGTACAATTCCATTGGCATTGTAACAATCACAATGGTCATTTTTGTGATGAGTTTTCCTGCGTTTACAAAGCAGGTTTTCGATGACTACCTTGAAGTGCTGGTTAGCTTTCAGAATTTTGAAACAAGAAATATATTCCAATTCTAATTGCTTTAAACCATTTTACGTTTCAAAAGTTACATTTGAAATGAAACCATAAGAGATCGGATGATTAATTAATATAGATAACCGCTTATTTATGCTTTACAATATTAGCTAACATTGCGTAAATTTAAACAAATGAGACAAGGTTTCTCAAAATGTGCGTTGTACCTAGTACCATAGGACCCTAGGGCGCCGCAAAGAGCAGACATAGCTTCCTCTGGAAACATTCAAATACACAAAACAATAATTTATTTACAACTATATCTTAAAGGAGTAGAGGTAGTAATGCCATGCTGGTACATCTTTCTTATGTGATATCGCCCGAAAAAGTTATGGCTATGATGGTGGTCACTTGGGGATATGATTGATAGAGGGCAACACCTCTGCACATGTGGATGTCACTTGGCGTCGGCACTCACAAAATGACTGCGATTGCTCCGTTTGCCCTCCTATATGTACGAAAAAAAAAGCTTAAACAAAGCCTTGTATTTTATTTGTTATATGCAAATAAAATACAAAGCTTTGTTTAAGTTTTTCTTTTCATTTTAATTAATAGGTTGTCGTACGCATTATAGCTGTTAGGTGACGCTGCGAGAGAAATACTAGACGAGATAGTGCCCCGCAACCTGATAAAGTTTGAGAAACCGTGGAAGCTATAAAATCCAGTCTTGGCCATCGTTATATTGTTTGCGAACTTATAATGCCCTAAGTTTCAGCTGTTATAGCTCAGGTGGCTACTATGCACGAATCCAACCTCTACTATTTATAAAAGGAATTTACTTTGGATTTTTTTTAAACTCGGACGAATTTTTGACGGAGGGGTTAAGTATGTATCTTGTATTTATATTACGCGAACAATTTTATACTCAGACTAGACGCGCCCCGCGGTGTTACCAGTGTAACTCTGCTGTTAATCGCCGTAACAAGATGATACATAGCCCAGTCTGCTCCTCGATAAATTGACTACCTGACAGCGAAAGATAGAGTAGTTCCCGAGAATATCGTTCCACTAAATAAACAAATTCATAATCATGACAATATTAGTATAGATAAGAAACCAATATACGTTTCTTATATTTCCTATATTTTCATCAGCCATAGGCATAGGCATAGGCACCGCGCTGAAAAAGCAGTCGGAATGGTGGCTACCATAACCATACCATAAGCGATACACAACTGGAGGTTCACTCCACCCTCTCTCATGGGCATTCGGCCTTCTACAACCGGCATGAAACATGACTGCATGATCATAAGGCTTACGCCGTACTGCGCCGATATTTAATACGTCGAGGCTGTCTTTACAAACAAAAGTAAGTCAATGATTGCGCCAGGACCGTAAAGTGTTAGACTGACCTGAAATTATCGTACTTTTCACGAACTATTGTGTTAAGTAAATACACGAGCCGCACAAAACACATAATCACGAAAACTCCCTAATAGGGTAGGCAGAGAGAACGGAGTGCTATACAATATGACCCTTACATACCTGTCTGGCCTCCTCCACATAAAAAAATAATATCTTCATACGGACACGCCAGTTGCGAAGACTCTTGACACCACCTTCGGACAGTACCCGATCAGTCTGATGTCCGTCTTGGTCTTCCTCGGTACCTACATCCTTCCACGTTCGCATTGTATATCTGCTTTGTTAACCTTTCACCAGTCATTATTTCTACATGCCCGAACCAACAGAGCATGCCCTTTCTCATTCTTACACCGACGCTTTCTTTCATACGAAGGTTCTCTCTCACTCCATTATCGCGAACACTTAAGAATAGGGTTACGTCACACATTTTTCGCATCGATCTCATCGAATAAGTCGTATTAACAAAATATATATGTTTTCGCGCGAGCAAAAAAAAAGGACATTATTGCGCCGTGAGTAAAAATTTCTGCCCCATTAATACATCATATATAATATGCGCGTCATAACCAAAAATAAAGAAACTGTGTTTAGTACGAATCACCGGACAGTGTGCGTACGACAATAGTGTGATATGTTCATCATCATACATCGTACGTAGTTATGAAATTATCGTACATCCACGATATCGTACGCTTGGGAACACTGCGAGGTAGAGATACGACAATAGTGTGATATGTTCATCATCATACATCGTACGTAGCTATGAAATTATCGTACATCCACGATATCGTACGCTTGGGAACACTGCGAGTTAGAGATACGACAATAGTGTGATATGTTCATCATCATACATCGTACGTAGCTATGAAATTATCGTACATCCACGATATCGTACGCTTGGGAACACTGCGAGGTAGAGATACATGCTCTGCTTGTCTGGTCAGATGCTGTTGTGTATCTTGCGGTGTGCGGCATTAGGTGAATGACATGTGCATCTCCTCTGGTTGTACGGGTGTTTATTAACGCCAGCTTGCCTCGGTACCGGTTTGCCGCCTTCGTTTCACAACACATCTTTACTCTATTTCCTTGCAACTTTAAGAAACTGTCGCAGTTATATCACTTTTGTGATAATAGATAGTTTGTATAACTTTTTAACTGCCTATAAAACATTGTTTCCACTGGTTAGATAAAGTAGGTTGTTTGTAAATGTAACGAAAACTCTCCTATGGATCCAGGGACTTTAGTGGTAACCGAACAAAGTTACCACTAAAGTCCCTGGAACACTGTTTTAAACTTATGACTTCTATTGAAACAGAAATAAAGTGTAGCACTGAATCTGTTCCCAAAAATATCATCTTTAACATTAATACATATTACAGCTAGTACGGTTTAAATACATTAAAATTGGCATAAAAATACGCTCTGCTTCCCTTGCCCTCTCTTTCCCTTTAGGCAAAGAAACCGCTACAGCGAAAATATATGTATATGATGAAACATTTGATTGTTTGTTTCTTTGCATTGAGTAGGCTCCGTACCCAGTAGACATGTTTGAAAAAACTTTTACCATTAGCATCCAACATTATGTGTTACGAACGTAGGCTATATAACATTTTCAAGAAAATTATAGATCATTATGTTAACATTGATAATGTGACTAAAGGTGTGAAAAAAATATCAGAGCAAATCCTTATATAGCTGCAGGAGTTATTGACAACTGGCCGTCTCAACAGATGTTCCGTCAAATTGTATAATTTGTCACGTGATAACGTGTAATATTCACGAGACCGAAATTAAAATTTATAATATTCCTATTTTGTATCAATCAAAGAATGTTTGCCGTGTTTATTGAAATATCCGTGCGAAGCGGGGACGGACTGCTAGTGCATCGAATAAAATGGTAATACGTACAATCGAGCTCGTATTTTGTGAATATGGGACTGGAGTCTGGCGCTGATGGAGTGTGAGATTATGTAGCAGTAACAGATGCTGTGAAATACGAACTTCAATATTTTGCATTGGACACTTTACGTTCCACTGTTTTAAATGAACAAACTTTGACGTTGCAATTAAATGAATTATATTTGAATGACGGTTCAATTTGCAGCACAGCGAGACTAGCGAGGAAGCGTAACTATTTCATTGACGCCAATAAACATCCGCACGGTTATTTGTGATGCAGTTGCGTCGCTATCCTACACCATATACCACCAAGTAAACCACCACTCAAGCCTCACGAAACACCATGGCATAGGCATCACTTTTATCGCGCAATCATGTGAACGAGAGGTGTCCAACTATACAAACGTGCCGGTCTGATTTGGCTGCAACGCAGCAATAACACTGTTTTACCAATATAGCATATTATTTATTTATGGTGTGTCTGAAGAAAAACAGAAGAAAGGAATACCTTTCTTTTATACAGATATACCTTTTACCTATGCTGTTTCATATAATATTATTCAGGACTCTAATCAGCTAATGACACCAGCGGCAATAATAGAAAAAAAGTGTACGAGTTCTTTTTCATTAATTATAGAATAAAGGGCAAACGAGTAATCAGAGCATTCTGATGACGCCCATGGACATTCGCATGATTATAAAAAACAATAGAAAATATAAACTTCTTTATTTGGGTAAACAGTTTTTTCTTAAATCTAAATGTCGATGCCTCCCTTTAGGCATTGTATGCCTGTGCCATGCAGATGAGTTGCACTCCTATCATCCCGCCCCCAATGAGCCATCGGCTACTTACAAACCGCACGGCTACGACGGCTACGACGGTTTTACTTTACACCTTACCGGTATCAAATGAGCGGGAGGTACTTCCCCGGTGGTGCTGGGCAAATTCCGTTGCATAGGAGGATGTAGTATCTATCATGTAATATGCATGTCACTACCTCCTTCTATGCAGCACAGCACTAACTTGCTAATATATCGTACAGTACTGCTGCCGAATGGGAAGGATACAAAAATAATACATAATAAAATAGGATTCACTGTTTCTTTGTTTAAAATTTTTAATATTTAAAATTTAAGCAACTTATTTAAAAAATGGAACACATGGGCCATAGCGTCTATAATACATCGTGCCCAAAAGAGGCACATAACTTGGCCAGAAATTAAAACATAATTACACGTCATACATTGCAGGCTTTGTCTTACTCATAATTTTCATGAGGGTGACCAGTTTCCAAGAATATGTAAGACAAAAAGGGTCCATTAAAATTTACTTTACCCATTCTACATTTGACATTCGCAAATAAATCTTAGGATTATTTTTATTGCCTTAGGCCTGTTATACACGACACGTTTTCAAACGAATGGCTTGAATGCGGTTCCGTTAACAAAACGCCAGGCACGTTTTGTTAACGGAACCGTGGTCCGTGTTTATGACGCGCAGATACCAGTAGTTGAGGTTTATCAGCACCTCCTTCGTATTTATTATCAAGCTCCTGCAGTGATCTATACAACGATGTCGATCGCGCCTACACGGCGAATCAGACTTTGGTTGATTTTTTGAAAAAACACGTACAACTTTAAATTCGAGGAGAAACAAATTAAACTGGTCACCATGTGGTATTTTTTTCTCAGTCATGGATTACGCCCTGTTACAAATTTTCTCAAATAACAACAAACATGACCAGCTCATATTTCACGCCAAGGCTATGTGGCAAAATGAACATTTGCCTATTCCCTTCGCTGATTCGGCTACAATGCAAAAATGACAACAAATGAATTCATTGGTACACCTTTTTCGCTTTTATAGAAGAGAATACGAGATTCAAGTCATATTTAACTTATTGCCTTTGGGCTAGTTTTAATAGAGGATCAAAAGTGTTGGGCGCTGTCGACACTGGAGGCACAAGAGTAGCGGTGGGCCAAGCTCGACTAAAAAAAAGTTTTAATAGAGGACCAAAAGTGT
>JAFELO010000809.1:162297-173645 GCA_017140195.1 Eumaeus atala
TGGGCGCTGCCGACACTGGAGGTACAAGAGTAGCGGTGGGCCAAGCTCGACTAAAAAAAAGTTTTAATAGAGGATCAAAAGTGTTGGGCGCTGTCGACACTGGAGGCACAAGAGTAGCGGTGGGCCATTTAATAGAGGATCAAAAGTGTTGGGCGCTGTCGACACTGGAGGCACAAGAGTAGCGGTGGGCCAAGCTCGACTAAAAAAAAATCATCATCATATAGACTTCTTTCAATGAAGGCCAAGACGGCCGGGTTTAAGAAAACGAATTGTTGGTCGACCGTTCACCAGGTGGGAGGAAGATCTCCGTGCAGCAGCTGGTCCGGGATGTATGTATGCGAGTAGCAGGAGTTTGGCCGTCTTGACGTTCATTGAAAGAGGCCTGAAAGAGATTAGTAAACATTAAGCACAACAACAACACATCGTCACGATAATTCTCTAGCCTCTGCCCCTCACAAATGCCACATATAGCGATCCTTACAGAGTTTATATTTGTCTTGTTTCTTCCAATACAATAAATGCCAGAAGTGCTACCTGCGTATAATATGTAGTAATATACTAATATAATAAAGCTAAAGAGTTTATTTGAACGCGTTAATCTTCGGAATTACAAGTCGGTTCTAAAAAAAATAATTTTGGTATGATAGCTTTGTGAGGAATGATACTCTATTATCTTGCGGCCCAATTCATAAAACAAATTTCCAATTCTATATTTAAGCATATGTAAATGAAAGTACCAAAAAGTTGTCTGTTCGTAAGGGGTCGATTTTCCCAAAATCTACTTAACGGATCCTCATGTGGTTGGATAGTCATTCCCGAGGAAGACTTTAATGTATTATATGTCACCCGACTCCTGCTATCCACAGGCGAAAGGCAGGGCAGATAGCCAGTAAAAGATATAACACTATTTATTTCAAATACTTTTCACACATACTTTCCATGCTAAGCCCAGTAATGATGATGGTAATATTTAACAAGGATAATACTTTGTTTGGCTCAAGCTTATCTTTTGACTGACCGAGCTATGGCAGGGACATCGCTCATATTCCTGACGGGACACGCTCGTATCGCAAATGAAGTTTCATAAAAGCATACAACACAGAGCCAAGAAATGGTTAGATGTACATTTATTACAATAAAACTACTTTTACGGATTCTTTCGCGATTTATTCAATTATTTAATTAGCCCGACGCTTCAGAAGCTTTGAAGCAGCCATGGTCACGGGTGGACAGTCCACTCGTGATCACATCGAGCTAGTTAAGTAATTAAGTAAACCGCGATAGAATTCTAATGTAGTTTTATTGTAATGAGTAAACTTAAGACAACATTAAATGTATATTTGTTGACGTGTTAACGTCTTGTAAATGGATTACATCATTGGGCGAAACTATCACAAATTGTTTCGCCCGATGGAGACGACGTAGAAACACAACTGAGACGGGAGGGGGAAGGAGGGCAACGCGTCAGCGTAGTAATTATGTGGATGTTCATGGGCGTCGGTAGTCGTAAAAAGGATCCGATTGCGTCATAGTAAAGTCACTAGTTAGAGTAGAGTTCCTTAAGGGCGGAATCTTCGTCCGTACATAACCAGTTTATTTTTACATATACCCAATCAATAATTTATAAATTTCCAAGTTATTCTACGAAATAGTAACAATCAAATAAATAAAATAAATATATACTTTATTGTGCACAAAAACACATTACAAAGAAAAAATAACATTAATTTATACACATAGTATATGTGCACAAATCTGCCTCGAGATCTAGTGGTCAGTGGTGGAGTTGAACAAGCTCTGTTCAACCACAGTCGTGAGGTCTTGGATTCGAGTCCCGGGTCGGACCAAGTTACGTCCTCGTGTCACTGAAAGCACGTTAGGCCGTCGGTCCTGTGCCTGAATTCTCTCCGGTCGCACTTTTACCTGCGCAGACACTCGTACATTATAGCAGATCCAGTCTCTATAGCGATGGCCGCGGTGACCGAAATTCAGATAGGACATTATGTGCCCTAAGGGGGTGTAATTGCTTAAATAGCAATCTCTACAAGACAACTTGCCGTCATGGGAAAAAACGATATCTTCTTAAATATCTTCTTATAATCCCTTCATTCCTATGAAAAAATCTAAAGCATAATCTACATGTATTCCAATTCAAAATCATCAAAGAGAGTAATGGAACCCCTAATGGAATCAGAGCCGCTAGGCGGTCACGTTGCCTTTATTTTGCGCTTGTTATTTTATATTAAAATATACAATTTCTCGTTTCATTTTTAATTAAATGCGAACTTGACAATATTTCAACGTTGCGGACAAAATACTTAACCAATATTAAACAGCATTTTTGTAATTGTATTTCTTCGTCTACTTGATATCGTCTTACTAGATAAAACAAGTCTGTTCCGACACTCGACTAGTGATTACTCGTTAAGAATGAACACGCGCACGAGCGCACGCACGCACGCACGCACGCACGCACGCGCACACACACACACACACACACACACACACATATACACACACACATATACACACACACAAGGTATCTATAGGTGTGTGCGTACCTTGTAATCTCTCTGCGCAATGTGTATGGATATAAACCAAATTCGCAATTGAATGTAAGTTTATCTTTGAGGTCTGTGAATTTTGTAAGAAGAAAAATAAAACAAAATAGAAATGGACTCTGAAATGGCGTAAGCAACGTGAGGGCGATAAACCAATCGACTGAGGATGTTGTGTTGGCACTACCTATTATTGATACTATTGGACAATTGTTTCGACGATATTATTACGTTTTTATAGAATAGGGGGCAAACGAGTAATCGGAGCCTTCTTTACGACTACTGCTACTATTAACATCAGAATAATTACTATGTCGATGCGTTGCAATCCTTTTCCCTTCCACCCCAATCAGTCGCTGGCTAATCAAAAACTGCACGAAACGCGACACCGTGAAGATATCACTTCACGCCGTCAGGCCATGTTATGTGAGCGAGAGTTCCTCGGTCGAGCCGACCCGATTCCGCTGCAATGCAGCATTGTATTGTCTCTTACTAAAGATAAATGAGCAATCAGTGGGTTAACTTTGAAATAATGTAAGAATATTTTTTCTTTAAAAGTATTCTACTGGATACCCTTAAAGTCATTTTTCTATTCCGAATATACATGGTGTTTCATTTTCGAGGAATGTCTGAAGGAGGGTAATAAACGAGCTGTATAATTTAAGCGTTCAGGTCCCGTGATAAATTGCAACATCCTTGTATATATCATTTTTGGCACGTACAAGGAAAATCATTCACAACGTTGATACATTTCAAATTGCTAAAACAGTTTTTAATTAAGCCTAGTAGAAATATGGGCTTTTATGTCAATAAAAAGCAAAAATCAGAACCTTTATAGGTTGACTTTGTTATCCATCTGTATGTCGCCGGACAGGCCGCCCTAAAGCTGAATATGGTCATTAATTATATACTCAAACTAAATAAGGGAAAAAAATCTGCTTCGTACGAATTTTACAAAATATTCATTGTTTTAAAAAAAATATAAATCTTAATTCGTTCAAATCGTTGGAGAGCTTGCAGGATATGTTGCACAGCCGAAATGAATCCTCCCGACGTATTGGCCTTGGGATGAACTTGGAGAAGACAAAGGTCATGTTCAACGAACACGTTCCCCCTAGGCCGAAGTCGTAGACGAATACATCTATCTGGGGCGATTATAATAATGAGGTAGACATAACTTCGAGAAGTAAGCCGATAGAAGGATTCAGTTGGGTTGGGCGGCATTCCAGAAGCTTCGTCATATTCCCACGTCGCCTGTACCGCCGAGCTTGAAGACAAAAGTCTTCAAACAGTGCGTTGTCCCCGTTATGACCTACGAGGCCGACACATGGCCTCTTAACATCGGACAGGTCAGCAATTTTGCGGTAGTTCAACGGGCTATTGAACGTGCTATGTTGGGTGTTTCTCTGTCCGACAGAATTCATAAAGAAGTCATAAGGCAGAGAACTAAGATATCCGATATTACGCGACGAATAAGCTCGCTGAAGTGGCAATGGGCTGGTCACACAATCAGAGGAACAGATGGCAGATGAACCAGTGATGTTCTGGAGTGGAGGTCGCGTCTAGGAAAACGAAGTGACCGTTCGCCAGATGGGAAGACGATCTCCGTGCATTAGCCGGTCTGGGATGCATGCGAGTAGCAGGAGATCGGTCATCTTAGCGTTCATCGAAAGAGGCATATGTCCAATATATGATATAATATATGAAAGAGGTATATGGAATGTGATTGGAACAAACGCGAAAACAGAGCGTTATATATTTTTTGCTGATTTTCATTAATATAACATTTGCACATGTAGAATTGGAAACGTCATTTTAGGATCCCTTGCCCAATGCAAAAAAAAAACTTCAAAAAAAAAAAGTGTAAGTCCACTAAGTTTTAAACTACCGAAGGAGAAATTGTTAATACTCGTAGAGAATTTCATAAAAACTACAAACGAAAATTCATTGGAACAAAATCGATTTAACAGTTTAAGAGATATGTGATTTTTTTGGTTTGCTGCTAAGGAACGCTACATAGGTGAGTTCGACTCTCTGTTGGCCTTTTAAAATTAAATGTTTTTTTTTTATATACAGATAAGATTATCATAATGAACGTCAAAGTAATATTCTATCACCAGTTCATCAGTCCAGCCCAGAGTTATGACGCAATCATGCATATGGTAGTGCTAAGGCTGTCAGGCTGGCACGACCAGCGTGAAGTGGTGACCACCTTTTGCGGTTTGTGTGTGTTCAAGATATTCCTATTTAAGAGGAGGTCGTCTCATGTTTAATGTAGGGACTTTATACTACACTACCAATACTTTATTTACTGCCAAATACAAATAACTAAAGAAATATAAGGCTAACAAAATTAACATGCCTATAAAACGATTTTGAACTATATTTAATTATATTGTCGAACTATACTTAAGACTTAAGAGAAATGGCATACCGCATGATCGTTCCAGTGCCTTATGGTCATACTTATGGGAGTTCCTCTCGTCCAACATCTTTACTAACATTCATTTAATTATATAAAGCTGAAGAGATAGTTTGTTTGTTGGCTTGAACGTGGTGATCTCAGGTACAACTGGCCTGAATTGAAAAAATATTTTTGTTTCGAAGAGTTAATTTATCGAGCAAGACTTCCTTCACAGCGTCACAATATATAGCATACTATATATTGTGACACTACGACTTAAAGGGCCGTAGTTACACGGGTGAAACCGCGAAACTGATTCTAATTTCTAGTTATTTATAAATAAGTCGTATCTTCCTCATATTAGCTATATGAAATACCATACCTGAATTTGATATGTGACAGCGTATCTAGCATTCATTTCAAATATTATAAATATTTGCATTTTGAAAGCATAATTTATAAAGTGCTTTCTCAGAAGACAAAGTTTACTATATACAGAGGCCAGCCCCGTTATGAAACTTAGTAATATTGACATAGAGTTTCCACAATTACTTCACAACTGAGGACAAACTTTGTAAAACTATCGTCGCAAACATTGCAACTCATGGTGCACCTAGTGCACTGAGATCGACTGCCCCTAACTAGTTTAATAACTGCCACCCGCTAGACTTTATTGCATCTTCTGCAGCAGCTATCACAGCTTCGTTTGTTGCATAATATCCCAAGCGATTAGATTTAGTTGGTCGTACTAGCGTTCATTATACAAGAATACCTACATACTTCACTGGTACCTACATAGTTTCAAGTACACGTGGTTTATCATATTATAGGCTACATATATTTGCAGTGTAGCGGTAAGCATCTGAACAGCCACACATGTGAGGTCACAGATTCAAAACCCGGGGCGCACAAAGGAAAAGTGTTATTAAGATTTTCCAATTTCTAGTTCGAAGTCAGGAAGTCGGCAGTGTTCCACCAGGGCCGTCAACACTTTGAGCCGTCAACCCTGCAGCTGACTTCTCTCCGGTCGCATTGCCGTCCCATACAAAATTTGTACACTATAGCACTTAGTCTGGCCACTGTAATTTTACTAGGATTGTTTTTTGCGTTTGATTGCGTTTTCTGATTTTGGCGTCAATACATTGTCCAGTATTTTGCGATGATATAACGATAAAGAGTACAGAATCTCTGTGATTGCATTACACAAAGTAGGTATGGAGCCAAATGAAATTTTTAAAACTCTCCATACACTTGGTATTAATTAATCATGTAATATTTGTGTACCGGACTATTATATAATATGTGTATAATAGGTACAATGAGACTTCCTCTGTTTGTGACGGAGAAGGATCTGGCCGTCCACGTAGTGTTGGTATGAAAATCAAATCAAAGCAGTAAGGGAAGGAATTCCAAGAAACCCTGTCCGAAAGCAAAAGATTTAAAGATTTTATCTCAATCTCAGGAAATGAAGGTAGCACCTAGAACCATGTAACTAATTTTAAGAGATGACTTAGGAATTCCAGGCTATACTCTTGTACGCACTGGTCATTTCATAACCGAAAATTACAGATGAATAGAATGTTTTAAAATCGAAATAACTACTGAAGCGGTACGCAAAGGGGACCGGACAGAAAAATGTTGTGTACGGATGAGTTTAAAAAAAAATGATTATCAGTTTAACAAACAAAATTGCTCTATTTACGCTCAAAGCTCTAAGGAAGCATTCCTATTAGTCGACAGAATGCAACGTTGGCATTCCTTTTGTGATGGTTTCGTGGAGTGTTAGCTATGAAGGAAGTGTCTGAGCCATATTTTTGTGAAAAAAGATATCAAAACATCGCCACAAGTGTATCAATATAGCATTCTAGAGAAAATAGTTAAACCCCTTAATAAAACCATGTTCAATAACCAAGTATGACCCTTCCGGCTAGACTCGGGACCAGATCATAAAGCTCGATCCACCCAATCTTGGTTAAAACGAACGTTCCGGACTTGATCAAAGCTGAAGACTACCCTTCATCTAGTCCCGACCTTAATCCGTTGGATTATGACTTATGGTCAGTTTTAGTTACAACAGCTTGCTCTAAACGTCGTCATGATAATTTGAAGTCCCTAAAATAATCATACGATTGACAATAAAGAATTTCCCCAACGAAAGAGTGTGTGCTTCTATTGATCATTGGCGTCAATGTTTAAAGGACTATATTGCAGCAAATGGAGACCATTTCGAAAAAGCTTTTATATTATTAATTATTTCATATTTGTGTACTAAACTAACACACTGTAAAAGTAATAAATGTTATTTGCAATTAAAAAATATTGCATTCTTTGTTACAACATTTATGGCAAGACTAGGTATGTTCTGCACTTTGACATTAAATACATTATGTATATAGACGACTGCTGTAGCCGACATTAAGAGGTAGTGCCGCGCTGCATTGCAGTGGAATCGGGCCGGCACGACCGGGGAAGTCTCTCATTTACATGATGTCTTATTCGGTGTCATATTCGGTCTCGCATGTCGTACGGTTTGTGAGTAGCTGGTTGGCCATTGGGGTGAAAAGGAGGGCAACGCATCGGAATAGTAATCATGCTGATGTTCATAGGCGTCGTAAGATAATCTCTGATTGATCGTTTGTCGAAATCATCGAAAAGTATTCAGTGCTTTCAGCATGCAAACTTAACTACCATCATCATCATCAGCCCTTATCGGTCCACTGCTGGACACAGGCCTCTCTTAATGAACCGACCGGACCGGCTAACGCACGGAGAACGTCTTAACTACCCATACATACAAATTTTCGCATTTACGATATTATTAGTACGATAGTAAAAAATAAGTATATTATCATTTTTAAAATACACTATTACCAAAGTAGGAACTCGGTGAGGTTACTTATCTAGATTTCCTTTCAAACCTAACTCAGCTGAACCCAGACTGTCTAGTTAGTGCTTCTAAATGTAGCAATGAAATATAACCTAAAGCTTTTGACTCAGTGCCAACTCGCTAAAGGTTTTACTGAATAAAGGAAATTTACTATTTTTCATATTGCACTTTGTTCAGTCTGATTCTGAAAATATTATTTTAGTAGCTGCACCCTGAAATTTGAATCGCATAACATTTATCCCAAGGGATCGTTTCATTCAAATTTAGATGGCAGTTTAATCTAAATCCATGCTGTAGTTTTATTGTGAGAATATAAGAAACACCTAATCATTAACATTTATGAGGATCTCCACATCTCCGGGAGACCCTTACGGGATGACTGTACGGGCTTCGAAAAAGAAAAAACACGTGAGGCGCCACAACCTTAACATTCATGAGGCTGCACAGCTGTCTGGGCTTTATTATTATCAGATAGTTATCAGGTGGTCGGGTTTTAAGTAGTCGGTCAGAAAGTCGGGACTTAAGTGGTAACCGAATAGAAATGAAAGGAACCCTTTTAAATCTTATGAGCCAACAAGGTCTGTTTTCATAATGTGAAGAAGTTCAACACGTGTGTGTATTCTCTGATTGTTCGGATGTTTAATACGATGTTAGTAAGATTTACTAAGAGGCTACCTGTAACTGTCGCCTAGACAAAACAAAATAGATTGTTTATTTTTATCTTTATTTCTTTACAGAAACATTCATAAAGAGGGAAAAGTGGAGTACCATTTGTAACTCACATTTTACTGTAAAGTTGTGCAACGAGTTTCCCAGCATTTAATTTAAATTCATCTCAACACTTCTTTTGTAGTCGAATTCAGAACGTTGAAATTTTTAAGTTTTACAATGAAAAGAGTTTTTTTCATTTACAACTTAATTATTCTTACATGTATTGAACTTAGTTTCACAGCGATCAGCTTAAGATCAAGCTTAAGCTGAGCATTTAGGTAACTTAAATAGTCTACAGAGCGCGTTTTTGCCATGCCGCCACGTTTCGTGCGTTTTGTGAATTGCCGGTGGCCCCTCGGAGGAGAGGGAGTTAACCATTAATTTTTCGGTACTATAAAAAGTAGACTTTATGCTTTTACAGGGTGTACAAAAGTAATTTTTCATAGATACAAGTACAAACTTTGGCATATATATTATTAGCATGTTAAATTAGCTTGTATTGTAGATAACTGAAGATTCTTTTGAAATTTTTTATATTTATAATAAAATATCTGTCAAATAATTCCATATTCAAAAGAAATTTCGTTATAAAATAGGGCGCTTTCTCCGGTTTCCTATGACACATTTTTGTCCCCTTTCAAAGAAATCACTTCCACGTAAGTACCCAAACACCGTGAGGAAATGTGTCACACATAAAAAACAGAGGTTTTAAGGAAGTCCTCATTCTATAACTTTATTAACAAAACATGTTTATAAACTCATTAGGTTGCATCTAGGGAGCGAACCTATTACTTCCTCTCCAAGAACAAATTGCAGCGGCGTAACACGCGATATCTAACAATCTAGTTCATAAATCAACGTGTCTATTACGTTAATTTGTCTCACAACATACCAATGGGCATTAGCTTCACACACCGTTCGTTTCGAAGCGTTTTATAAATATTATTTTCTGGAAAAAAATTAAACGGAGCGGATACGGTTTAGTGGCCTTAAGGGTTGTGCAGATGCGTTGTGTTCTTTTGCCATATCCTCCCCATGAGCCAACTCACTCAAAAACGATATTACATCAGTCAGAACGAGATATCACTTACTATGTTGTCTGTACAGCGAGTAAACATTATCAAATGAGTCTCTATAATTATCATGGTATCTCGCTGTGAGGGACAATTCTGAGTGCGTTCGGTCGAAATCAAGTTTCACTGATAAAAATACGAACTTAGAACTTAGCATGAACCTACATAGCCACCCTTGCACAGTATAATTTAGACCTGCGAAAAGCCACGTATAGCAAAGCGCGCCTTAAAACGCCTAGTGTGTACAACCGTGATCATTTTTGCGTGGCCTGATTTGACCTATCTATACGTGATTAATATTTATAGAAAGCAGAAACTATTTGGTCCGTCAAATGTGCCTTTTAAGGGTAACCTTAATATCCTGCGTGGGCTTTTATTGCGTTCACATTTGGGACGTTCGTAAGAGTCACGCAATTTTTGTCGTGTTTGGGACGCGATCTATCGATGTGCAGAACATATTTGACGTAGGTGGTTTACCTGATTCTTCGGAATTATTTGATATCGGACGATGAACGCTATTTTTTGTTAAATATCCAATATTTCTTGAATTTATTATTTTTATGGCATTAGGTAGTGTTGACTTAAAAAATAAATAAATATCCATTGACTAGTAGTTAGTATCCGTCGTACAAGTCCTCACGTAATTGCCACGGGGCGGGGAGCACGCAGGCACTACGCCACATGATAAGTCCACAGTTATTATTATTCTTATAATGATGAATAGCTTAAAGTTGATTAGTGGGAAAATTGAGATCGCTTTTATTTGTGAAATAAAAAAAATATGTTTGCGTTATCGTCAGCTTTAGTCATGTCATAATGCGTACCCCCTTGGTAGATCCTCGTGTACTCCTAGGGCTACGAGTACCATTAATTGGGAAACCCTGATCTAGTCTAAAACTGCCACGATATAAAGTATCAGTACAATATCGTCGTTGGTAATATTAACCGCATAATCGCAATCAAAAAAGTGTGTATTAGCTCCGAAAAGCGACCGGAGTTTACTCCGTAAGCACGGACATGATGTAGTAAAAGGTGCGGTAGTGATTTCGTAAACGACGTAAGCGCTGTTAAGTGTTACGCTGGTGTTATGTTCTAACAATGTTTTACGCGATTTTACTTCTCATAGGTTTCTATTCGTCTAATAAGTAAGGCCCAATTCCGTTGCATAGGAGAATGTAGTCATGAACCATGCGGGGCACTACCACGTCCTATGCAGCATGGCACTACCTCTTACTTTTATATAGAGAGTCAACGTCCAACCGAAAACCCGAGCTAGGCCAAGCTACGTTGGTTCTTATAATTTTTTTTTTTCAAGACAGACTGTTAAATTTGAGTGAAGAACGGGTGGGTCCACCCGTGACCATGGTAGCTGTAGAGCTTCTGAGACGTCGGGTTAGTTGAATGATTAAATAAACCGCGATAGAATACGTAAAAGTAGTTTTATTGTAACGAATAACAATCGTGTAAACCTAAGACACCAGTTGAGTGATGAAGTAATTTTTAGGTCATGGATGAACATAAAACGGATATTTTCTACAATTCCAAGGAAGTTGTGTATAAATTATGAATTGGAATTTGTAGGAGCATTACCTAAGAATGCTCCACACAAAAAATAATAAGAAAGGCGTTTATTTGTAGCCACAGTAGTCGTAAATTCATCACAGGGTGTCCATATTTGAAAAACCGCTGTCATTTTGAAACTACATGAGGTAGAT
>JAFELO010000809.1:173797-186740 GCA_017140195.1 Eumaeus atala
CGAGGAGGTGGCGGCTCTTAGTACCCCTCCTATAAGAAGAGCGGACAAAAGAGAAAAAGTGGCGGCGCTTTTGCGCACGAGGCAAGGGGCGAGGATGGGAACCTCAACCCATTGAACTGTCCCAAAGTCGTTGGGGTTGTCATGTGGTACGAGACAACCCCATCTGTGGAGGTGGAGTTGCTACCTTCGGGGGCTGACTTGCCGTCGAGTTGCCCTGATGATTTGCTGTTCCCGGGCAACTCACCAAAGTCGGCACTGGTGGCACTCGCGGTGGTTTTTGTACCCATAAATACCCATTCGGCACTCTTTAATCTGCCGCGAGCCTCACACACCACTGGACCCCACCCAGGGCCAGTGAAGGCGCGTAAATGCGTTTCACCGCGTCAAAAAAAAAGTCTTTACCGTACTTAGTATGGGGACGTGCTAGCATGTTGTGGTAAGTCCACAGATTATTATTACTATACTATCGTAAGCTGTAGCTAGGGTCTGTACACCCTTAAATAAGTCTATGATAAGTCGCCATTGCCCTCACACTGTGGCACACAACGACATACAATCCAATTTAACGCAGTGTGTTATGACGTTGGACAAGTTGATTGGATCAGCGCGGTGCCCAGTGATTGACATGCGAATGTAATTAAGCGAATCCGGGTGTGCACCGCTACATGTCTCCTGGATTATTAATCTGTAGTATAATCATCACTACCCTGATTAAAATTATATAAATAATATATGAACTCAATAAATAATGTATAAAGGAGATAGCGAGATGAATTCGATGGATACCTGCCTGGCGCGATGAAGCTCTGAACGGAGAAAAGTGGGAAAAATGAGAGGAGGCCTTTGTCCAACAATGGGAAACATACAGGGCCTTATATGATAATGTATAAACACAGTAGTGGCATCAGATCACGTAATCACCAAGTCACAGACCGCGGTAACTTATGACCTTTTAATATGATCAGGGACTAAGCCTGAGGGCAAAGCTAAAACTGTGTAGGGTCCAATGGCGTAACAAAAGGGGTCAAGACGGTGTAACAGGCCCGGCATGAAAGAACTCCAGGTAAAGAGACATACAAGGATCGTAGCATTCGTTGGTGAAGCTTCTTTATAGTGAAGAGAGAGGTAGCCTGAGAAATGATCACATGCCTTATACATGTTTCACAACGAATTCATCCAAAGTAAAAAAGGGGGAGGAAGCCATTCGATTGCCGTTGTCGATACTGGAGACACAGAAGTGTCAGCGGTGGGATCGAGTTGTGCAATTCGATTGCCGTTGTGGAGTCTGCCGAGATAGTAGTACCAGTGGGGCGAATGAACCAGGGGTTGAAAGAGGGCAATATGTGCGGAATCGGATCCATCTACGAACGCCCAGGGACCTCAACACTATTGCTGTTATGCAGATGCGTTGTCTCCCTTCCTCCACCCCTTCAATAGGCCACCAGCTACTCACAAACCGCACGAATCGCGACAGCGAAGCGAGAGGAATCTTTTACTTTATGAAATTCCGCCGTAAACTACCATGGCACTATCACTCACAAAATTTACTTGTCGTCGCAAAATGACTCCTATTTCTCGTCCCCAAATGCTATTAAAAAATACATAGATCTCAAATTAATCACTAAGAGGTAACAACATACGTACTCGTAACCTGGTTTCAGCCGTTATGAAAACGAACAAATGAATCAGCTATTCTATTTAACGTCTGTTACGTCATGTTAACGTGTGAAAGTGGAATATTGAAATAATATAACGATTAAAGTGATTTAAATAAAGTCTATTTACGAGACAAGTGTGTTCCAGATATTCTGAAACCATTCATATACGTAAAACTGATAAATGAGATTACAAATTTTAGTGTTTTTCTTGTGTCATTGATGTCACTAGCATGCCTCACGATTCCACCCGCGTAGCTCCTAATGGGCATAGCGTTATACATATCCTCGTCGTTGTATTTACATGAATATTGCATAGATACAGCTTAGAATCTGTAATAGCATAAAATCTACTTTTTTATACAGAAATAGTAATGGTTAATTCCTCTCCTCGGATGCTCCTACCCACCTCTCGGTATACGGAGCGAATCATGGGAGATGCACGGGGGTTTGCTCATCGGCTCTGTTTCCCAACGTGCAATTCATGACTCCCTTACACATTACTTGAGTGCCCTCTCGTTATTTCACTCAGGGGAGAATGAAATAACGAAGGGCACTCAAAAAATTCTGGGGTCTGACACTACAAAGATAGAATTAAAATTCTGGGGCCTGACACCTCAAAGATAGAAGTTGTCATCGGCCTGTCTGTCCTGATTATCTCGATGCAGCTATGTCGTTACCTATCCTTCCTCTTTGCGTGCCATGTATGCGCAAATGTTCAATTGCCTAAAGCTCTGTTCCGTTGCGACCAAATCCTTATGATAGATTGGGCCCACTGTCTTCCGTTCGATGCCGTCCAACATGATGTTTTGCTTGTTTTTGTACAAGTCACTTTCCCATAGTACATGGTCTCTGGTTTCAGCTTCATGACCGCAAGGTCATGATGGCAGGTCACATAACGCCATCCTGTGCAGGCGACCTCTGAAGCACCCGTGCACTGTTAGCATCTATGAAATAACGTGTTCAGGTTCCACCCATTGATATGTCAGCCGCGTTGTATCTTCTGGAAAGCTAGCAAGTACAGCTCCCTCCCGTCAGCACACGCGGCCCAACGTAACTGCCAAGTGGAGATGACGTCGTCCGCGATGGCGCTTTTCTTTTTCTTCCACTCCTTGCCCTTGAGCCCCACGCACTCCTCCTGCACGAGACCCGCTCGAAGAACCTCTAGATCTGCAGGCAGAACGCCGGCCAATACTGGTAGCGCCGCACTGCTGCATGACCTGTAGGCCTTCGTCAATAAAATTAAAGCTGGTATTAGGCGCGTAATAGTGCACTACGTACAACATACAAGTTCAAGTGAAATTGTCAAGTGAGAGCGTCGACACCAAGGCGCTGCAGAATATGTCAGGATTGCAACTTAGGTTCCACCTCAATGAGATCACCTTAAGATCAAGCTTCGTGTTAGAACTAAGTTCAATTCATTTAAGAGTAGTTAATTTGTAAATAAAAAAGAGCTATGTTACTTCCCCATGAATTTGACTATCATACACAAAACTCATTTTAAAATACCACTTGCAATTGCAGTGATTTGCGCATTCGTTATCATTTATATTAGCATTAGTTATATTCTAATAGTATATATATATATATATATATATATATATATACACACATATATATACATTTTTTTGGGAAGTTATGTTTTTAAGTCGTTAGTATAAAACAGACTCTATTTGAAAGTGCATAACTTATATATAACATTTTACAAAGTCTCATCACGCATATGTTTTCAAGTTCGTTTGATAAAGTGCATATTTTGACATGTGCGCTTCTTACGGACGGACGGACGGTTTTGAGACGCTGGCTGTGTATAATGTTATTTTTGTAAATCAAAATTTCAATCAAAATGTCAAATGTCCAATAAAAATATAAAAATTGATGAATTATTTTATAATAAATTAATTATTGCAAAAAATTATTCTGAGATTGCGCTCAAGGCCTAGCGGTTGAAAGATAAAAATAAACGCTTCACCTTTATTTTTTGCTAGGAGAAGATGTTCATGAAAATCACATTGGAAACAAATTTTTTTTTTACACTCACTTATGACGTGTCTTATTTTTCGTCCTAGCCTTATCTCTTGTCTGTATCAGATGACATCTGGGTCGGCCCCCTCATCTAGGTGAATCTGTGTAGCAAGGTTAATCTGACGTCTGTGATCCATAACGGACCCAGTCTCAATCGTAGATTAGGTCGAATTTGAAGACACACATCTGGGTTTTCACGATGTTTTCCTTCACAGCAAAAGCAATCAGAAAATTTAATTAAGTCAGAAAAAGTTGGTATATGACGGGGTTCGAACCTGTACTACCCGAATGGAATGGAAGGATAACGCTGACACCTAGAACACCGAGGCTCTTTTAATACGTGTGTTTTATTATGTAACGGTAAACACTGGCAGGCATATAATGATGTCTAGCATGTATGTTTGCTTATTCTCGTATACCTACGGGACATCAATTTGAAATGGCCTGCGATAAATTAGATATATTTATTGTAATTTGTTATAATGCTCTGGAGACACGGAATCGTAACATCACCGAGTTCTGAACTCAGAATTACTACTGTTTTTTATATTAAAGTAATTCACATAAATGTGTTTTCCATCTCACTGAGGAATCTGAGACGAGTCTTGTGCTCATGCGAAGACGTTGAGAGCTCGCCTTTAGTCTTGTAAACATGATTCTTCGAATAGTAAATATGGCCCAGTTTGCGGGGAACTGTTTGATAATATGATGTCATACATTCATGACTTTGATGAATCAGTATCTATGTCACGATTAGGTTTTGTTGCAGTCATTGGACTACGTGAGCCTGGTAATCATTGACCTAGCAGCATAAATTAACAAATTGCAACTAACATAAAAATTGTTTCTTTTTCAGGAGCAGAACCAATTTCTCAAAAATGACGCTTTGGAGAATAATAGTCTTAATGTGCATAGCATTCATATTTGTTGAAGCACGGAGAGCTCATGTGAAACGCGAAACAAAATCTCACTTATGTGATCCAGCTGTTAACAATACTAACAAAGTCCAGTGTTACTGCACAAGAGATTCAAGCCAGGAAATCATAAAGAGTGCCGAATGTTTTGCTACAGTTGACGGAGTACAACTTGATGATCTCACATGGAATGCGTTTACAGAGTTACAAAATGTAAGTAAACTGACGTTCATGAGTACAAGTGCAACTTTGAAATATGTGCCACAACATGCGTTGATGCATACAAAGAATGTACTTAAAGTCGAAATGAAGTATGGAAGCATAGAATTCGTACAACCGTTCGCATTTGGTAACTTAAGTGAAATCAAAGAGATAATATTAAGTGACAATCAAATTAAGGCCCTAAAGGTAAATGCATTTGCTCACCATAAGAATTTGGAAGTTATAGGTCTGGATATGAACGAGTTGGTTGAGATAAATAGAGACGTTTTCGTTGATTTACCAGCATTGGATAAGTTGTTTCTGACAAGTAATAAAATAACTACACTACACGATCGATCTTTTATACACTTATCTAACTTAAAGGAACTGGAAATGGATAGAAACAATTTGTTCTCGTTGAACAGTGAAACATTCTCTGGACTGAGCAAGTTGCAGAAGTTGGACATTAGTGGAAACTCTTTAGAAGTCATTGGTGACAACACATTCTTGCCTTTGAAAAATTTACGATCTTTGAATTTGGAAGGAAATAAAATACAAATGCTCGATACTAAAGCATTCCATGGATTGTCCAAATTGGAGACACTTTCCTTGGCCAGTAATGCATTATCCAATATCGGTAATATAAAAGTATTCGATGGATTGAAGTCACTTATTATGCTGAGCTTGAAAGGAAATCAACTGACTAGTCTAAAGCCCGAAGTAATGGCGCCTATAGTCAGCAACTTTTATAACAACGCCAGTACCTTAGATGTCGAAGGTAATATATTTTTAATTTCTTCTTAGAATAGGAAGAGGGGGGGGGGGCAAATGAGCAATCGGAGACTTTTTATGACTATCGGCGCCCTTCTTCCCCCACCCAATTTGCCACCGGCTAGCCACGAATCGCACCAAACACGACAAAGGAGATGTCACTTTACGGCGGTATTATGAGAACGAGAGGTAGCTCCGCGGTCGTGTCGATCTAATTCCGTTGCAAATGAGGATGTAGTGTCATGCACTTTGCATGGCACTACCTCCTCCTATGCAGCATGGCACTACTTCTTCCTAAAAATAGTTATATAGTACTTGTGTAATACGTTCACAAAATATCGTTCCATGTTGTGTGGGCCCTACTCGGGTAAGGCAGGACCGATTACCACCAGGCGATGTCTTCCTTCAGCGAGACCGCCATGTTGCAGAAGGAAGTCGATGAGCGGGTGAGGGAGGAGGCTGCCGATGCGGCCTCCCCCGCCGGCTATGAATGGGGGTACGAAAAAGGCGCTATCTGCAGCATCTTCAGCAGTGCCCCTGTGGTCCGTTTTGAGCCGGGATGGGAACCCAGTCCATAACATCATGAAGACACGGCGTCGTGTGAAATGGTCCTAGAGTAACCGGACAGTCTCCGTGGAGGTAAAGTCTGCCCTTTCCGCCGAGGCCAGCCTGTCGCTGGAGGGATCCTGTTGCCTGCAGATCCGGGACCGTATGTTAATAGCAGCTGAAGGTTCCCATAGGGGTTTAGTTTGTATTGCTACCCGATTGCCGAGTCCGACATAGGTCTGGGGGCCTACCCGAGTCCCCAGGTATCATGCGTAAATGCCCTTCGTCACCAAAAAAAAAAGGACCGACTACAAAAACCAAAATCTTTGGAGATAATTTTAGTGTTCCACACGTATATGGCTTTTTATATGCCGTGAAGGTTTATTTTTTGAAGACGGGAGAGGGCAACGCATCGGCATAGCAATTATGTGGATATTCATGGGCGTCGGTAGTCGTAAAAAGGCTCCGAATGCGCGTTTGCCCCATATTCTATATAAAAAAGATTCTATTCTATTTTTTTGGTGACGAAGGGGAATGCATTTACGCATGATACCTACCGCAGGGGTGTAACGCGGGGCCTACACTCGGCCCCGCGTTACACCCCTGTAGGGCCCACACAACTTGGAACAATATTTTGTGAACGTATTACAAAGTACTATACAAGTATTTTTAGGAAGAGGTAGTGCCATTCTGCTTAGGAGGAGGTAGTGCCATGCTGCATAGGAGGAGGAAGTGCCGTGCAAAGTTGATGAGACTACATCCTCCTATGCAACGGTATTGGACCGACACGACCGGGGAGGTACCTCTCGCTCACATAATACCGAAGTAAAGTGTCCTCTTCAATGTCGAGTTTATGTGGATGCACATGGGCGTCGGTAGTTGTATTAAGGCTCCGATTATTCGTTTGCCACCCCCCCCCCCCCCTTATCTATATAAAAAAAAGAATAATATTATAATAACACCAAAAAGTGACAGCTATACTGTCACGTTTTCAGGGGTTTGTGAGTACATGAGACAGCACGCAGGCATAACAATTAAATGTATATCTATGGGCTTCGGTAGTTGCAAAATGCTCCGAATGCTTGTTCGTCACTTTATAACGTAAAAGATTTATTATGATGTGTTTTGCATGTGAATGATATTAAAGCCATCCATAAAAAAATCTTTAACGGAGATGTTACAACATAAATGTTATACGTGTTATATTATTGAGAGCATTTATACTTTTTTCTTGTTGACGCGGGCATTTACACTTTTTTCTTGTTAAATGCGTTTCCGCATTTACGCGCCTTCACTGGCCCTGGGTGTAGTCCAGTGGTGTGTGGGGCCATTATAGTGCTGAATACCCACAAAAGCCACTTCTAGTGCCATCAGTGCCGCCTTTGGCGAGGTGACCCGGAACAACAAATCATCAGGGCACCTCGACGGATAGTCACCTCCCTAAGGGACCGACTCCACCTCTACAGTTTGGGTTGTCCCACAATATAGGACAACCCCACCAAATTTGGGACAGTGCAATGTGGTGAGGTTCCCATCCTCACCCCTTGCCCCGTGCGCAAAAGCGCCTCTCCCTATCGCCCTTTTGTCCCCACCTCTTATAAGAGGATCCTCCACTCGCTTTTTAGCCCCTTCATCTTGTAAGAGGGATGCAAAGAACATCCTTTAAATTTACACTTAAAATATAATACAAATACATACTTTTAGTGATAGAACATAATGTAACATATGTCTAGTTCAGAGGTGTCAAGGTCCAGCAGAAAATGAACAAAGGATGATGATATATAAATCAGTCCATAATTTTATATCTAACGCATATCCTTCCGTGTTTACAGATAACGACTTCCCGTGCGACTGTCAACTCGACTGGTTCATCGTTCTCATAAACAAAACTCGAAGCTCTCATTTGAAACTAGCGACTGAAAATCTGAAATGCGCCCCAAAACCAGACATCAGAGAGAGATGGAACAAAGTTGTGGAAGCTGAGAAAAATTTGCAGGACACAGATAAAGAAGCAGGAGACGATTATGATTATTACGACGACACGCAGCTTAACGGTAAACTATTCTACATAGATATGAGGTATTTACTCAACTGTAGCAATGTGTATAACGGAGAAACCATTAATCTAACAACCATAACCAACACAGCTACCACAGTAAAACCAGTTACGGAATCATCAGCAATACTTAGGACTAGTACAATTGTAGTCAATCAAATCAATGATAAGCCCAAACCAAAGATTGAGGAAACAACTAAGTTACCAAATAAACTGATTGATGATAAACCAATTTATACAACTAGTAGACTAGCAACTGTTTCTGCAAAATATGATAAAATTGACGAATCACATATGGCGTCTGATCAAGCAAAGCCTGATGAGATAAAAGCATATCGTAGCGTTCAAACTAAAGCCGTAGAACCTGCTAATAGTGCTGTATCGCTCACTCTATCGATGCTTTCTATTGTGTTTTACGTAGCATTTGCCATCATGTAGATATTAGATGCTGTTATTAAATTAAATAATTAATTATTAATAATTTAATCTCTCACAGTCATTAAAATAATAAACGTAATTTAAGATTAAGTGTTGTTTTAATTCCCGTTTGTTTTGTGTAATTGATGTTTGCTATCAAACAGTTTTGTGTGAAAACAAGTATATCACACTACACTTGTTCAATGCACAATATTACAACTTTCCCTTCCATTATCCTTTCAATTCGGTCAACCAAACTGGAATAACTCTCACAAAACCTACGGCATGAATCTTTGAATATCTAAGGATTTTGAAGTGAAAACATGCGATGTTCACTTAGTCACCAAACGAAGCGCTACCTGTCTACACATACAGTTTTCACTTCCTTTGGCAATCCACAAGACTGCGTTTGCCTTGTCTATGATAATGGGACCAAACACTAAATCGCATCTCTTTATAAGTACTGATGATCATAGACACCTGCAAAGTGTTATTCACCTGTGCGGTCCTTCCGCCCATCGGACCCACAGAATCCGCACAGAACGCGCCATGCCGTGACCTTTCTCTTTGGATACTCTCCATGAGCCAAACGTCAGCGCTACTTGAGCTACCGCACGCGATATGCCTCCACTTCACTGCCAGGGGAGGATGGACTTCTTGATTCCTTTGACGACGATGATAACATTTAAATTAGCTGTTACAATAATTCTCATGTCGGGATGCATCTCTACCATCTGCGGGAGCGAAGGGAGTCCGTCCCTCTCTCGACCCCAAACTTAGTTTCATCGCCAGACGAGCACTTACAATAATCAGATTAAATGTATTGAGCTTCGCTTCGCTTCCACAGCATGACCCTCTCAAGTCCGAAAACAAAAATGCTAACTCTTGCGAAATATCGGATAGCGGCTGTACTACAGGGATGAATGACGTCCCTAGAACGTTTACAGTGTACGTAACGTCGCATTTTCCTAGGGAGCGCACAACGACACATATCGTTTTCGCATTGGCCGAACCGATATCGCTATCGAAGCCGATACAAAAGGCTCTACTTTTAAGCTGTAAAATTGTTTGGAGTTTCTAATGCGATAATCGACATCGGCATGGACTATGTGAAATGCAGATTTTACACATATTTCATGTGACGATATCCGTATCAACACTTATACCGATATCGGAACGGCTTATATGAAAAGGCTATACTGTGCAGATGTACACATCGTCTGTTTTAGCGCCACGATGCGCAAGCGATGTGCATCGTTGGTGCCCAGAGAGAGAGCCAGGTCCAACGTCATTCTGAAGATGATAGCGTGTAGAAATGAGTGTTTGTTTTGTGTCTCCGGGGTTGTTGCGACAGACATGCCCCAGTACCAGTGCCGGAGACAAAGTACTAATAAATTAAGTTAATTACTATTATCGTGATTGTGTGTTTTAATTTATTTTATTATGAACCTGATGTGATTTTAATTTAATGTAATTGTTATTTATGGGTGTAAAGCCTGAAATATATTTTTTTGTTTACTTGTTTGGTCGACCTTACATAGACGAAGTTGTGGTGTCGTCATCGGTAATCACCTCTGTTCCACGGCTCTGGAATCCTGCGAAATCAAAGCTTAATGCCTCACTTCACGTCGGTGTTATGAGAGATGTTACGCTCAAATGGACACAGCTGATTTGAAAAACAACGCGTTCCATATTTTAATTAAGACCGCTACCAACCTTACTAACACAACTTTATTCACCGACTTACCTCGTTTCTTTTAGCATATCCACAAGAAGTCCTAACCTATAGATGACAACTGGCGTACATAGACATACATCCACATAATTGCTAAAACTAGTAGTCCTTTCCTTCTTCTCTCCAATGGACCACCGGCTACTCACAAAGCGAACGAAACGCGATAGCGTAACTGCCATTTTACAGCGGTGTCATGTTCGCGAGAGGTACCTCCTCCGTCGTGCCGGCCCAATTTGACTCCAATGCACCATAGCATCTGTTACAGAATTACTTGTACAGTGCCATCGTCAGGTTTACAGTTCGGTGTAACGTTTAGTGTTACTGTTTAACAGCAGTAGTTGGCTGTACAAACTAACGGCAGCTGTAGTTTCGATTTTGCCTATTGAACAGATAACTTGGCACCGCTAATTAATATTTCAAATGTCAAAAATGAATAGTTGAAATAGCCCCATCTCGTGGAACCTGCTAATACTATTTAAAACTTGGCCTGTAGTGGGTCGTATTTGAACCTGCTTGATAATTTGTGTGTTCATATCTCGATAGAGGGCAGAAGCTTTAATCAAAACAACGCATACATGAACAACATAAAACCTTTTTACGCAATCAAAATTCCACAATTTTAATATTGCTACTAGAAGTTACTGTAACAGAATAGACAAATTTATATTAATTTTTAACGTAATCGGATTTTGATATTTGTAAACCGAAAATGATTTATCGCCATCTATCGGTAGCAGTGTGTACTATTAGAAATTGTGCACAGGGATTTGTGTTAAGAACCAGCTAGACATTTAGTATATTAATTTATTTACAGAGGGCCAGAGCTTCTAAGTAAATTATGGTAAGAAATTCGTGAGAAGTTAGTAATTCTGGAATTGATTAGGTACGTTGCGTTGTATTTGTACTTATTAGAACGAAATCAGCCGATAATTAGTAATTTCCTGATCTTGACTGTCCTCATAACTTTTATTATTTACCAGCATTTACCAGCAGCGTAAGTGTGTTATATCTGTTTTTTTTATTGTAAGTAAGAAAAAAAAAACAGATATAACACACTTGCGTTGGTATTTATTAATACTGAAGGAAAAAATTGATGGTATAAATTATTTACAGTAGGTGACTACCGGCGCAGCAACAATGACTACTATGCAGTCGCCTTTCATAGGGAAGCCCAATGTACCGAACCAGGCGAAAACATCCGTATGATAGTCATACCTAGTACCACTCTAACAATTAAGACGAAGTCCCATTGGAGGAGATGAGGAAAGAAGGGCAACGCATCTGCATGACAACAATAATGGAAAGGATATTGATGACCGGCAGTCGTCAAAGCCGGAATTGTCATTTACTCCAATATACTATAAAAATAACTCTAGCCCTAAAGTCTACCCAGCTCAAATGTTAAGCTCTGCTGTCTTAAGTTTACGCGAATGTTACTCATTACATTAAAAGTACCTTTACGGTTTTTATCACGGTAGCATTATATATATAAAAATATGAAACACTGGCGCGTTACAAAATGTTACAAAATCTGTGATCATGTTGAAGTTGGCCCGCTCCACTAGGTATATAACATTTGATAAGGCGCAAATCCTCACTATCCGTGAAGCTATTGGAATTAAAAAAAACTTCCAAATTCGATCCAAACATCCAGAAGGCGACTGGGTTCCTCTGCTTGGGTCCCAGTGATAACCATAATCAAATCAAAAGTAAACATAACACTTCAAGACATTAAGACATGATAAATAGTGTTTGCGTCCATCGGAACATTTCGATAATTATATATTTTTTGGGGTACTTTTCATAACCTGTGACATTCGGCGTCTCAGTTCACCCGCTGTAAAGGTTCTGAAACGTCGCGTGACAAGATAATAATTAATTAAACCGCGATGAAATCAGTCGCAGTTGGAGAAATACACACACTTTTATATTCACTTATTTACTTCACGACTTACAAGAAACATTACACAGCACGCCTGATAAGATACTTAAAAAGATATAACAACAACAACACATCTTCACTCCAGTACCCTAATGGGGTAGGCAAAGAGAGAATGGAATGACATACATCACGATCCTTACAAACCTGCCTTGCCTCCACATTCATACAACATACAGCCCATATCGGTCCACTGCTGACGTAGGCCTCTCTCAATGAACGCCAAGGCGACCGCTCTCATGCTACTCGCATCCATCCCAGACCAACTACTGCACGGAGATTGTCTTCCCACATGGTGAACGGTCGACCAAAACTTCGTTTTCCTAAACGCGGCCTCCACTCCAGAACCTTACTGGCCCATCTGCCATCTGTTCTTCAGAGTGTGTAACCAGCCCATTGTCACTTCAGCGTACGTATTCGTCGCGTGATACCGTATACTTTAGTTCTCTGCCTTATGACTTCGTAACGGATTCTGTCGGACAGAGAAACACCCAACATAGCACGTTCAATAGCCCGTTGAGCTACCGCAAACTTGCGGACCAGTCCTAAATCAAGAGACCATGTTTCGGCTCCGTAGGTCATCACGGGGAGAACGCATTGGTTGAAGAAACTAAAATATAACTTTACTAGAACTAAATTGACAATAGGTCACACATATAGAACATTTCTTAGTTTATTTAAATG
>JAFELO010000809.1:186809-208433 GCA_017140195.1 Eumaeus atala
GAAGAGATGTACCGCGTTTTGGCGTACCTTATACCAATTATTTTTGGTAGTTACGTTAGTGAAACGGCGCGCGCTCGTTGCCGTTTGTGATGCGGTGACGTGGATAAGGTTTTTTTTTATAGAATAGGGGGCAAAGGAGCAATTCGGGCCCGTCTACGACTACCGACGCCCAGGAACATCCACATAATTACCCCCATAACCTAATGGGTCAATTTAAAATAATTTTAATTATTGTTATATTTTTTACATGTACATAGGTAATTCTAATTAACATTGCGACGAAGCCTAAAAATATGTCGCACCCTAAACGCAGTTAGTTAAATAAAACGAAGTCGATATAAATGAAAGCGTACAATACAGATCGTCTTTAATTCAATTAATAGAAAATAAACTAATTTCCATCCGTCCATTAGAGGGTAATTTGTTCGAAACTTTTTATAATTAAATTAGGTTGGCGAAGCGTCTTCATTAAATTAGCCGTTGGGTCGCTCTTAATACGTCCAAACATTTTTTATATAGCAAGATAATCTGGTTAAGTTGTTTTTCCTTATATTACTTCGTAATTGTATAATTAGCGAATCGGGAAAGAATTTTATTTTATATAACTTGTAATTATATAATGAAATGAATGAGACAATGATCGTCGTTATTGATGTTACCATTTAACTATATAATGAAAGTGATAAGAAGAAATTGTCATTAAAAAAAAATACAATTTTGTTATATGTCTTATATGTCAAATAAATAGATAGATAAAAACTTTATTTGCAATCACAAGCAATACAATTCTTACAAAACAACACAAGAAAAATTTTAAATTAAAACTAAGTACATAAAAAAGAACCTTAGCCTGCACAAACATGCAGCAATAATTTACTATGTGTTACTTACGCAGCAGCACATACATATGTGCTGCTGCGTAAGTAACTCAGTGCGTACGGTCCA
The DNA here is from genome assembly GCA_017140195.1 of Eumaeus atala. Lineage (NCBI taxonomy): Eukaryota > Metazoa > Arthropoda > Insecta > Lepidoptera > Lycaenidae > Eumaeus > Eumaeus atala. The sequence continues at coordinate 187,755 of JAFELO010000809.1, forward strand.
GCACAATATGCCGAACTCACTGATTTTGAGTCACTGCCCATTGTGATGAGAGGACGCTAAACTCACTAAGTGACATCAGTGTTAAAACTAAAATTAGAGTTCTAGTTAAATTGAAAATAATAATAATAATGATGCTTATTTCTTTTTTATAATATGTTAGTATTTATACTATTTAATGCTGATAAATGGTTTGTGATGTGTATTCATGATGTTAATACTAATAGTAATTAATTTTAATCTATATAAATACAATAATTTCCTAAAAATGCAGTTCTGTGTTTCACCCGAGTCCACCTGTCCATTGATTAGGTAGCTTTTAAACCTAATTTTAAATTTGTTATTATTTGCAATGCTTCTTAAAGGTGGGGGGGTGTTGTTCTTACACTTTCTAGCCTGGTAACGAAAGCTACCTCTGAATGCTGCTCTATGGTGTTTAGGCATAGACAAAATGGGACGTGTAGAGCGTGCTCCATACTTGTCAATGATTTGTGAAAAAATGAATTTTGCAAACAAGTATTTCGAAGTTTTAAATTTCATTAGGTAAAACATCAGGCTAGCGAAAGGTAATTGCCTTCTAGCTTCCATTTTCAGCATTGATGCGTCATTTAAATATGGAGTTATGTGTGTATGTGGGGAACATGGGAGCAAAAACGGCAGAATGCGTTTCATGCTCTTTGTACAAGGCGCTGTGTCATGACCAGAAGACTGGGGCGTACATAATATCTCTATAATTAGGTCTGGATAATACAAGACTTTCACAAAGCGCAGCAGGAGATTTTTCACAAAGCATATTACGTATCTTATATACAATTTTGAGTCTGTAAAAGCAACTAGTTATTAATTTCTTCACGTGATCTTCAAATCTTAAATGACTATCAAGCAGTATAACAAGATCGTTTGCTTCTTCAAGACATTCTATTTTTTGATTATCTACGTGTATAGATTAATATGTGTTGATGCCATCTACGTTATAACCCATAGACGCTAACTAATGCTGGGCGAAAATTGTCTGGCCATACATCGGTCAAATTGCGCTTATGTGTGACGCCGAGCTCGAAATATTCTATAGTTTCGTCCAGTTTCGTGACACGTTAACGTGATCAATTTGCGCAAAGACCTTCTGCTATAATATGTCGTTTAATAAAGTTAATTATGCTCGCCTGTACAATGAAATGATGTGCAAACAATAGCAAAAAGTCTAATATCAAAGAAGCATTACATTTCATAGGCAAACAAATTTCATGTGTATAAGTTTCTGAAAATAATTTACTTAGAGCTCAACTTACACCGGGAACAATGACAGTCTTTTATTATTTCTTCCTTTTCCTTCAAAGGTAATTAATTATTGCTATTCCTGTCATTGACAGTTGTGACGTATATACAGGGCTGTATTACAATATATAATGTGATTTGTCGATAAACAGAAACTAAGGAAGCTTTTAAATAAATGTATTTCATTTAAATTATTGTTGTCTGATTTAGTTTGTTTAAAAAATATTTTTTAGATTTAGTTGCTAGGACTTATCTGAGTTTTCTAATACTTCTACATACTAGTATTTCTGGCGTTTTTAATTATGGGTGTATTGTAATCCCTACTCTGTATATGAGACGACGAGGCAAACCTGCAGTCGGAGTGCAGATACCGCCACCAAAAAACAACTGTACGAATGCTTACACATAGTTACTTAATCCGCTCTCTTAAGAACGCCGCAATGTGACAGCCATGCTGTCGCGTTCCATGCATGTCTGTGAGCAGCCGGCGGTCCATTGTAGGAAGGAGTAAAGGAGGGCAGCGCATCTGCATAAGCAATTGTGCTGATGGCCACAGGCGTTGGTAATCATCATTACGTAGGCTCAGACTGCTCGTTTTCCTCTTGTTCTATAAGAAACGGTTACTCACATTGCACTATGACACTATCTATTACTCGAGTATAAATCTCGAAATCCTCAATTCTCATTAAGCTATTGTAATATCCTATTGGTGACTTTGACCAATGTGTGATAATTAGTAAAGGACTAACAACTTTTTTATTTTACCGTGCCTTTTTAGTAAATAATAAATTACTTATATAAAAATTAGAATATTTTATTTATTTTTTGGAAATATATGTACACACTACACTTATTAAATAAAGGGGGAAACATTAAATTACAACGTAAAAAAAAAACTTTAAGTACGAAGGTACAACTTATTCCATTAAGAAATCCCTTCCGCAAACCTGTTACCGGAAAAGTGGAAAAACTACGGCCACAGTTGGTCTAGCCAATATATAGTTATAAAAATAATACATGCGATATAATAAACATTCGTAATATATACTTTGTTATATATGGTATAAATAATCACTATAAAATAAAAATACTTTAACATAAATATGATAGAAAAAACCTGAAATAAATAAAAAATCCGAGTTATTTTGTACCAAAAATGACACTACCACAAAAACTTACAAATAGATAAATAGCACAAAAACATATTAATCATCATTGAGAAAATTCCCTTTTACACGTTTTTTCAAATGTTTCTTGAAATCATGAATCTCAGGTGGCAACGAGTTCCAGATTTATGTGAATGAGCAAGAAAAGAAATCGGAATATTGAAGAAGTTTCATAGAATAAATTGAGAAGTGAACCCTACGGTTGATGTCATTAATGTAGGCATTCCAGGAGAGATTTGATTCAAAGAATACATTTAAGTTTTTTGCGGCATCAGTGTAGTATAACCGTTTGTCTTGTCGTGGCGGTGGGGTTTAGTTGCCTGGGGTGAACCCAGGCGAAGCCAATCAGTGTGGTATAACCTAGTAAACACTCATCAAACATAACACAATATACTATCGACAAGCACGTCGTTTCGTGACTAGTGAAGGGAAATGTAGGTAACATTTCCCATCACTAGTCACGAAAATCTGGTTGGTCATATTGTATTTTTTTTACGCCTTCCCTTTCCCGCGTACCTCAACGACTTGTCTGATACGTTTGTACGTAGAAATTATGACACGCGACGTATATAGGTGTAGCAATTATGTTTTAGCAACTTAAACATTTTATAAAAAAGTATATCTGTCATCTTTGACTGTAAGGCTAAAGGTGTGCTCCGTATTAAAGAAATGTCAATCTTTTTCCTTTCTGCGAGGTTGAGGTCGGATACATTTGGGATGGCTGACGCTATCAGCCATCACCAAATGATAATTAAATCGTTTATGTCTTTTCCGCCCGGGAGACTATATTTTCGTGTCATGATACACGAATTATTAATTATATAAAAGTGTGAGTTCATGATTTCTATGCGACGCCATGTTTCATATCTTATGATCCGAAAAATATTTATTAATGTTAAAATATACTACCGTGAAGCGAGAGCTATGCTGTCACGTTGTAGCAATTATGCTTTTGCTACTTAAACACTTTATAAAAAAAGGCTATCTGTCATCTTTGACTGTTACACGAAAGGTGTGCTCAGTGTCGAAGAAATGACGCTTTTAAATTGTTTTTTTTTCCTTTTCTGACGGGAACCAATATTTTCGTGACAGGATGCCACGAATTATTTAATGTAAAAGGGTGAGTTTATGATTTCTTGCCGACGCCATATTTCATATCTTATGTTTCGAAAAATCTTTAATAATGTTAAAATGTCTTAATTCTCTGATGTGTGCATTTTGATAGGTGTATTTACATGATCTGCATGGCTATTAACTTGATAGACCGTGTCATTATTGTGTTAGTTTGAATAGTATATGCCACGTGTTAAAATCGGGTGTTAAATTATATTTTATTGTAACAAGAGTATATATATATATATTACCTGATTTTAGTTGGCTGAGGAAGCCAAGAGAATGGGATGGGATCTTATTGGTTGTGTGTTCCTTTTCACAGCCGTACTCATTTTTCTTTTTTGAGTTGGATTTAATATGAAGATATGATATCACTATAATCTTCAACTATTGAACTTAAGGATTAAATGACCATCCGGGCTGCAGCAGGGAGTCTCTGAAAACTGCCGAGATAAGACCTCGTACCCGAACTTTTTACTAACGATTATAAAAAACTGGATTGATTCCATTGTTTGTTCCTTGTATTATTTTAAGATTGTTCTTGGTTGCGAATATGGCGAGACCATCATTAAATAAATGTATTTAAAAGTCTGACTAAACCTTCAACAGTTCTTTATCCCCGACATGACCCCTTTTATTTAATTAAATTTTCATACAGGTTATAACGTCGATGACATATGGCGAGCTGTGCGGCCATTCTAAGAAATGGATTCTAGGTGAGGCGTACTACGTATATGACGGCAAGCTATAACACATCTTCGTTGTACACACCCAAGGAGTCCTCAGCTCGTGGCCTTCGCGGCCCTGAATATTGTATTTGTCTAACACAGGCATCAGCTATCACAGCTGCAATCACAATACAAACATGTAAATATCTTGACAGATATGCAACAAATTTTACATTAAAATTCTTATTTCTTTTCAAGTTACATCTAAGTTTCAAGGTTTTAAATGTAAAATTATATTTTTTAAATAGTGGAATTTGTCTAAAATAGTTTTTATTCATAAAGTGATATCATCAATTTCCGTCAAGTAGTGACAATACACACCATCAGCTATAGGAAAAATATATTGTTTTGCCAACGTTGTTGTCAAGTTGTAACTTAAGGTCATCCATAATCAACAGATACTCGCTTGGCGTGTCTATTGATTCCTTGAGCTACAACTTAACATATTTTTTTATGCATATGAATGTAAATGAGTAGTTGCGGCCTTTTTGTGACTCCCGGCATCCATAGACATCCTTAAACTTTACGGACATGTTGTCCTCTTTTCATCTTCCCCACTTCCGCCCCCTAATGGGCCATGGATGGAGATACGCACATACATACAGACATGGGATTCACAAACCGGGCGAAATTCGTCTCTCCCCTTTACTCTTCTTAATAGCAAGAAGATGTTCTTCGGTAGTTGATATACATGTGACTTAGACATGCAGTTCAAACTCTCCGTCACAACAATGAAATTATAGTAATTTCATTATTGCCACCAGTTGATACGAATGTTACTCATTACAATAAAATTACTTATACATCGTGCGTGGTTTATTCAATTATCTGAGTAGCTTCACAGCGACCATGGTCACGGGTGGACTGTGATGGCTGATGTCCTGATGTCACGAATTATTAAAAGCACCCGAAGAATTATAATTATTTAGTTGATCCGATTAACGCAAATATTACTTATTATATCGTCCTTATATCCTCGAGACAGCAAGAGATTAGGTTATATTTTTTATTCTTCCCCTACTAAGTTTCGGTAATTTATCAAATCCTATAACGCCACTATTTTATCCCAGAATCAACGCTGTAAGGAAACATATTTTAAGGATAGAAAATGTAGTAGTCAACTTTGAGCGAAGTGTCTCCCATTAATCACGTCATGTCTTTTAGTCATTTTCTAACCCTCGACTTTTCTTCCCAGTTTTGATACGTGTGCAGGGTTTCTAATTCCCCTTCATGTGTTAAGAATCAGAGTTTTTATAGCATAAGGGCAGCCGGAGTCTTTTGCTGATTACCAACACCCATAGATATAACTTACAAACTTAATATCGCACAATTATTATGTGTATGTGTGCAACACTTCCTTCTCCTCCCAATGAGTCACCGGAGGCTCACAAAGTTCACCATATATAGTGCAAGTGACATTTACGTTTTTTACACCAAAATGTCATTTGCACTACGCGTCTTACCTACACGTCGCTGGCACATATGCTTTTTCTCGAACACCTCAAAATCGTATTGGGTCGGAAACATCGAGAGAGATGGTTCTACGTTACGATTAAGAAGTGGCAAAAAGCATACAGTTGTTTCAGTTACTTTCGATTGCACATATTTAATTGTTCACATAATGTTGATATGTTCATAACGGTTTTATGAATTCTGGCTCCTACTTGTACAATAGTAATATGATATCTGTGAATTTTTCACACCGCGTTAGCCAGGCCCTGTGCTAAGGACTTGTGTTACATGGACTAGACAACGGAAATATGTTTAATTTAATATTTGCTTAAATTTATTAAATTGTATATATTTAAGATTTATTACTTATATAGAAAGATATAGCCTGGCGGTCAGGTAGAGTTTATGTAGGTATAGTTGGGTTTAAACATCCCTCCCGTCGCAGACACCCAACAGAGGGATGTTCTTTTGACAGTCATGTGTCCATCAACACTTTCTATTTTCAATTGCACGTGTTTTGTTCATACAATGTCGACATCTTCAAAAAACCGAATCCTGGCTCCAACTCGTGTGGTCGGTTATAAAACAACCACGTTTATATACACAATTATGCTGTAAGTGTAATTTATGCGAAATGAACATGTGTCGCCCGTTGGATTGCGTATATATTGTAATTCGGTGAAATATTACAGGGCCGCCGTCAATGAATACGCGTTTGCCAATATTTATTAGATTCTCACAAATAGGGTCCGAGTATTGTGGCCACGCTGATGGAATATTACGGAATGTTTCTATCTACGTTTCTTGAATAATCTTTTTAAGAATATTTATAATTTGATTCGATTATATGAGACGGGTGACCCTAACCGTGATCATGGTTACTGTGAAACTTCTGAAATTTCGGGCTGGTTAATTAAATAAACCTCGATTAAATATGTAAAAGTAGTTTTAATATAATTAATAACATTCGCATAAACTTAAGACAACAATCATATGAGACTCCTATTTAAAATATAGTGTCATTACCATTGAAAATTTTCACTTCGTTTCGTGCGGTTTGTGAATTTCCGGCGAACTACTGAGTGAAGGCGGAAACGGCTCCAAACCTTGGATTTCTACTAATGCTTCTATGTAAAAATACTGGACTGATTTGGTTCTTTTTGACCTGAAGTTATTCTGTGGAAGCGAAGAGAAGCAACACATATTCATCGGATTGCTATGAGTGTTCGTCTGGCGACGAGACTAGGCTTGGGTTTGAAAGAAGGACCGACCCCCCTCTCTCCCGTAGATGGCAGAGATGCCTCACGATATGAGAGTGTTTGTAACAACCAATTGAGCTATTGTTATTATCACCGATCGATCGCGTTGGATGCCGCGCGCGGTCAGTGTCGTCATTTGCGACATGATGATGACGATTACTGAAGCCATCTGGCTTTAGTCATCTAAAGCGTGGAGGTGGTATCTCTATGCCGAGGTGGAACCACCTCGATAAAGACTGTAGTTTGTACAGGAACTGATACGACTCTACCCAGAGGCAATGCTGTGGAACAAATGCGTGTCCTGGCAGTAATTAAATTAAAAACGCGCAACAAGTATAGCTATTAAAATAGTAGCGACCAACAGACCTTCTTCGCCCTAGCGTACTCTGCAGTTGAGTTTAATTTTTTCTTATAGCGGACCAAACGAGCGATGATGGACCAAAAGAGGAGTGATGCATCTGCATGATTCAATCATGCAGATGCATCACTCCTCTTCCACTTCGATCGGCCAGATGGGCGAAAATGGCATCGCGTAGAAAAATTTCGCATTAAAAAAGTTTTACTTATAATTGGTTACCACATTGTATATAATTTTTTGTTACACCGTGCTCTCGCATAGCCGCGTCAATTGAATAGTTTTCCGTCAATTATGGACGAGCGGTACTCGTGGCGTGGACCCCGAAGTATCCAGGAACATGTAATCAAAGTTTTCATCGATGTAATAAACGGATGACATTCAACGACCGCTTGATGGATAGGTAAAAAATGTGATCCCCCGCGCGGTCCTAAAATACAATGACAATGGATATTAAAATGTTGGGAAATTAATCCGAAACTAACTATGGAAGAGACCTATTTTTATACCTTGGGATCTATTTCAATCAGAAGAAAAATATTAGAAGCAAGACGTGATTTGGAGAGACAATGCACTTTTTGCTTTAATCGCAAGAAATAAACAAGTAATGGCTACTATTAATAACTTGTGTGTGTATATTGCGGAGCGGGTAGGGAGCCTTTCTATTGTATGTGAATACCGACGCTCATAGTCTTGATTACATGAATAAAAAAAAACTTACTTTTGTCTTAAACACAAGCTTCTTTTTACAGCATAAGGGGGCAAACGAGAATCGAAGCCTTTTGTTGACTACCAATGCCCATGGACATTCGTATGATTGTTACGCAGATGCGTTGCCCTACTAACATCACACCCAATGGGCCACCGGCTACTCGCAAACCTCTCAAATCGCGACAGCGACGTTGTCATTTTACGCCGGTATCAAGTGAGCGAGAGGTACTTCCCCGGTCGTGCCGTCCCAATTCCGTTTCAGAGGAGGAGGTAGTGTCATGCACCATGCATGGCACTACCTCCTCCTAAAGCTGGCACAACGGAGGAGGAGGGAAGAAGAGCATTGCATATGCATACTTATGTGGATGTCGATGAGCGTCGCTAGTCATCAAAAGGCTCCGTCTAATTGTTTGCCCCTTACAATAAAAAGCTAGATTTTTTTGTGGTTATTACGAACTTTAGCCATTTTCTGCGCAAGATATGTCATAGGTCCTTTATACCTCAATTTATCAACTCAAAAAACATATTATGAACGGTGTCCTGAGTTAATGTAAGTCGATGGTCCCTTGTTTACTACGCTCGATCTATTTCGTAAGCGGGAAATTGAAACCCATCGAACGCGATTTGGGATTTCAGCGAACGTCATAAAATATATCGCGAGTGCTGGGACTTGGGACCATATAAAACATTTAGCAGCATGAGGGTTAAACGGCTTATTAAATACTAGCTGAACCCTAGCCCGCTTGACCAGAGGTTGTTATGAAACGGTTTAAACACGGCACGTAAAATCTCAAAATTCGTATAAATTATTTAATTCAAATAATGACTATTCAATTTTGCCATATGGAACGAATATAAAATGCCATGCAATAGAGTCCAATTAGGGAGATATGGCTGGTCCTTTTGCTGTGTGACAGTTTTGCGTTTTGTGAGTTTCCGGTTGCCCACTGGTTGGAAGGGAAGGAGGACAGCATATCTGAATAACGATTGTACGGATGTCTGTCGGGGCATCGGTTAGTTATATAGCATTTTTTTCCAGTGTTGTTGAGTTATTTTGTTGCAGGAAACCAATTTTTTCTTACTTTCTCTCATATTTGTTCATTTGCTGCGTACTACTTCCAAGAATCCTTGTCGTTAAGTTTCTAAAAGCTACAACAGGCATTTGTCTATTTTTAGCATGAACGCGTCGGTCGTTCTCTCTGCCTACCCTATCTGATGTGTGTGTGTGTGTGTGTGCGTGTGTGTGTGTGTGTGTGTGTGTGCGTGTGTGCGTGTGTGTGTGTGTGTGTGTGTGTGTGTGTGTGTGCGTGCGTGCGAGCGTGTGTGCATGCGTAAGTGCGTGCGTGCGTGCGTGCGTGCATGCGTGCGTGCGTGCGTGCGCGCGTGCAATCGTCGTGCGTCGTCTCAAATCAGGCAAACCACTGACTGGGCTAAATCAATATTAAATTATTGACGTTCAAAAAGAGATTTGTAAAATTCTATTTTGGATAAAAGAAATAATAAAAAAAGGTGAAAACGTATATATGACTGAAAATAGAAAAAGGTAAAAATGGCTTATCGCCAAAATCTTGGAGTCGTGTTGGTATTTCGACTTATCGTTGGATCTTCTGCGTAACATATGACTGATGTTCCTCCGGTCACCTTGCGTCAGCGTTACCGAGTTCCGAGGTCGAGGAAAATTCCCAGCCTAAGACAAATGTGCAGTATTTTATTTGAGTATTTTCGTAAGTGCGTGAGCGGATTTTTTACGCCCTAATTTCTGGAACATTCCTTTCCATTTGTGACAACTGAGTGATATGCGTAAAAATGAAACGCGTCTCGTAAAAATCTTTTATGTTCACGCCGGGTAAAAATGTTTGGATATTTATTGTAATAAAAAGTAAATTTTATGTGGAATGTTTTTATTGTATATAGTTAAGATGAATTTGGGATATTTTAGTCCTAGCTTGCGCAATAAGCAACACAAATGTGGGCGCAAAAAATTATAATTGTGCTCGTTTGAGAAAGTTTGAGTTTAGATACTTATTAACGTTTTTAGTAGACTTCTTGCTCTTGATACATTTGCAATATTCTACTGGACATAATTCGCATAGCACTAACGCCCAAAATTCTATATGGAATATTGAAAACGGTGACAAGTCTGTAAACATTATAAAATGCCTTATTAAAAAATATTAGTATTGCCAGGATTCAAAGTTCATACTAATTGCACAAGTATAAATAAAAGTTTGCTTGTACGTATCACCAATATGTTTTTACTACCTGCCTCGTGGTTAATTATAAGTATTTGTAACCACAAATAATCGGTACTCAAACTAAGTCCGGTTTTTTTTTTCGGAGGGTTCTAATACTGGTTGGCGGCGCTAGTCCAGCCTCAACAGTTCGACTGACTACGAAGACTTTCGTGTCTTCAGGAACCAAGTCCGGTTTGAGTCCCGTGTCGAACCGAAGGATTATTGGGATTTTTCGAACTTAAGTGAGAAAGTTGGCGGTGACAAACCACCCGCGCCCCGGAGAGCACGTTAAGCTATCGCTCCTGCGTCTGATATCTCTCCGGACGTGTCCGATTGCCATCCCATTGGATTAGCGGAATGAGGGACTAAAGATATCAACGACAACAAATTATCGTTTAACACGCTTTAAACAGCCCCGTGCGAACGGGAACTGATGAAACAAATGCACGGTGTATTTCCCTTAAACAGAGCATAAAGCCGTGAATGTTGTGTGAATGTATTATGCGAGTGCGATATGAATACAAGCTTGTATTGCGCGGCATCTGGCAGTGACGGAGCACGCGGTACACTGTGATGTAATGTCACGGAAAACGGCTGGTAATTTTATGTAAGTGCCATCGCTGAATTCCATACAGTAAGAGATAGTGCCATGCTGCATTCTTCCCGAATTGAGCTGGCAACGTTGAGACCATATGCTCACATGACGATGCCGCTAAGTGACTATGCAGTCGCGTTCTGGGCAGCTTGTTGGGCGAAAGGAAAAATATGTCTATGTATGTCCGTAGTCAACAAAAGGTTTTGAGCGGTTTATCCAGAAGGAGATATCTGTGGATGTCTGTGTACCTTTTCACACCAGGTTCGCCTAACCCCGGGCCAAGAACAGTAAGGACTTGTGTTGCTGGTCCTATATGTTTTATGTATTTTCGTTAATTAAAAAAAAATAGATATAATACAAATACAAAAATCCATGACCTAGGATTAGAACCCGCGACCTCTAGCGTAACACGCGGATTAACTGCCACGTTACCAACTAAGCCAGTCGATCGTCGAATGAACGCGATGACGGAATCTTTTTATTCTGGTTTCGCGGGGAAATACATTTACGCACTGCCACCAAACCTGGGTGAGATTCGGTGTATTGGTGGGACCGGAGCCCCTACCGAGCGCCCTTACCGATGCCATCTGCCGCCTATACTGAAGTATCCCGGATCTGTCTGATACAGGGCACGAGATATCGGCTTTAGTGTATCTATACGTATATTCTTTGGAAGTGATCTATGTGCAAAGCTAAAACTTAACCAATTACGAATTCGCAAAGTCGCAGGTTCTAGATTAAATCTTGGAAACAATAGTAAAAAAAGGGCAAAATTTGTCAGGGAAAAATTGCAATTTATTTGGAGATAGAGGATTTTGTAACAAATATGCTCACATCTGGTACAGGGCTCGCCGCTAAATGTATAAGGCAATTTTGTAAGGGACCAACCACGGAGAGAGTGTTTCTAGAAACGCCAAAGTAACCCATCACCTTTGGGTAAAAAAAAAGCCAGAGCCTATTTTATCTTATATTGTGGTAGGCAAACTAGATGTTGAAGCTTTTTGACGACTCCTGACGACCATAGACATCCGCACTATTGTCGTGCTCTCGGATGCGTTGCCCTCCTATACCCGTCCGCTCACTATTAAGTTATCTAGATATTTTCCCCGATTGCAATATTGAATTTTCTATATAAATTTCGAAATACAGAAAACCACTATTAACAAAAATAAGATTTAGTTATATCAGACGTTACGCCAACGCTCGCAGGTATGAAGCCCGCCTAGCTCATTGATGTTTTTCCTTTACTAGTACAGGGGGACAAATGAGTGCCTTTCAACGACTAACGACGTCCATGAATATCAGCATAATTATGCCGAAGCGTTGCCCTCCTCTTCAGCTACCCCAATAGGCCGCCGGCTAACGCGACACCGTAGGTGTCACTTTACGGCGTGTATTTTAGTGTCATGCCCCATGCATGTCAATAACTCCTCCAGTCTTCTATGCCAGCGAAAACGACACTAGCCTGCACGCCCTAAACAGACGTCTCACGAGGCCAAAGACCACCATCACTCCACTTCTAGACACCACAGGCGCGAAACACTACGGAGCGCAGGCACGCCCTGAGGTACTCGCATCACATCTACACACGCAATTTTCACCACATCCAGCGGCGTCGTCGTTCCCAGAGCATCACGAGCAGGTGGAGTGCCGCATTCGAGAGCTCTTTCAGAGCCCGACTCCACCACTCAGCGGGAAGGATTTCATTTCCCCCTCTGAGCTGCGGAAAGTCGCACTTCGCCTCTCGAGGCGCAAAGCCCCAGGCTCCGATGACATCCCCCACACAGCGCTGGTTATGACGCTTACGCGAACAGCCGTGGCTCTCACACAGATCGCAAGTGGCATTCTCCGGACGGCCCACTTTCCGGAGACCTGGAAAGAGGGGTGGGTCATCGTTCTGCCGAAGTCGGGCAAGTCTTCGGCTACCTGGAAGCTACCGGCCGATAACGCTGCTGTCCCACATCGCCAAGTTGTTCGAGGGGCTTCTACTTCGGATGCTGAAGCTGTACATTCCCATAAGGTATGAACAGTTCGGCTTCCAGAGCGGCCACTAGACCACATTACAACTGACGCGGGTGATTCACCATTTGTCTCTAGAGATGAACAAGCCTTTCTCGATATGGAGAAGGCCTTCGACGGGGTGTGGCACCCGGGACTCTTGTACAAGTTGGTGGACGCCGGCGTCCCGCTGGCGTTCGTGAGACTAGTGGCGTCATTCTTGGAAGGTAGGACCTATGGAGCGGAGGCAATTCTCGGTGAAGGCCGTACGTGCCGGAGTGCCACAGGGCAGTTGCCTATGGGTATAGACAACTGCCCTGCCTGTACGCGGCCTGCACCAACGACATCCCCAGACTCAATGATCCTTCGAGAAAGGGTGAGGTGGACGTCATGCTCACGCTGTTCGCCGACGACAGCGCATACGTAACCTCGTCCCGAAAGCCGGAGCTTGCAACTGGGCGCATGCAGCGCATGCTGGACCGGTTGCCAGAGTGGCTCGACTGGGGGCGCATGTCCGTCAAAGTGGATAAGACGACGGCGCTATGTGTTAGCAAGAGGCGCTCCATGCCGGGACGGTTAAAGTTCAGAGGCCAGGATGTGTCTTGGGAAGCCCCAGTCGTGTATCTCGGATGCAGTATCGACCGCGCGCTGCGGATGGGCTCGCAAGTGGACCGAGCGGTCAACCAGGCGTGAACAGCTCGCGCTTTGCTGTGGCCGGTACTAGCGTCCGGACTTTCTACACGGACGAAACTGAGGATTTACAAGACTTATATCCGGTCACGTCTCACTTACGCCGCCCCCGCATGGTACGCGCTAACCTCCCAGGCCCAGCGGAAACGCCTGCTAGCCCAGCAAAATATATCCCTACGGGTCATCACGGGTGCCGGTCGCTACGTGACTTGCGGATAGAGTCGCTGGATGAGTTTGTGGTCGAGCGCTATGTTCAATAGGGCAGACAATGGACCGCATGCTCATCTACGTGACCTGGCCCCGCTGCACGCGCGACCACCTGACTAGAGACCGTATCCGCGTGAACTCCCCCCCGTGATCCACCAAGCGGACTAGGGATTGCGTGTCCTGCGATCCGGACGAGGATCACACATGCGCATGCATAACGCACCCAATCACTACTCACCACAGTCACAACACATCACACAACACACAGGCCCTAAACAGGCCTACATTCCCTCCCTGAGCCCATAAGCCATGATGGCAAACCCGCAAATTATTGCGGCCCCGTTACCGAGGGGATAATCGTCCCCTCGTGAACCTACCCGGGTTAAGAGGTCCGCCTCGATGCCCGTAACCCTCACAGATTTCTGTGAAGATGACCAGCAGTGAAGACACCAGTAAAGCATAGCACCACCACCATCCTATTCATAATTATTATTTAATACGGAATGTCTTTTGAAGTTAAACTTCTTTCGGTGCGACAGGGAAAAATGATGAGTAAATTTTTTCGTTGTGCGTGCACACGAAAAACCGACACCTGCTGTTAGCTGTAGTGAATATTTTAGCTGTGAAAAGAAGTTATCAACAAAGTAAAAGTAAAGTACGTTTGATTAAGAACCGACAACTGTGTTCACGATATTTATTAATTCAAGTGTCTGTGGATAAATCTTTCAACATATTAAATAAAAAAGCGTTTTATGCCTTTTTCAATTGTGTGTCGTTTTTTCTACAAACGTAGAGTAAGACGAAAGATATAATTTATAAAAAGACTTTTGTCTTGTTACGCCAAAGAATGACTTCTGTACTTTAAACACGTGTACTTGAGTACACACACACACACACACACACACACACACACACACACACACACACACACACACACACACACACACACACACACACACTTTTCTTGTTACATCACTAGGCCATACGTTACGGATCCTCCCTAAACCTGAAGACAAAAAAGTCTTTCGTAGTCATTCGAACTGTTAAGGCTGGACTAGCGCCGCCAATCAGTAGTAAGTCCCTGTGTGTAATACACCGTGTGTTTATACAAGATGTTAATTTATTTGTTGTCAATTCCATCAGCTCTATAGCCAGGGGATGGGGAGGCGGGGGTTTATTGAACCGTCATCTGATGTCGTTAGGATAACTAATGTTCTTACCGGTCGCATCTAAGCATTATATATCGGGCTTCGTTTTAAAACTGCCTTAGGTTTTTGGTCGATTTTTGAATATTTTTTAAAAGTTGCAGCTAGCACAAGATGTAAAGTCACAAGTTTTTGGAAGAGGTAGTGCCTTGCAGCATAGGAGGTAGTGCCATGCATAGTGCCTGACATTACATCGTCCTATACAGCGGAATACGGCCCGCACGACCGGGGAGGTACCACTCGCTCAAGAAATGCCGCCGTAAAGTGACGCGACACTAGATGTCGCGTTTCGTGCGGTTTGTGATTAGCCGGTGGCCCATTGGGGAGGGAGAGAGGAGGCCAAAGCATCGGCATAGTAATTATGTAGATGTTCATGGGCGTTGGTAGTCCTAAAAAGGCGCCCCCCGATTCTATAAACAAAAATAATTATTTAAAGTCACAAGTTGCATAATTTAACCCATTATTTCGATAAAGTAAACTTTGGGTCTTCTGGTAAATTTATAAGAGCAGCGTCAAGGTTATTTAAAAAAAAATCTCTAATCGAAGCCGCTCAACATATTTTTTGTTGTTCCTAACTCAAATCAGTTAAGCATACGCAAAGCAAAAATTTTGGACTCATTTTTATAAAAAATGCGCGTACGGAAAAGTATGAAACTTGACACACCTTAGTGTGTCAAGTTTCATTACAAGAGAACAGAGCGGCAATAATTTTATATAATATGCGTTTAATTAATAATTTTTAAATTAAATAAAACGTTACAAACACTAAGCTATATACACAATGTTAAGACTTCTGCAATACGCTTGTGGCACTGTCTAACGTATTATGAAGTACGACGCTTGCTTTATTATCTATACAAATATTTTAAAGAGGAAACATTTCATTGATTATTTGATTGTTTTTGTTTCACTGATTAGAAAAAATCTTTTCCGACAGACGCGGTTTTGTTTTAAATTTAATTTAATGCCTTTACAATATCCATTGAATTATCATTACCATGAATTTATAATGATTATATTTTTGTACATCAACGATTTTTTCTCATACTTCATAAAATATCCGTGCGAAGTCCGGACGAGCTGTTAGTATAAATATAAAGTTTTTACGGACAAGCTGTATTCGAAGTTAAATTATTTTTGTATATTAACGTACGAATCCCGAACACTGGGGGATCACTAGTGTTGTTAAAACTTAAAACATATAGTCTTCTATTTATGGTCTATAAATTTATTGTAATATGTAATACACACCACATAAAGACCAATTTAAAACACCAACACTATACACTAACTACAGCGAAACAATATGGTTCTATAAGGCTGGCCGCATATACACGTTTTCCGTGTTCGGTTTCCTAAAGCGGAATTTCGGTTTAAGATTCCGCGTTACCAGTGCAAAAGCTCGTTTTATTCATTCCGAAAGTATTCAATCAGTACTGATGGTTCTAGCATGGTGAAAGTACGATGACGCGATAACGACTAGTAATTTCATTAGGTTTTTTCCTGATGGATTCTCCGAACGCGCCCTACATTAGAAACATGTGTACGAAATTTATTCCGTTTGAAAAAAAAAAGGTACATGTCCGTTTCGATATTCGGGTTTCAAAATTCGAAAATCGTATACGGAAGACGTGTGTGCGGCCAGCCTAATTTGAGCTAGGTCTTTTGTCAAACAAGCCACATAGAAGTTATTCTAGCGTGGAGCTCGCTTGTCATGTAAAGGACTCTTGCGTATGTAAGAGCCTCAGCCAGCCACTACGGCTTAGCACCACAATGGACTGGAGTGTGTCATGTACAGCTCAAGTGTTCTCAGACGGTTGCACTTGAACGTGAGCGAAGGATTAAAAATGATATTGAAGCGTTTTACTTGTTTTTGATACGGCGTGTTATAATAGCAGGCAACTAACTGCATAGGAGTTACATTACAATATGTCGTTACATCGTGGCTTATTAAAATAAAATTATGTCATTTATCCATTAAACGATTTCAAAATCCTGTTAATATTATGTTTGGATAGATTCTCATAAAAATATGAATTACAAAATGGTATTACATAATTATTGCACCTAAAAGCATTATCTCGGGATGGACATTAACGCGAGTGCAATATAAAATATATTGTTATTAAAACAGCAAGCTAACTGACTAGTTGTTAGTAGTAGTAGTAGACGTGAAGATTAGTTAAGCCACCACAGGTTCCCACCCCAGGTGAGGCCTTAGAAGAACTGTGCTCAGTGTGTTTCACTGAGCAAGCTTTTAGAATAACGCTTTGTAATAAAAAAAAAATCAATGAAACACAACACAAATTATTTATTATTTCTGAATATATCTTTCAGTGTATGTAATAAAAAAACCCTTTATAACTTTTTTCCATTGCGTGGCGTAGGATAAGACGAAATATATAATGTTTAAAAAGATTTTTATCTTGTTACACTAAAGAATTACAAACTCCTTTCCATTTAAAATACTTTTATTTTTTACGTACCACTATTGATATCATTTGATGAATTAGAACTACTTTTATACAATTTCCACTATTTATTAAATATAGTTTTTACACTTACGACCAGTTTCGATTTCTCGTCATCAGGTATCGAAACCGGTCGTAAATGTAAGAATTACATTTAATAAATAGTGGAAGTTGTATGAAAAGTTAATATCCATCAACTGATATGATGAGTATCTTTCAATAAGTGACAATACACGTCATTCACTGTGCCACTATTGACTTACTCTCACAATTATTACGGCTGTGGACCAATTTTCTTGTTATGGTTATGGGCCAATTTTTCACCTTCTTTTTCCTTCTAGTTAGACCTTCTTTCCTTGGAGGGGTCTCCAATGGACCACCGGCTACTAACGAAACGCGACACCGAAGACGTCATGTGAGCGAAAGGTACATATGTTGGGCCGGCACAATTCCGGTGCAATACAGAATGGCACTACCCCTAAATAAAAGATGTTACTAAATAAAAGTTGTTGAAGTATGGATTAAATCAAAATATGACTCATTATTTGTCGATGGTCAAATCTAAACTACACCTTGTAATTAAACCATTATAGTAGTGAACCAATACAATGTTGATTTAAACCTGTACTCGAAATTTAATTCAAAAACCATAAAACATACATTACTCCTTCAAACGACAGAATAATATATAGCCAACGTTGTATTTAGAACAAAGAAATCTGGGACAAGATTACTACATAATTGTGGGGTCGCGGGGCGCATGATGAGCGGTACTTAACTAAATCGGATTTATGCTTGAATTACGGTTACTTTTATTTCAGCATAATATTCCTATAAAGATCAAGCAGCCGTCTGACAACACATAGGGCTGGTAGCGAAGTGCAAGTGAAGCGTATGCTATACTAAAGATAGAATTATATATATCTCTTATCTGTTCCTTCTTCGTTCTTCACTTATCCCGCCTTATACACCATATTATTTCGGGGTGATACTTATCGCTTAACTACTACATAAATGATTGATCGGAAATCGGACTTCTGGCACCTATTCAGCGCATAATTATTGTTTAAAGAGTATAATTAATACAATTTAAAATACTTTTATTTTTAATTTTATAAATAAACGATTATATCCGTCCATACCGATTGGCGATTTTTAGGGGCGGGATAGAGGTGAATGGAATATCAGCCGCAGGATAACTGTCCGTTTCGCCACACTGGCTAAGATATGCTTACTCTTAAGCGGAACTTGTA
The DNA here is from genome assembly GCA_017140195.1 of Eumaeus atala. Classification (NCBI taxonomy): domain Eukaryota; kingdom Metazoa; phylum Arthropoda; class Insecta; order Lepidoptera; family Lycaenidae; genus Eumaeus; species Eumaeus atala. The sequence goes on from JAFELO010000809.1 coordinate 206,464, forward strand.
AAACTAAAATAGGTACTTTAATAACTTCAATAACTGGCAAGTTAAGAATCCATTAAAGTAGGAACATGAGTTGCCGGAAAGTGTTGCAATTCTTGTATAGAAACTGTGAAACCAAAATGATTTTTGATCGTATATAACACAAGTAAATTCTTTCAATGTTCCACAATACAGATAAGACTGAGCACATGGAACGAGAAATAAAAATAATAAAGAAAAAAGGCAAATTAAACACAAATGTTGACGTCGGTCGGCCTAGGTGCCCTGTTGCTGACAGATCCGGAGTCCCTCAGTACAGGCGGCCGATGACACCCGCGGGGCTTTAGAGGGTATTTTTCCGCGAAATCAAAATAACAATCATCATGTGAAGAACATTGACCAGGATGTCACTCGGCATACGCCGGAGAACATAGCCTATGTTACCTATGTACCATCACCAATTTTTAGTGACATTGGCAGTTAATCTCATAAGCTACCCGGGAGATTAACAATGACCGTAAATCCGATTATAGGTATTGCGTTTCTTGTATTATATTCGTCCTAGCCTTAACCCGTTTCTATGTCAGATGATATCAAGGTCGGTAACATAATCGAGGGGATTTGACGAGGCCGCCAGTTCTTACACAGAGCGATTGGTACCTGACCTCTTCAACCCATAAGGGAGATCAGAACTAATCCTAGATCGAATTCGAATGTTCAAATCCGTATTTACCCAAGATGTTTTATTTCACCGTCAGATCACTCAGAAAATGTACTGTAAAAAAAGTACATTTTCTGAGTGATCTGGCGTGACTAAGTGAAGTAGCTGGGATTGAATTTGGACCACACGGGTGGAAGTTCGAAGCTGTAACCACTAGACCAATGAGGCTCCTGTATTATAATTAATGTAAATAATAAAAGATAGATTACAGGTCAATGGAACCAAAGACAATAAGAAGAGAATATAAAGAGAGAAGGCAAATAAAAAAATATACGTAGATAACGAAAAATTATATGATTGAATGAGATATTCTGGACTGAATCATGCTTCACAGCACTTTAGTGCGCATTCTTACAAGTTATAGCATCCGTAACTTATTCATAAACTTGTTTACAGTTTGTGTCAACTTAAATTCTTGAATATGGATGTTCAAATATGCAAAATAAATATTTCGCTGTATAAACATACTGTATGCATTGAATATATAAAGCAGTACAAGTTATTGAATATCTGGCGCTGGGTAATATCCTTATGCGTTCATGTTATTTTATTTAATAGTATCTTAGCTCCAGAATTCACTATGTATTTGGTTTAGAGTTGCGCTTGTGTAAGGATGTATTAAACGCTAAAGCCAATATAGATAAGCGTTGCTAACGATTTTTGTTTATTACTATTTAGTGCTTCATTTGCCATGTTTTCTTAAGTATATGTCATTAGTGAATATCGCTTGTTATAGCCTACCGCGTCCGAAGAAGAGTGCTGTTTTTCCAGAGCATGTATGTATGTGTTTTATAGTAAATACATTATTGTCTTATATAGCCGGTTGATAATTTGATGGAGGGTAATGCATCCACATAGTAATTATGTGGATGTTCATGGGCATCGGTAGTCGATGTGTTGCCGGCTCCTTACAGACCGCACGAAGCGTGACACCAAAACAGTACAGAGGTACCTCCCCACTCGTGCTGACACAAATCAATTAGATCTACACGTTCCCTGCTACGTTCTGAATAGCATAACAGCTGTTATCTTGTAAGGTAATCTAAATATAGAAGTATATATATATATATATACTTTCCAGTATTTCAATTCTTACGCGAACCAAAGTCATTGAGTCGCACCAATAAAAACTATTTGTAGTCTATGGAAAAATATGAGATAACCTAGGAAGCCTCTTGTCATTTGTGTAGTGGAAAATTAAATATAATATTGTTAATTGATTTCATTAAAGGGCATTTAGATAGTGTCATTAAATAACTGATATCGTATATAT
>JAFELO010000809.1:214103-234241 GCA_017140195.1 Eumaeus atala
GTATTATATGAAGATACCGTCATACTGAATAAAATTGTAGATTTGATTTTGTGTTTCTTTACCTACAATAAAATAAAAAAATAATTTATAAAATATTTGGTTCCATAAAATGAGAATCTGAGGTATACTTAAAGCACTTATAATAATTTTCACCAAAAAACATTTCATCCAAAGGGAAATGTTATATAAAAGAGAAAATAGAATTAGAAGAAACACACCTTGCGAGAATAAAAGGAGAAAAGTTTTTTTTGTTGCGAAATAGATAAATATTACTCGAAACCACCTTCCTAGTCCTAAGAGAATTATTCTCTCAATTTTTCCCCTTATTGCGAGATAAAATGTTAAGGATATTTCTTAAGTAATTTCTTCTGTCGTTACGGCCTCGGTGTCTGAAGCAGTTCTATTGTGTCGCGGCTGTACAGCGCTCTTAATATTTTTCTTTACACAAGCCTGTATAAAGTTTCGACTTTGCGAGACAATTTTTACTGAAATAAAAATAAAATCCTCCACATCCAACCACAATGGTTGGCTTCAAATGTTTTGTTATGCTCTATATTAAAAATAACGATTTATTCTGCATCGTTTTTGCTTAAATTGGCAATATTCTTTTCTATGGCTACATTTTACAATTACAATAAAATTTGTACTATTTATTTCAAGTTGAAAACCTTACGCTTGTATTCACAAGCAATACTGTGAGTTTCCACAGTACGTGTCGAATCAATCAGCCTTTAATCTTTTTTTGTTGACGCGGGGAAACGCAGTTAGGCGCCTGCACTGGCCCTGGGTGGGGTCCAGTGGTGTGTGGGACTCACGTCACATAATAGTGCCGAATACCCACAAAAACCACTGCGAGTGCCATCAGTATCCCTTGGAGAGGTGCCCTGGAACAACAAATCATCAGGGCACCTCAACGGCTAGTCAGCCCCCTAAGGGACCGACTCCACCTCCACAGATGGGGTTTACAATCAGGTTGCCCTGCCCTACAGGACAACCCCATCGCCTTTGAGACAGTGCAATGGGGTGAGGTTCTCAACCATGCCCCTTGCCCCGTGGGCAAAAGCGCCTTCACCTGTGGCTCTTTAGCACCCTCTTCTTATAAGAGTGGTGCAGAGATCCCCCTTGGTTCAATTGGCTTCGCCTGAGTTCACCCCAAGCTACTAAGCCCCACCGCCACGATAAGGCTTGAATCATGGTGGGGAAGCAGCCTTAAACCTAGCTTAAGTATAGTCATATGCATATATGCGTATTTGCATATGACAATACATAATATGCTTTCCATAAAGATCTCTCTGAAGATATGTATCATTTCATTATCAACCCTTATCGATCCACTGCTGGACATAGGCCTCTTTCAATGAACGCCAAGACGACCGATCTCCTGCTACTCGCATCCATCCCGGACCAGCTGTTGCACAAAGATCGTCTTCCCTGGTGAACGGTCGACCAACACTTCGTTTTCCTAAACGCGTCCTCCATCCAGAACCTTACTGGCCCATCTGCCATCTGTTCTTCTGAGCGTGTGACCAGCCCATCGTCCCTTCAACGAGCTTATTATGATATAGAAGATATGTATATACAGATGTAATCCAATTACACTTTTATATCGGGCGGTTTACTTCCAGTTTAACTCCTGCTCTATATGTTTAGCATATGGAAAGTGAACAAGGAATTTTATTTTACCTGGAGAATATCCTCTCCTGAACGAGTCGAGGTACAAAGATCGACCAACGTCTTCAGCTTAAGTGTAAAGATTTCACTTAAAATATATCGACGTGACGAGAGGATACGTACAGACATACAAATCAGTTGTCGAATTAAAAAACAAATTAAGGAACGCTCTAAGATGGACAAGATTCCACTCTCTATTATTTTTTTCACATGACTTTTATAAATTTGCTTTTATTGAATAAGGCGAAATATAAACAATCCTAGACATTTAGTAGCTACTGATGCCCAATATCGTCCGAATAAAATATAAACTTTTTTCTCGGACCTGAACTTTAGCTGTGGAAGCCAAGAGAAGCTCAATACAGCTTCATCGGATTGCTATGAGTACGGACGAGGAGACTTGGTTTGGGGCCGTAAGAGAGTCCGACCCCCCCCCCTCTCCCACAGATGGGAAAGATACATATATACAGGGATACAGAGGACGCAAATTGGTGAGCTTGAAAACCTTTGTTAGGTTAGTTTGACCCAACCGAACTGGAAAAAAGGCACACTATATTTTATTATTTCTATTAAACGTTTGATGATTCTGTATTAATAAAACACAACACTAAATTTATCTGTCTGTAGTGATCAATTATATATAGTTTTCATACTATAGGGATACAAGATAGCAATCGTAGCCTTTCTACGACTACCGACGCCCATGAACATCAGCATAATTAAGAGTAATCATGCTGATGTTCATGGGCGTCGACATAGGACGATGCGTTTTCCTCCTTTGCACCTCCTCCCAATGGACCACCGGCTACTCACAAACCGCACGAAACGCGACACCATAGGTGTCTCATTACGGCGGTATCGAGTGAGCGAGAGGTACGAACCTGTCGCTCACTCGATTGGTGCCCGGTCGTGCCGGCCCAACTCCGCTGCGATGCAGTATGGCACTACCTTCTACAAAAAGATTTTTTTTCTATCCTCCTTTCATCCCGTCGTAAGTGCGACTACAAACTTTGCCGGTACAAATATATGATAATGAATAGTTCAAAGAGTCACTGTACACAATTTAGGCTACGAGAGTGTTTGTAAGACGTGTTCGCTCGGTGCTCGGTACTCGGATACGATTTGCAATTCGGAACGAGTGAGCTGGGGGCCGGGCGCGAGGCTTTGAATATTTTGTGACGAGAATTTGACTTTAAAATACACCGCAACCGCCTAACGGACGGTTAACTGCTGCGTTACTACGTTTGCATCCATCATCTTTTAGATTGAAAATTTTAAGGCATACTTAAGACGGTTAAGACATCTCTGTCACTCTTTATAATAAAAGTACTTCGCTCGTATCCCCGACCTCTTTAATAAGTTGCTCTCGGCAACAGTCGGTCTAACTGTCTCGTGGTCCAGTGATAAGCATGTTCAGACGCAGACGTGAGGTCGCGGGTTCGAGTCCCGGGTCGGACCATACAAAAAGTGCTATTGGGATTTTTCAAATTCTAATAACCGTCTGGAGTTAGGAAGTTTGCGGTGTTAGTCCCCCGTGCCTCAGAGAGCGCGTCAAGCCGTCGGTCCTGCGCCTGATTTCTCTTCGGTCGTGGCGCATTGCCGTTCCATCGGAATAGAACAATGAAGGAATGGAGACTGTACTTGTGTCTGTGCAAACACTTGAGCAGTATAATGTGTCCCGCGCGGAAGGCTCTCTCAATAGAGATGGCTGCTGTAGCCGAAATTCGGGTAGGATGACATTATTATTATTATTATTATTATTACTATTATTATTATTATTATTATTATTATTATTATTATTATTATTATTATTATTATTATTATTATTACAAGAGTCATGCAAAAGTCCTATATTAGACGGCTAGCTTTTACCAACAAGCCAATTACTAAACAAATTAATAAGAGCATATTATTACAGCTTTTGAACTTACACGCCTTTTAAACACTTTTAAATGTATTGTTTTCTTTGTTCTGTAGTGTGTAAATGTATTATGATTGAGTTTCAATACTCACCAATGAACCTGGAACGTGTTTAGATACAATTATTTAGATGTCAAGAGACGGAAGTCAAGAGCCATGCGCTATATAATGGAATGGAAAATGGAAGTTCATGGACTTGGAACTTGGTTGTCATTTATATGAAACATAATATTTTGTTGGGATGAAATAACCATGGACACCAGACCAATCTGTGAAACGTACCCCGAGGTCATACAAAAAAAAAAGGAATAAACGTGAGTACTTCTACCATATTCCGTCGGTGAAATTATATTACTTTAAGCTTTTTTAATATTTGCTGATTGCATTATGCTCGATTCTAGTTGAGCTTAAAACTGCCTAAATTTAAACCTGCTTGTTGTAAGCAACTGGACTACAATAAGAAATCGAGCAAGCTGGTAGCGATAAGCAACTTAATTATAAAATTTGTAAATAAAAAGATAATTTAAAGTAATTTTTTGTTTAAATTGAATACTTCTTTTTTAAATTTAGTAAGTTAGATTAGACTCCCTTCGAAAGGATTGCTTCAATCCATCTATAAACAGAGAGGTGTAGAAAGAGCGTAGGGAGGCATTGCCCAGCAGTGGGACACGGTGGGCTTCTACTGATAATAATAAAGGTGGATCTAGATGTTACTTTTATGAGTCCACTACAACAATTAATGATGGTTTCGGTCACAAAGTCGTTCCGATTCCTCATGACCATTTACATGTTGTGGTATATGAAGACAGAGTCCACGCTTCTAAATTTAAAAGAATAGTAATTAATATAAAACACTTATTTGAAGTAGAGATAAATATTGAGTAGTTTTCAAATGAATACTGCATTGCTATTAGTTTATTGAACAAAGTAACTTTGATTTATTCAATACCGAATATTATTGAATCAAATTTACTATCTATAATAAGTCTGTGAATACTTCATGTTCAATGTCAATCAATATCAATCATCTTTAGTGGCTATATGTGATTGGATCTTTGAAATATAATCATCATAGTTATTATTTATTTTTTTACCCGAATGCATCACAAGGAGTGAAATGTTTTTCAAGCGTATGCATGCATGTCTTTGTGTGTGTATGCATGTAGATTTTTGTGTTTACCGTTGGATGCCTTGACGTATTTTTACATATGAGACATTGTCAAGTTCCGCTTGGTAATGGAAGTGATACTGTTTTCCCACCATGGTTAAAGCTTTGTCATGGCGGTGGGCCTCAGTAGCTTTGGGGAACCCGGGCACCCTGGACGAAGTCAATGGAACTAAGGGGCGGCTGCTCTCATAAGAAGAGGGGACTAAAAAGCTGGATGAGGAGCTGCTGAGCACGGGGCAAGGGCGATAATGGGAACCTCACTCCATTTCACTGTTCCAAAGTTGGCGGGGTGATTCTGTGGTGCGGGTCAACACCCTTTGTTGTGGTGGTGTTGGTCCCTTAGAGGAAAGACTAGTGATCGAGGAGCCCCGGTGAATTATATTTCCGGCGCTCCTCACTGATAGCACTCGCGGTGGTTTCAGTGAGTAGTTAGCACTATAACGTCCCGCATGCCCTACGCACCACTGGAATCCACCCAGGGCCGGTGATGGTGCGTAAATGCGTTACCACATCACCAACAAAACAAAAAAGGTTAATTACCACTTCTCTATTCTGTATTAAGTACGCTGCACTCTGACACTGAATGTCAAGGATTTAGGGGATTACCACGCACATTAGAGCCTCGCATTCACTAGGCGACATTTCGGCGACATGTAGCGCGACATTTGCGCGACATTCGTGCGACATTATAACCATCATCCACGATCCACCTTAGTTGTGATGGAGATGTCTATAGTACTGTTAAGTGTCACTTGTTTAATCATTAATTCAAAACGAAAAAGAAAGAGTGGCGGGTTCGATAATATTTATCACAGATGGAACGTACAACATGCTTAGTTAGCAGTCTGCGAATGTGTAATGGCTCATTCGAAAACTTTACTAGAATGAAATCAGCCGATTCTGAAGCACGGAATAATAAACTGAAGTAGAGTCGTGTAAAAGAAGGAAATTAAACACATGGAGCAAAAACTTACTGTTCATCGAGCGTTCAGCAACAGTCGAAGTGCGTAATACGTCCAACATCGACTCGCTACCGAAGTCGGGTTACTCTATGAGACTTGCGTTTCTTAGGGTTAAGTGACCAAATAGCAAAAGTAATATCGGCTCGCTGGTTATACATCCTATTTTACTCCGTCTCCTGCTTCTTCCAGAGTATTCTATCTCACTCTAACAAGCACTGTTAAGGGTCCGCGGTCTATACGTACCTTGAGATGACAGATTATTCTATTACATAGAGATATATGTGTACACATTCGTCTAAATATTTGTAAATATATTGTAGTTTGTACACAATATCCCTTCTTTGTTATAAATAACTTTATGAAATGTTTTGTTAATTAAACATGATATATTGTAAGACGTTCACTTATCACATAGAATAATCATTGTCATATCAAAAATAGTTTATCAATCATTAAGAGTATGACATGTGTCATCTTATGTCTAACGTCTTAAATATCTTAAATTATTAAATCCCTCAATCTACAATTTCGTTGGGGCGGATATTATCCAACACCACCATATACAAATAAGGCGTAACAGGAATACTTATAAAAACATTCAAGCACAGTTAGCTCTTTGAGGCACTGTGCGCTAAACCGCTGACTTTCTGTGTCTGACTTATCATTTATTTTCCAATAATATTCTGGTCTGACCCGAGAAGCGAACCCAAGACCACGAGGTCGTGATCGACAGCTATAAAGATCGCCGTTAGACCTACGATGCAGTCACAGCAGCTCCCCATTTCACAAAGTATTAACAGTAGTAGTATCTATGTACCTCCTTCCACAAAGCGATAAAAGTCGCACCAATTTCTATCATTTACAACACAACTTACTAAAAGTCCGACACGACCGGAGTAGGCGCAGTACCGACGGCTTCACATACTCTCCGAGGCGCGGGGGTGTAACACCGCCAACTTCCTGATCTCGGACTGTTGTTAAAAATTGAAAAATCTCAATATCACTTTGGCCTGACGCGGGACTTGAACCCAGGACCTCACGACTCTGGTTGAACATGATTACCATTGAACCACGCGGCAGCTAAGTTAATGAGCATGGGTAACATTCACAAGCACTCGTTTTTTTAATGCTCTTTATTTTTTCATCTTCAAATCACGTAGATGGCCAGTCTTTGACATTTTTGCTTAATGATAATCAACATAACAACCCCAGATTAAAAAAAAATGCGCCTTAGTAATACTATGTAGAACAACACAACAAACATGAACAAAAACCTGGGAAGTTCAGCGGATGCATATAGCAATATGTAAATACGTACCTGCTTATTTATTTAAAAGTATTATTTTAACAAAAAAAAAAAAAAGCAAATATGTATGATGTAGGTCTAAGATCAGTTAGATACATGCATATGTATCTAACTGATCTTGAATATGTTGTTGACAAGTAGGCATAAAAATTAACTTTGAAACTCTGAACTCATAACATTAGCACCACTAAAGAACTAAAGTAAGTACCAAGTACCTAACAAATATTTCTTGTTGTTTGTATTAGCAAATTATATTAACCAAAGAAGTGTTTACATAAATTAGTTATACTATTGCTTAAGTTTGCGCGAATGTTAGTCATTACAATAAAACCACTTTTACGGATTTTATCGCGGTTTACTTAATTATTTATCTAGCCCGACGTTTCAGAAGCTTTACAGCAAACACGGTCCCCAGTCCAACCGTGAAGTAAACCGCGATAAAATCCGTAAAAGTAGTTTTATTGTAGTTCTACTATAATCATGCAGAATCGAGCTATATTGTTCTATTATGCTGACCCTTATGTTATTATATCACGTTTTATTTACTGATATAGAATATTCAGAAAAAGAAAAACAACTAAGACGCCTTATCCTTAACAAGACATACTACTCTTTGCGAGTTCCGTACCCAAAAGATAAAAACGGGACCCTATTGCTGTGGCTCTACTGTCCGTCTGTTTTTCCCAGTCATGATAGCTCCACCAGCTCTTCCAGCCCCCGAGACAACGCAAGGCCAATTTTAGCTGCTGCGCGTGAGCTGTCCTCCCCGTTACAGTGGGGAGGGGGTGAGGGGACCCGGTCCCCTCGGCCAAGATAATAATAGTTACTTTAGCTAATCTTATATATGTATTGGGATACATCCTTCCCACCTACGGAGGGGGTCTAATCTCGCTTAGACCCTCAACTGACATGTCTTACAGCTTTCGCTGAACACTTCTGTCAGCAAAGAGATGTTCGCCTGTCTGTCTCTAGGCTGTATCTAACGAACCATGATAGCTAGAAAGGTGAATATAGATGATGTATTTCTTTACAACAAAACTAAATTTACGGATTTTTTCGCGGTTTATTTAATTATTTAACTAGCTCGACATCTCAGAATTATTTGAGCAACCATTGTCACCGGGTGGACTGAGATGACAGATGACCAAGCGTCCAGATTAATAATACCCGAATGATTATTTTGTTCCCATTAACGCAAACAGTACTTATTATATCATACTGCCTTGAGCTGTTTAGATTTTGATTTGATTATGTTTATCACTGGGTCCCAAGCATAGGAAAGAACCCCGCTATCTTCTCAATTGTAATTTGGATCCTTTTTTTTATTTTCTTATATAATAGTGAGGGTTTGCACTTTACCAAAACTAATTTAATGGCGGCGCCCAACTACAGCCTGCTTACAGATTTGATACACACAGACAGATGAAAAAAAAAACTGAAGCCTGTCAGGGTTCCGATTTTTCCTTTTAGGGCACGGGACTCTAAAATAGATGCGTTGGTTTTACTCAACTTCGCCGTCTTAATCGAAACGACTTGCGTCCATTGAGCTGGCGCCCTAATTCGTGACCTTGATATGAGTGGACATTACATTAATCCTAGTGTGGACATTACATTACATTAGTATGACATTTTGTACCCTAGTGTGGACGAGAAAAAAGTTCTCGACATAATCATCTCCATTATCAGTCCCTATCGGTCCACTACGGGACATACACTCACTGAACGCCAAGACGACCGATCTATTCGCTACTTGTATCCATCTCGACATGTTGCACGATATTTCGTCCCCTAGTGTAGACGAGGCATAATTGTGTTAAGGAAGTCATTAAAATAATTAATTACAATGAGCAGTTTTCATGCTTCAACGCCATAACAGCTTAGCATTCCGCTGCTGTAATTTGTGGAAAGGATTCTTTAAAATATATTGTGCTAATATCTCTTGGGAATGGGTACTAAAATAATTTAAGAGGTAAACGGAGACTCTAGACATCCATATCGATATTAGATCACTTCCATCGAGTACGCAACTAAAACGCAAACAAGTAAGTACTATCTATATAATATAGCAATTGATTGATAAATAGACTCTATATAATGGAAGTTATTGTGAAAATAGTATATGAAGTTTATTTATTTATTCAAGTGTTAACATGAACTTCTATCAAGAAGTGAAAATACATTCAATACATAAAACATAACGCTAAAATAGATAAACTACAATTTAATTAGCAAAATGCATAATGCGGTTTACATGCCATTTAACTTTTACAAAATTAAATAGAATCGTTTAAAACATTAGTCAAATGAAATAACTATCAAATATTAAATAAACCGAAAATAATTGGAACTAATTCCCGTCTGGCGATTAACATTAGCAAGGCTACACCAATCAAATACACATAATTTATACCCGAATTCGTCCGTATTCGTGTATTTTTCTTTAGAATTAAGCAAAATAATTCTTAAACCGGCTACGAGGTATTAGAATCACAAAACAGCCTGGTCGGGCCAAACGTGCTCCGCATATTTTGTGGATTAAGAATTTGCCTTTGAAATGAAGCGATAACAGAAATGCTGAACATCTTAAAACCATCGATTTTCAATAAGCAGCCTTAAGGATGAACCGCGGATTAATATTATACTTTATAATCGATTTAATGTGCCTCCGTTTTGTTATTAACAGTATGACTTGGGACTCCTATGCTACGGAATTGGACCGGCACGACCAGGAGGTACCTCTCGCTCACATGATACTGCCGTAAAGTGACATCTCCAGTGCCGCGTTTCGTGCGGTTTGTGAGTACCCGGTGGCCCATGGGGGGGGGGAGAAGGAGGGCAACACATCGGCATAGGAATTATGTGGAGGTCCGTGAGCGTCGGTAGTCGTAAAAAGGTTAAGATTCCTCGTTTGCCTCCTATAAAATGACTTTTTTATTGTATTACCAAAAGGCTGCGACTGGTTATATTGTACATAAGAGCAGTTCGAAAACTTTCAAGCAATCGAGGTTAGCCAGCATCTGCCTCTATAAAACTCCGAATACACAGGTGTTACACAGACAGATTTGGCCGGCACGGGCGGGAAGGTACCTCTCGCACACATTGAAATACATTTGCACTTATTACATCCTAGCAAAATTGAGGCAGTTAATAATTTAATAAAATCTATTAACTGCCTCATGGTCTAGTGGTACCCATATTCAGCCACAGTGGTGTGGGGGGTCCTGGGTTCGAGACCCGAGTGTCGAGGTCAAAGTCGGACCAAAGTGTTATTGGGATTTTAAAATTTCTAATAACTGTCCGCATTCAGGAAGTTGATAAGAGAATGAGAGAACGCACACACTTGTGCACTATTATATGTCCTGCGCAGTTGGCTGGTCTCTATAGAGATGGCCGCTGTGGCCGAAATTCGTCTACGACGACATTATTGTTTTATCTCTATGATTATAATAGTGTTGTATTTGCGTTTTCTTTTAAACAAATTAGTAAATATCTACACCTAATTATATAAAGCTGATGAGTTTGTTTGTTTGAACGCTCTAACCTCAGGAACTATTGACCTGAATATAAATTGCTTTTTTCTGCCGAATAGTCCACTCGTCGAGGAATAATAAAGGCTATATACCATGACACTACGACGAATAAACAACGCAATTACGTGGGTGACACCGTGGGTCGATGGTGGTAAATAATAAATATATATTTTCCCATTTTGGTGATTATGCGATAACAATAACATTGAATTTTTTCATTGAGAACGCGACGTCCAAGCTTAACGGATGATAAAATTTGGAGGCTTACTTACGGTCGCCACGGTATACGTGTCGTAGTCGCATTGAATAAATCGCTATATTTCATGGCTAATGGCCACAAAACAAAACTGCCCTGTTTTTGAAATTGGCTAGCCGCTATGAAATACGGCGAATTATACCGACTGTGATATATCCCATTGTAGTCTCATTGTCATTTTGGTCACAATACACTGCGGTATTATTGCTTTTTTTCCATTTAGGATCAAGTTCTTTGGAGTCACAAGAGAAATATTAAAATGTTGACTATAGCCTTTCACGACGGTGATTTTTCCAAAATAAGTATATCTTCAATAAAATAGAGGATCACTTTGTTATTCCTCTGTCGTTTCGTGTGTCTACTTGTATGTCTCTCAACCCCATGTTCTCAGGAACGGAGCGACTTGGACTTAGACGATTTTTGTATTCCAAGATGGGTATTAAAAGGCATATAGAACCAGTTAAGGCAGACACAGGCAGGCCCCTTAAGAGTCCCACGAACCTAGTAGGGGACAAGGGTCATGCGACACTTAAGGGGCCTGTTCTTGTGTGACACCCAGCTCTCACCGACGTTGAATACAAGAAATGAGGTCACGTGAATATGAGCAGCTGCAACACAAGTCGTTAAACTCAAAGACTATGGTTATTTTTTCATATCATATAGCGACCCGCCCTCGCCTCGCTTCGGGTTACAACTATTATAAAATACGGCCTTCTAGCCGTGTAGCCGCCACTTCGTCAGCGTATAATGTTACTTCGGACAACATTTTTACATTTTTGGACTATTAATGTTGCAATACACGTATGTAATACAACATTTTTCGTTTTTCAGTCCTCAGACTCGATTTTCATAAAAACTTTCACCCCCCCCATTCTAATGTTTTCGAGGTCGAATTTGAAAAAAATAACCCCAGTTAGAACGTCGGTTTCCATTTCGTGATGTTGACTCCCCTTTCCTACCTTGTGATATTATTTGAATGGAGTATCCGAATTGAATCATTTAAAAGGTGATACGAGAAAAGAGCCTTTTTTGGCGGTGGTATTTTTTTTTAATAAAAGGACGCGTACTGTGACGTCACTATAAAAGAATGAGACATGCTGTCTCTATATTTTTTATAGGTAATTATGTGTCCTGAAAAATTGTCATTCACCATCCTATTCTATCATTAATAGTCTTCGCAGCGGACGCGATTGAAGGAAGATTTTTGTTTATTTTTTACACCTTGGGTGAGATCATTCAAGTTTTTGTAAACATCCCATATTTTTTGAAAATTACTTATGGCCACTTCGGAATAGTGTAGCTTTCAAACGATGAAATAATGTTTCAAAACGGTCCAGTAGTTTCTGACCATATTCATTTTAAAGACTAGAATCGGCTTCATCCGCATTATTAGCGTAGTCTTAGCCGCAGCGCCATGGTATATAGCCTTCTGAATTCTGAAAGGTAACTTTCAAAAAATAAACTCTTCACTTTTACGTTATTGTAATAGAAGGGAATAAACGAGCAGTCAGACTCTTTTGACAACTATCGTCGCCCATAGACATCTATATGATCGTTATGGGCTGCCCTTCCTTCTTCTCCCCCTCCAGTGGAACATGCTAGTAAGCGGCTATAATAATGTCGCATAGCACAAGTGGCATCCGGCTGATGATGATGATGATGATGTTGTTGTTGTTGATGTTGTTGTTGTTGATGATGATGATGATGATGATGATGTTGTTGTTGTTGTTGTTGTTGATGATGATGATGATGATGATGATGATGATGATGATGATGATGATGTTGTTGATGTTGTTGTTGATGATGATGATGATGATGATGATGATGATGATGTTGTTGTTGAAGTTGTTGTTGTTGTTGATGATGATGATGATGATGATAATGATGATGTTGATGATGACCATGACTGCAGAAGTGTGTGCGCAGACATTGAGAGGGAATAATGTGTTACAAGTGTACACATTATTCCCTCTCAATGTCTGTCTATTTCCTCTTACACTTATTTTCGTTAAAACGCCAGCCTTTCACGACCGGGGACAAACCTGGCTCAAAACCGATACCTTCACGTGCTCGCCCGAGCCTCAGCAAGGCATAACCCCACCTACTGCCTGCCTTCGGACTCTTATAATGAATTGGGACGGCGCGACCGGGGAAATATCTCGCGCTCGCTTGATACCGGTGAAAAGTGACGGCGTCGGTGTCGCGTTTCGTGCGGTTTGTGAGTAGTTTGGAGGGTAACGCATCTGCGTGAGAAGCATGCGAATGTCCATGGGCGTCGGTAGATGACCACCGACGCCCATGGACGAAAATGTTACCATCGCTGGTTTGCCCCCTTATGCTATAAATATTGAAAAATCCTAATAGTGCCTCATGGCCCGGAACAGGACGTGAACCCGGGAACCTCACTTCTGCGGCTGAACCTGCTTACACTAGTTAACAACTTTCAGTATTACTATCTATTTACTATTTTATTTTGTCTGAGTTTGATAACCTCCCTTAATTAAGAAACGAATATGCTATGATTTTAGTTATTACTCATTCACAGTAGTTTATTTTCACTTAGAATAGGCGATATATAGCAAAGAGAACATTTTTTTCATTTTCATAGAATATATTGAATGAAATTTAATTATGTAAACAATTTCGCCAAGTCTCTTTGCTGTTTGTATATGTGAAAAAAATACAAAAGATTTTTAAAATAAATTATTTGAAAAGAAGTGAGTGATAGAAGAATTCTTTCTGGGTTATTTTTTCTTTAGATATCTATTAAAGTATAATTGATTATTAAACGAAAGAAATACTTAAAAATAAAAATTGAAAAGACTTGTGGTAGCTTACTAAATATTGAGTTATCCTAGAGACGAAATACAATTGTTCTTTTTATATTATAGGGGGCAAACGATAAAACGGAGCCTTTTTACGACTACCGACGCCTATGAATACTCACATAATTACTAGGCCGATGCGTTGCCCTCTTTTCGTCCTACCCTCCGATGGGCCAATGATGCGATGTGTGGTGAATGTGTTCGTCCATGATGAAAGTCCATGAAAAAAAGATATATTTATCAGAAGAATACAAATCTTATTAGATTTGTATTCCTCCTAAACTAGTACATAGGCGGCGCTGCAAAACGCACAAAACGCGACGGCGTGCGACGGGCAATTCGCAATTCAGCCGCTATATATAAAAATAAAGTAATATAACATTTCACAAGCACACTCGCACATAATATAATTAATGTTCGGATACTCGGAATGAGCCAGCAGCAGTATCAATTAACAATTCAATACCACCCCATGCAGAGTTATAATATAACTTTGTGATAAAAATCCAATGCATGTGGGAAGGGACCGAATTCTTCGCATATCGATCATAAATTTAACGGCCTAAAATATAAAAATGTGAACAAGGGTTGATTTTTAGCGAACGCACGTGTAATTTGAGAATATGAACATTTTTTGACAAAAAATACACCATTCTTTTTGCTTAGCACCTAAGGATTGCCCAGTGAAGGAGAGATGAAATGAGGAAGACACATTTACATGCCTATTTCGCGGATATTTATGAGCATCAGTAGTTATTGGGCTCCGATTGCTCGTTTATCCCCATAGAAAATAAAAGAATATATATCTTGGTATAATAAATAAAAAAAAAGCACATGTGGTGCTCTGGGGCATGTCTATACTCAGCAGGGCACGACTTCTAGCTGCTGCTGCTGATGATAGTGGATCTCATTGGTCAAAATTGGTAACTGGCGGTTACCTGTTGACCCGCACTATATTAAGGCAAAATTTTCTTAGATAGTTCAGGGTACAGTACTCATAGGTGTTGGAACAATGTCGCGGGGTGAACTTGGTGTTCATTGAAAGAGACAATTTCTAGTCATGGGCTGATAATTATTTTAATAATTTTAGACACAAGAAGACCAGGCGTTGGCTGACTTATGTATATTTATGATGTATTTATAGCCTTTAAATAAAAATATTTTAAAAAAGACCAAATGGAACCATTCAGTGACTACCAACGCCCATAAACATCCACAATGTAGTTATGCAGGTGTATTTAACTCTTTCCTCCAATGAGTCACAGGAAACTAACAAACTGCCCCAAACCGGGCCGGATTAGTACAGTAAAGTAGTAGTACTTCTCTGTGCTTTTACAAGGGTAGTCCTGTCCTGCCCATTTCAGCTGCAATGTAGCATGGTGGAACTTTTTACAAAATGATGATGGTTACATTGAGTATTTGGACATTCACTAAGAGATTCCTGACGCCTACAGATTGATTATGATACAAGACATGATTCTTTAACCTACAAAAGTATATTGACGCCTCCTGATACATTTCATTTTTTATGCTTCATTTCTATAATAATGGTATAAAATTCATTTTTAATTTTTTGCCATTAGTAGCTGGTTAATAACAAATCGGTGAACTCGAATGAAAGGCTGAGTGCGCGTTAACCTGAACTTGACTCGTGCAATGAAAAGTTCTGTGGTATTGAAAACTCATATTTTCCCGTGTTTTAACTTTGCCCGGAATCGCCCGGCTTTATAAATTGAACAAAGTTGTGCGTTCCGTTTGTCCGAATGAAAATTTGTATAATCAGTAATAGGCAAAAGTAAGGAAATTGTTTTATTTTTATTGTAAGGGGATAAACGAGAAATCTGACCCTTCTGATAACTACCAACAAACTTAAACATTCGCACAATTATGTGAGCCGTGATAACAGTGAACATTTTTATTATACTTTTAATTTGTGGAAACATATTCATTCATTAATGTTCCAAAACAATAATAATGCCGTCCTAGCGGAGTTTCGACTATAGCGGTCATTCCTATTGTGATAAGTCATGTGCAGTACTTATTATAGCTCACAAGAGTTTACCGCTCACACAAGTGCACTTTTTTCTTCCATCATTCTCCTACTCCGATGGGCCGGCAATCCGACATGACCGGAGAGAAATCAGTCGCAGGACTATTGGCTAAACTAAAAGAGAGCTATGCCCTGCGCCAAACGCGACAGCGAAAAGCGAAAGAGGTTAAACAGGCGTACCGCCAGCTTCATCCGGACTCCGGACTGTTATTAGAATTTGAAAGTTACTAATACACTACTTGTTGATCCGACCCTGGATTTACGCCGAGGTCCCGACCTCCAAGCATGTGGTTGAACATGGTTTCCGCTCGACCACCAGGTACATGCAACTGAAAGTCCCAGCTTGTTGTCCCAGCCCTATCTGCCGGTATCATCAACAGTATAGGCGATATTGACGGTGCTCGAATCTACCTGCAAGAGGGGCCTCATTTACTAATGCCTAATTTACTATTACCCGTCCCTCATAAGGGCCTGACTCCTTAGATTAGGGGGCCGATTCAAAAATCACATGCCATTAGACAGCTTCACTTAAATTGTTAAACGAACGGTTATTTTTGTAGATATCTGAAATTAATAGCCTTCGGTGCTGTAAAAAGATCTCTTTAAAAAATCTGGCAAGCATCCACTGCCATGTACCTAGCCGCTTGGAGTCCGGTTACGTCATGTGTACAAATCCGGGGCCGAGCTCATCATCATACGACTTGCACAAGTCGGAAAGACCAAGTCCAGCTACTCGTGATGAATTTGTAACACCATCTCCGTAAGAGGTAGTGTCAAGCTTCCTTATAGTTGAATAAGGCCAGTAGTAAGGAATTAATTGAAGTCCGTTCTACATTTTTATAGAAATATCTATATGTAATACGTTAAAATCCGTCAAGCCATTCGGCCTGTACCAGACAAAACAGAACATCAATTTTCTGTGAGATATGGGGAAAACGCAAGTGGATAGTGACTACCGCTGCCTATATACATTTCCAAGACTGCCTTGCAGACGTTTTGCCGGCATTTCAGTACGATTTTTCTTCAAGACCACCAAGTACCAAGGGAGGCATCTAATTTCTCATGTTAGTTGTACGCGGTCCTGGCGTTTATACCGCACATTTGTGGATTTACGGACATCAAGGTGATGGGCGCGGAACTTAGAGTTCTGTCGCGTTGTCCGAAGATAAATTCTGCTGCTGGTATTTGGGACAACAATTTCTCGGAACACTTCCCATCGATAATTTTTTTGCGGTGAAAAACACAATTTTATGAGGATTAAATTGGACTAGATATACTTGGTCCCATTTCAATGATGATCTCCTTGCAGTGGCCGGTATGGGATGGATGCGAGTAGCAGGAGATCGATCGTCTTGGCGTTCATTGAGAGAGGCCGTGGCCTGTGCAGCAGTGGACCGATAAGGGCTGATAATTATGATGATGATGAAGACATTATTATAATGATTAGACTCATTGTCTTAACGCTTTCTAAGGGCCAAATGATTTATTTTACATGAAGTTCGCTTGTTTGATATAGCTTATATTGTAAGCTTTTATAAATGATTACTAATCCAAATCCTCGACCTAAAAACAAAAGCTTGTTCCGGTACTCGCTGGCGTGTTCCGGTACTCGCTGGCGTGTTCCGGTACTCGCTGGCGTGTTCCGGTACTCGCTGGCATGTTTTCTTGAAATTCAATTGCTTAATTTTCTTGGAAGTCCGTATGGAGAAAGTTTTGAAAGGAGCGCTTTATGTCACAACCTATCAAAGGCCTACGCTAAATCCAGACTAACTGCCAATACAAATGCTGCCTCCCCTTTGGTTACAACTGCCTCTGCCCGGTGCGTTAAGTAAATTAGTACTGGCGGTCGCTAATTATTTAATAATCCTCTACGTATCGCAAGAGCTGGCATGATAATGATTTCCATAATTTTGGAAACTAAAAAAATAACATCTTCAATCTAACGTAGTTAAGTAAAAATCGGATTTTTTCATTAATATAAAAGATAGAAAACTCAGTAGATTCCTTTAAATCCTCTTTTATCATATCAACTGTGCGTTCACGCAAATACTCTAAAGCAATTTGGAGATTACAAAGGAACATTTTGTGAGACGGATGGCAAGTGCTTTCGTTCAATTTAAAACCACTCGATCTTAACTTGAGATCATTTGACGTAGGATCAAGAAAGTTCTCAACGGAATTTCAAACGTAATTGAAAAATCTACACAAATTGATCCAGTAATTGGAGGGGCTTTGTTAATTTTCTTACTTTTCGGTCTTCGGATCTTTGCTTTTCCATTTTTTATGGCAATGTAGGCAAGCAATTTATCTATATAACAACGTCCTTCAGGCTTATGAGAGACTGCAGGCCCATTTGAGTAAACGATGGCCAGACGAGAAATTTTGCAACCAACGACGCCTACAAAAACTCCCATAATTACTAAGCTGATATGTTGCTCTCTTTTCCTCCTTCTCCCCAATTGGTCACCGGCTCCTCACAAACCGCATGAAACCCGATACTGAAGATGCTATTTTATGGTGGTGTCATGCAAGCAAGAGGTACCCCCGGTCGTGCCGGTCCAATACAGATGCAATGCAGCATGACACTACCACTTAAGCCTCTTATCTTTGACTTCAGAATGAAGTTCGTTTTTAAGGAATAAACTCCAGTTGTGTCTCGGAGCTGACACACAGAATTCTATTTTAAATAAAATATTGTCATTTCTATCATTTCGTTGGTTGAATAAGAGCTGATGATGAAAGTAAACATCCGTAATAATTAATATTACCACTAAAGTATAATTTCAGATTCAAAATTCAAGACCGAGACATTTGAATTGTAAATGCTCTCGTAATTAATGCCTTCGCTCTAAATACAGCCACTATATTATTCTTAATCTATTTAAACCGGTAAAAACCCGGTCAGGACTTGGAAAGTAGTACTTAATGTCCACCAGCCCATTCAATAGATCCGGATAAGTGGACCGTTACTCGCACGGCAATATCCGGAAAAAACCGGATTAAAAAGGAATTCCGGATAATGGTCGTGCCGTGAAAAGTGATGCAATTACAAGAAATTGATTCTTCCCTTTGTTCTTCCCCTTTGATCTATCGATCTGTCCTTGGTTTTCTGACCGCATTAACTATTAACGTGCGCCACCCACGTCATGCTGCTTTGTATAAATTTGGCCGCATTTTTGCGACAAACACCGTCCCATTATAGTTTTTCCGTTATACGTTCGCCTTTTTCCTATAGAGTATTTAATTTATTTTTTATAAATTAAACTAGCGATAGACCCGGCTTCGGACACGAATAATGTAGGTTGAACGTTCATCTAGAATCGTTTAATCCATTAGTGAAAACCGCATGAAAATTCGTTAAGTACATTTTGAAAACCGATCAGATTCAGACAGAAGCTTTGGGGTATTTGCTTTATAATATATTAGTGATCCATTCCGGCTTCGCCCGTGAATATCATGAACCAAATTATACATTTAAACCTTCTTTGGGGATCGCTCTGTACATGGCATATAGCAGCTTTTTTATAATAAATAAAGATAAATATATATTGTTGATAGGTGATCCGATTAGTAAGTGTTCCAAAGTGTCATCAAATAGGAAGACGTTCTGAGCATAAGTGGACAAACGGCCTTTGGAGCCATTTTATGACATCCGATGCCCATTAACATCCGCATATGAAGATGCCTTTCTTGACCCCCAACGGGCAATCGGCTACTGACGAACCGCAAAAAACGCGGCACGGAAGTCCTTACCACGTCTTACTAGTACTTCGAAAGTTATATCCCATCCCCTTAAACGAGCGTTTCGAATGTGTTGATAATTATGATCAGTAGGAAGCAGTGCCATGGTAAAATGCCGAATAGAAACAGTGCGACCAGGAGGTTAACAACCATTAATAGAAACGGTGCGACCAGGAGGTTAACAACCATTAATAGAAACGGTGAGACCAGGAGGTTAACAACCATTAATAGAAACGGTGCGACCAGGAGGTTAACAACCATTAATAGAAACGGTGCGACCAGGAGGTTAACAACCATTAATAGAAACGGTGCGACCAGGAGGTTAACAACCATTAATATAAAACGGTGCGACCAGGAGGTTAACAACCATTAATCATGATGATGATGATGAATATAATAACTTATAAAATATACAATTTTTTAAATAATCACTTCGAATATTTTTTATTAACCTACATTTACGAACCTCTCACTTATATTTAACGGTCCGTCCTCCTTCCATCAAACGGGTGTTGATATTTTAAAATAGAATCAGAAATTAGTGTATATTTATAAACGTTTCGCTTGAGATTGTAGAAATGCATTTCAAGTAGTGTTGGGTGTTACTAGTGGATATTCAGAATGCATTATGTATTATGCATTACAGTGTTTAAACTGTTACAATAAACAGGTTATCTGTTTTGTTTTTATGAGAACAAAATTTCTTAGT
>JAFELO010000809.1:234469-265734 GCA_017140195.1 Eumaeus atala
TGTGGCTGGCCCTGCATATTGACCAGCGCCCTCGTGCGTGCTGCTGTGGCTGGCCCTGCATATTGACCAGCGCCCTCGTGCGTGCTGCTGTGGCTGGCCCTGCAGATTGACCAGCGCCCTCGTGCGTGCTGCTGTGGCTGGCCCTGCAGATTGAAGGCCTGCATTCCATATCACGATGCTCATTTAGAATAAACGTAATTAACACAGGAAGGCACGTTTTACCCACCATGGAAAAGCCTTTTCGTGGGGCATCACAGCCTGGGGAGACACAGGCGAAGTTAATTGAAGCAAGGGGGATGCTATTTACATCACTCTTAAGAGGCCCCCACGAAGAGGGGGCTAAAGTGTAGGACAGGAGGAGGTGCTCTTTCTGTCCCCCTTACAAGAAGAGGGGACAAATTTGCAACAGGAAGAGGCGCTTTTGTGCACGGGGCAAGCGCCGCCCATGGTAACCTATCCCCATTGCATCCAATGCTGGTGGGCTTGTCCTGTGGTCAGGGGCAACCCTGTTGTAGAGGAGGCGTTAATTCCTTAGGGGGCTGACGAGCCATCGAGGTGCCCTGATGATTTGTTGTTCCAGAACGCCGCATCGGTGGCGTCACTGATGGCACTCACGGTAGTTTTTGCGGGTATTCAGCACTATAATATGCCACGAGCCCCACACACCACTTGATTCCACGAAGGGCCGGTGAAGGCGCATAAATGCGTTTCCTCGCGTCAACAACAAAAAAAGACTCTATAGAGTTCATTTTGATACATAAGTAGTTATTCTAAAACAAACACGTACCAAATATATCACAATAAACATGTGCCAGAAATTATGACCTGTCTGGGTGTTATACTTAGCAATATAAGAATGTATTTTATAACTGAATATACTGATTGAGATACATAGACTGTGAATGGATTACTAGTTAATAATTGTTTGAGACTTTCACTCGTCGGCTCGTGACCATGGCTGGTGTAACCCGGTCCAAATGTCAAGCTTTTGTTGACTACCGATATTCATTTACGTCTACGTATGCAGTTGCTCTGCCCTCCTTCAACTACCCCTACCAATGGACAGACTTCTCCGCATCACTTTGAAGACCATATTGTGTGATTGAGACACCCTTTTTTTGGTGACGAAGGGGAATGCATTTACGCATGGTACCTGGGAGTCCGGGTAGACCCCTAGAACTATGTTGGACTCGGCAATTGAGTAGCAATACCAACTCAACCGCTACGGGAGCCTTCAGCCGCTATTAATGGAGGGTCCCAGATATGCAGGCAACAGGACCCCTCCAGCGACAGGCTCGGCGAAAAGGCCAGACTTCACCTCCTCGGGAACTGTCCGGCTACTCAATCCAGTCCCCACGACGCCGTGTCTTGTTGATGTTGTGGACCGGGTTCCCATCCCAGCCCGACACGGAACACAGGGGCACTACTGAAGTAGCTGTAGGTAGCGCCTCCTTCGTACCCCCATTCGTTATCGGCGGGGGGAGGCCGCGTCGACAGTCTCCTCTCTCACCCGATCGTCGGCTTCCTATTGGGACATGACGGTCTCAAGACGGTCAAGTAGATTATACTCTACTATAGATATAGACACCATAGATTTCTAGTGTATAAGGTAAAACAATTTCACTAGAATAATTAAGTAGGTATTCTTGGCAAAATTGTAATATGCGAGCTAAGCTTGAACGGTTAAACTAAAGCAAAACCACGCACTGTAAAACTTTATGTTCAAAGTTGTTCGCTAGTCAGACGGGATGTTCGAACAAGTTCCATCAAATAAACAATGCTTTATTGCACCATCGCAATAGCTTAGTAGCGCTGAGTTCAAGTGCGATGCAAAAAGTAGATAATTGCATTCTTAATGTTCACTTCCCTTTAAGGCATGCAATAGCAAGAGACTGGGAGAACTGAAGAAGTACAAAAAATCTGTGTAAAGTAACTACTTCATCTGGTCTCGTGTCTACTAACCTGCCTTAATGCATGGCTCAAAGCTGAACCTTACAAACACCAAAGCTATAATTATTAGTAGCCAAGATGTCTTAAAGGGAATTAATTTTGATAGCATTGCACTTATAGGAGGGTGCCATCAAAAGGCTCCGATTGCTCATTTGCCGCCTTATGCTGTAAAAAATCAGAACTTTTCTAATATTGGCCATATTTGGCCTTCGTAAGTTTCATCATGCCTCTGAATACAGAACGAGTCTCAAATGGCTTAATGTCCATCTTCGCAGGAATAATCATGTGCCACATCTTCTTAATAATATTCCCTTCGACTACACCTAACGGAGATGCTTACTTTTTCATCAGGAGTAAGAATCACCCGTCTTATTTATAAATTGAATGTCTCCACAAACTTAGGCAATTCCACTCCAACTAGACTTTGGAACTCTTTGCTATACTATTATTTTAATAGAAAATAAGGCAAGCTACAATCTTTAAAGCTCTTGTCTGGGAGCACTATTCGAAAATATATATTTTATATCGTTTGTCTGTCAGTTACGAATTACATCTTTTTGCTTTTTTAAATTTTGTTACTGTTTTATGTTTCAAAAGTAATGCATTTTTAATTATTAATGGGTTGCTCCTTATCCCCAAACTACCTGTAACAAAGACGGTCGCCTGGAAGATATCGTCTTAAAGCGTTAAGTTCGCCGAGTTGTACATTCCTTTATACAATGCCCTGTCCAAATACGCGTGAGTATTGTGTGTGTTCAGCGGTTAACATCATCAGCCAATGATCGCAAGGTCGCGGGATGGAGTCCCGGGCAGAAAAAGAAAGTTCAATTTGGATTTTTCAATGATTGAATGAAAATGGCTTTATTAAGGTATAAATTACACTGTTATACAAACTTTGTAAAATGTTACTAGTGTAGGCACCTACTATAAAAGAGTTTTATTTTTTTATAAACATTTTTTAAATACAAGAAACACAGGAAAGCATTCAGTTGTATGATTGGGGTAAGTCCACACTCCTGGTATTACGTGGTCCCGATAAGCGATAAGGTGAGGTAAGAATGTGCGTAGGACAGGCAAGGGATGTAAGTAAAATTATAATTAAAAAAAAAAAGGATATATATATGTTATTTTTATAATTAATTATAATTAAAAAAAAAAGGATATATATAGTTATACTAAGTTATCAAATAGTTTGCATCTACATTTACATTTATGTATACTCCCGTTTCAGGTAAGCACAGAGATTCTGCGTATTTCTAGTATATGTAAGATAATTCAACGAAGGTAACGAAGCACACGGAGACGTGCTTACCCACTTTTGTTGGCACGGGGAAACGTGTTAACGCGCCTTCACCGGCCGTGGGTGGGGTTCAGTGGTGTGTGCGACTCGCGACATATGAAACTGCCGAATTCCCACAAAAACTACCGCGAGTGCCATCAGTGCCGCCCTTGCTGCGGTGCCCCGGAACAATAATCATCAGGGCACCTTGACGGCTAGTCAGCTCCATAAGGGACCAACTCCACCTCCACAGATGGATTTGCCCAGCACTAAAGGACAACCCCACCGACTTTGAGTCAGTGCAATCTTTAGTGCAGTCTTCTTAGAAGAGGGGTGCCAAAATCCCCCTCGGTTCAATTGGCTTCGCCTGGGTTCACCCCAGCCTACTGAGCCCCACCGCCACGACAAGGCTTGAACCAAGGTGGGGTACCCATCTAACCTAACCTAAGCCTAAACAACAACACAACACACCTTTGTCGCCACCATTGCCTAGCTTTGAAATCGAACAGGTGAGTTCATAACAAGATGCTGTTATATTATTTTTAAAAACTTTCACCTACGCACTACTTACAAAATACAGCATATTATATGCGTACATAAGTTAAAGAAACAAATGTATGTATTTTACACACACACACACACACACACACACACACACACACACACACACACACACACACACACACACACACACACACACACACACACACACACACACACACACGCACACACACACGCACACACACACACACACACACACACACACACACATACATACATACACATCCATGTGCATGTATGTATGTGCGTGTGCACACACATTCATACATACGCTCATACACACGTATACTTGTATATAAAATTATAAGATATTAAATTGTTGTTCAAATAAATATTTTTTAAATCTTAATTTAAAATTGCTTATTTTCAGATTTTCATAACACTCCAAAGCCATAACTCCAACACATCGCACATTAATTATGTGGATGTTTCTGGACGTTTGGTAGGCGTAAAAAGGCTCCGATTGTTCCTTTGTTGCTTATTCTAAAAAAAAAAACAGAATCATGTTATTCACGGGCGAAACTGGATCGGATCGCACTTACTTACAAATTAGCAAAATATAACTGCACTAGCCTGCCCTTCTAACATCGTATCTAGATTTAATATGACATCAACGCAACAAAATAAAGTGCAAATGTTGGAGAGGTTATCAACAGGTGGGGTTAGTGATAAAACGTAAAGCTTACCTAATTAACGTTAATAAACGTTAAACCGCAACGGAATACCAACGCTTTGCCAACTGTGGGGTGAAATAAACTGATTCGGTTTTAAAATAAACTCAAATTTAACTCTTCCACCTAAATCCGTTTTAAGCACCGTAAAAGCACACATTATCTCAAAGGTACACTTATATTTGCCTTCAAATTACTCCAAAAACCTAATTATTTAACCGCAATTAACGATACGGGGTTATTTGGGCTGACTGTCCATTAAGCCAAATAGACTTCATGGACATTATTATTAGTGCCGTGATGAAATTTAATGAAAGTCAAGCAACTTTTATTGTTTTTACATAATTCACCGTCATCTTCGCGGTCAGTAAAAAGCACCAGAATCTAATCAATAAGATCTTGGTTAATGATGTTGATTATGTTATTTAATTAAACAAACAAAATAAAAATGAACAAGTAAGTAGTCATGGGGACTGCCGACAGAAGTGAGAATAAAATACAATTTGTAGATATCATCCCACAGAAAGAAATTAGGAATGATCATATTAATTTTCATAGACAGGAATCTCAAACGGTTAACCAAGAAACACCTGGTGTTGTCATAAACAATTTAGTAGCAACAAAATGTTGTTCCCCTGCAAAGGTAGCTGTGCTATGCGTCTTTAGTCCAGTAATAGTGTGGTGAGACACGTTTTAGTACTGGCAATATTGTATTGAATGGGTAAAGGTATAAGGAAGAAAATGACGAGGTGATGCGATCATTGAATGGGTAAAGTTATAAGGAAGAAAATGACGAGGTGATGCGATCATTGAATGGGTAAAGGTATAAGGAAGAAAATGACGAGGTGATGTGATCATTGAATGGGTAAAGGTATAAGGAAGAAAATGACGAGGTGATGCGATCATTGAATGGGTAAAGTTATAAGGAAGAAAATGACGAGGTGATGCGATCATTGAATGGGTAAAGTTATAAGGAAGAAAATGACGAGGTGATGCGATCATTATCATCATATGTGCACAGTTGGTCACATGCAATGAACGCCAACTGCGTCACAACTATGTACGATATATAAATAACCTATAATTACAATTCCTGTGGTAGATTTCTATATCATATCGAAAATTTGTTTGATATTTTGACTAAATTTTAGCCAGATGTAGTGCCTTGCTGCACTGCTTGTTAAAAGTTTCGCTCACATGAGACTGGCGTAAAGTGTAAGTAAAATCTTCGGTGTAGCGTTTCGTTCGGTTTGTAAATAGCCGGTGGCCCATTGGGAGAGGTAAAAGGAAGCAACGCACCATCTTTGTAATTATGCCGATTATCATGGGCGCAGGTAGTGGTAAAAAGGCTCCGATTACTATGCAGTCGATGCTGATGAAGAATATTTTCACATTATTTTCTATATTATAGGAGAATAAAACAGATATATAACAAAGAAGACCTGAAACCATATAACATGTTATTGTGTTCAAAAATTTCAAAAGCTTTCTTAAATGTATCCATTGTCTTGTATTGTTACATTAGATAAACGTGTAAAAGCTATTGGTGAGGGATGAAAGGGGACGAGGGAGACGTGAGTCGACGGAGGAATTCAGCTACAGAGATATAGGATTGATATACCTGGTCTTGCCATAAATATTGTAAAAAGAAAAAAAAAAGTTAATAGCAAATTAAATTTATTACTTTTACAGTGTTTTGGTTTAACACACAAGTGTAAAACAATTAAAAATATTTAAAAAATATTCGAAGTCTCCATTGACTGCAATACAGACCCTTTAAACGTTGAGGCCAGTTATCAATAAAAGCAATCTCTCCATAGGGAAATTCTTCACGAATTGACAAATCGTAAGCATTGTTTTAGGGAGTCTAAGTTATAACGGCGTTCAGCGCGAGCTGTAGCCTCTAAAATTCCGTAAAAAATAAATCATAATCCAGCGGATTTCTTGGAGATCGGGACTAGACGACGGTCAGCCTTCAGCTCTGATGAAGACCGAGACGTTGACTTCCAACCAAGACTGCGTCGACCGAGCTTTAAGGCCCTGCGCGGAGTCTCGCTGGGAGGACCATACTTCGTATTCAACATGATGTAAAGGGGCTTCACTATCATCTTAAGAATGATATCTTGATACAATCGTTCCGATGTTTCGACACCTTGTAAGAAAAATATGGCTTAGTTTCTCCTTCAGTGCTAAGACCCCTAAGAAGGTAAAAACTGAAGGAAATCCGCTTAATACATTTTGAGAAAATCAATCACATACAGACATACATATTTTGGATAGTTTGTTTCATGATATATTTGGATTAGATAAATCATGTAGACTTGAATGTTAAAGGACCGTTTTTATATCCCGTCTAGGTAACAGGCAGCAAAAACTTGAAAAAATTACAGGTTTCTCTTTCCTCTTCCTTGTGGTAGTTATATTATTAGCGAGAAAAGGTTTAGATAATTTTATGAATCTATAAACAAGGAATCCAATTCTTATTCGCAACACGTATACTTGCAGAGCGAAAATTTAAGCTTTTCTTATCTGCGTGGCCAGAATAAGGCATAACTCAAACCTTTATGTTTGTGGACGGGTTTCACTAACATGATACCACTGTATACCGAAGATATCGCTATCTTCGGTCTCGCGTTTGGAGTTGAAGAGGACAGGCCAATGTAAAATTATATAAGTAATGTAAGAAGGCACCAATTGCAAGTT
Source organism: Eumaeus atala (assembly GCA_017140195.1). Taxonomy (NCBI): domain Eukaryota; kingdom Metazoa; phylum Arthropoda; class Insecta; order Lepidoptera; family Lycaenidae; genus Eumaeus; species Eumaeus atala. Next base: position 241,634 of record JAFELO010000809.1, read on the forward strand.
TGCTCCCTGTACTATAAAAATTATTGTATCTATAACTAAATAATTGTATCACACTTCAATCTACGAAAGCTTGGTTTTCCGAGGTACGTGGTGCATCATAAGGGGGCCGTAACTTGGAGGCGTATGTCATTTGTTCTTCGGACAGAGCTGTTGTATAGCCCTTTGCAAATAGACCCGTAAAATAATATATTTTGAGCTCCTTATTCAATGTGGACTTTGACTTCTGAAACTGCTCCAGTGATTTTTATGTAATTTTCAAGCAACCTCCAGATTATCTCAGCAGGCAACAACAACATGTATACGGTATGTAAATTATTAAAAAACTGTACAAAAACTAAACTGTGAATCACTCTCAAATATTAGAATATAATATTTGTATGTTTTACTATCAATTGATTCCTTTCATTTAAAGGGAATGTAAAAAAATACATGTCATACGAGAAATATAACCATGTTTTTATTGGTCAAATTACTTTGTATACGAGTAGAATTTTTCAATTATCGATATGGATGTTCTTTGCACGTGGCCTTATTTCGGCGTGAAACAAGATCACATCGAGGCTATCGAAAGCAATGAATAAAGGTAAAGGCTTCCTTTTGTACACACGTTTAAATATATCTGATGAAAGCGCTTTTCTGTTCTCAGTAAATGTATCAGGTTATTTATAATATTTGCCAAATTAATGAGAAATTTGCCTATATTAACTTTTCTCGTCTTTTGACTAAATTTATACTTCCAGATTAACTTTCTATAGACCATTGGAGGGGAGGAGGAGAGGAGGAAAGGAAGGCAAAGATGCAGAATGGGTTCCGATATCTCGTTTGATACTCAATACTACAAAAAAGAAAGAAGACTATACCAATAAATAAGGAATTAAACTTCAACCAACTATAACTTAGGATTGGAGTTTAGGAAAATGGTTAATTAACTATACTATACTATCATTTGGTTTCTCTTAACATGATGCATGAACTGCTTTAGAATATGGGTGAGTTAGAATTTAGATTTTATCTTGATTCTCCTCTTTTTTGTTGATGCGTGTCTCCTCCTACTCTCTTGTCCTCTCTTCATATAAGAGGCGTACAAGGAGCAGCTCCCTCGTCGGTTCAATTCGCTACACTCAGGGTATCAGGTATTCAGCCCAGGTTACTGAGCACCATAAGGCTTGAACCATGGTGTGGATCCTCATCCTCCTGCCCTGCACTGTCATTGGTTTGGAAGCAAACCGGCGACCGGTACCATGTCCGCCGTGTTTACCTTTTTTTTTGTTAGTGCGGGGAAACGCATTTATGCGCCGCCCTGGGTGAGGTCCAGTGGTGTGTGGGGCTCTGTCGCCCCGTGCGCAAAAGCGCCTCCTCCTGTTGATCTTTGCCTCATCTTCTACCTCTTCCTATAAGAGGAGTACAAAGAGCAGCCCCCCTCAGATCTATTGCCTTCGTTTGGGTTCAGCCCAAGCTTCTGAGCCCCACCGCCACAACAATGGCGGGGACAATGGTGGGGACAATAGTGGGGACAATGGTGGGGACAATGTTGGGGACAATGGTGGGGACCATTGTCGTGTCAACCAATGAAAGAGTGCAAGGCAGGAGGATCCAAATCCACACCATGGTTCAAGCCTGACTTATGTTCAACCAAACCAATTCAGGCATTCCAGTTTTACATTTGTACAGTTAATATCTTTTCTGTATTTATATGTCTGCCTCTTATTTGTTGTAGTAAACAATCTAAGACTTTCTACTACTATAACCCTTTAGTACAATGAAATTATTTACGAACAAAGACGAAAATGTTGATGTTGGTATACAAATTCACTGGATTGAGATTTGAAGGGGAAGTACGTTGAACACATTTAATTAAAATGTTCTTACACTTGATATTAAGCAGATATCAATAGGTACAAAATAAAAATAAATTTATCAGATTTATTATTTCCATTTAATTTTATAACAAATATAAATATATTACAGTATAATACAGTAAATAACATGTGACGCTTAAACACATGAATGAGGTAGGCAAGGCAGACAGTCTTAAACTTTTAAACATGAATATCTACTTTTTTGAATTATAAATACTTTCAATTTCATTTAACACCGATCGGTGCATAATGTTTTTGGTTAACCTGTCTTTAGCAAACACAAATAGATTCGACGTTTCCCAACACGTGAACACGCAACATATAGTTGCACATGAGAAAAACATGGATTTTCCAAATCTAAACCACAAATGGACATTGAGATTTATTTCTAGACATGACGAAAGCTAAACGAATTGGAAACTGTAGACTTTTGAAGGGTATGATAGAATCTGATTGTATCATCGGAATACGTGGCAGCAGGCCCATTTTTCCTTTAAACTTCCCAGCCAAAATGGTTGTTTCAAGAATGTTTCCGGTGATCGTTTTGATGACCAAACGCATACCGTTACATAATTGAGGTGGATTCAAATTACGGAGGATAATAGGGGAACCAATCTTTAATCGAAGATTATGTGGTGGCATTCCAGGGATAGATAATGAATTTAAAAATTCATTCGGAAAATTTACAGTTTCATTTTCATCAACAACAGTATCGATTGATATAAAAGACATCAGATCGCCTGGTAACAACTGTTGTATCTGGAAGTTAATTTCGTCAACATCAACGTTGACTAAGCCATTCATGATTCAAATAATTATTCTGTATGTCCGGGAAAATACTCTGAATCAATTCATTTTTATCCTGAACAACAGTGCAAAAATTGTCTGGTAGTTTAATGCATTGTCTATTTGGTTGCAGTTCTATTTTACCGTTCCCAACATCTAGTAGTTGTTCGGAAAATATTTGTGCCGATGGATCATTTTGCAATTGTACTCGCATATTTATGGTCAATCGAAGTGTTTAAACACTTCGCCATAAGAATGATTGTTTCACACATGCATTAATCTCATCCGCGACAGTAGAGCGAGGTATAACGGTAAGGTCTGCCGGAAGTCACCAGACAAAAGTAAGATAGCACCTCCGAAAAATTTATTATTGCTGTTTAAATCTTGCATAGTTCTGTTTAATGCTTCAAGTGAATAGTTTTGTGTGCCATTGTGCACTCACCTCAAATTATTATAGAACTCTTCCGCAACACTGCAGCTATTCCACTATTCTCCTTGATGTTACACATTGCATCTGGTTTATTATGAACGTCCAATGGCAGCTTGAATGTTGAATGTGCTGAACTGCTAATGCGATTTTTTGTTGCGTCCGTATTTTGGCAAGGTTTAACGATATTAAAAATGTCTTACCGGTTCCACCGGGTACATCGAAGAAAAAAAAACCGCCTTGTTCCGCAGCAACAGCCGGCATAATCCGATCATAAATAATTTTTTGTTCTGCTGTCAGTAATGGTTCACTGTTCATGATAATTGTTGCTAAACTTCCATGGTCATATTGATTTTCTCGTTGTAAATGTGTATTGACTAAGTCGGTGGCTGGATGATTAAGTGATGGCATACCATAATGATTAAGTGGTAAATTTGAAATAAGAACACATAAAACATAAATCTTCGATCAAGACCAATGCTTCATATTACATCTCTGGTGTATAATCTATGTTTTGGCATTGATTTGTTTATCCAATTCGGTTCAAGATGTCTTCTGTCATACAATTTTTATATTTTTCCCACAAAGCTTGTGCTTGCGAGGGATAACATGTCGTCAAAATAATTGCAAACAACTGACGAATGTTATTCGGTGTTGATGTCAACGCAGCATCAGCAAGCGTTAAGTCCCAATGATTATCGTCTTCTAGCAATTGCAGTTCACAACATGCATCCTGGTATGTATTGAATACTCGACCATTAACTGTTCGTAAAAATTCAAAAGACGTTGGTCCGGGAACATTCACCAATAACAAACGTAAATAGAAGCACTCATGTTGCTTTGGATGTACTGTGTAAAGTCTCCCCAATGTCTTAGCTTTGAATATGACTGTAATGGAAGGATGTGGTTTTTCTTGTTGCCGTGGCTCCCATTTTTTACTGGATTTGTTCCATGTGAAATAACGTGGAACATCAATCACCATACATGAATGTCTTCGCGAATTGGCCAAAAACATCAGGTTTTTGAAAAAATTCAGTTAGAGTCGTTTTCTGAGCTTCGAACGCTCTTTGGACAACATTTTCTTCGGTGAAGTATACACGTTGACCGTTTTCAAGATGTATTGCCAGTTGGGCAGCAGGATCTGTTTCGTGGATGGGAAAGCTGAGAATATGCCAAATAGCTTCATTTCTGCCAATGTATCTGCCCATTTGGTATCGTGCTATTTCTTCACTTTTATTTATGTTTTGTACTTCAAATATGGCCAAATCACTGCCTTTGTTTACATATTTACAAATATACTTAATTAATTTAACAAAACTGCAAAGCTCACCATTGATATGAGTTTTGTAAGTTTCTGAAAGCTGTGATGAGTATGGTACCACCCACTGAGTATCAAACTCAACTTGACTTAGAAAGTTCGGCAGTCGCATTGTAAATGTGTGGCCACCATTCTCAGTACTTCTGTGGCGATACATTGGATAACCATCAATATCCGTGATCGTGTCATTCGTATGCGGCTTTGGGAAGTTTTCTTTACATTTTCCATTTTCCGTGCACGGTGACGTCATGTTAAAAGCACCGCATGGCCCATGGATCATGTGTTTGGTGACAATATCAAATAATTCTTGATCAATTAATGGGTCTGGAATTTCGGCTGAAATTATTTGATCGATTTCTTCAGGACGGATTCTATCTTTAAGCCAAACCAAAATGTGGGCATGAGGCAAACCTCGCTTTTGCCACTCTATCGTATGCAGCCAATAACGTGTGATACCAAAAATTGAATATTTAACAATAGAATCAATTAAGGATTTCAATTTTTATTTAAACACACGTGCAGTTAAATCATGACGATGAATGACTTGTTGTCCTGGCAATAGTAAAGTTTGTATCTCTTCCCAATTCGGATTACATGTGAATGTAATAAATAAATCCGGTCCGCCGTAATGACGTGCGTAAGTCATCGCATCTTGTATGTATTCCTGCATGTTCCGTGGACTGCCGATGTAGCTTGAAGGTAAAGTGAAAGCATTGCCGATGTCATTGGGATTTAAATTTCCACCGATGTTTCCAGCAACAGCATCTCGTAAGTGAACATATTCTTCCGATCGTAGTTTTGCCTGGTTGAATCTAAGGAATCGCAAGCGTTCGCTTTCGACCTTAGCATACATATCAACAATGTATTGATGGAACAGCTGACGATATCGAAGGATATAATTGTCTTGATGTTGTCTAACCATTATTCGGTGTGCGTAGTATTTCATTGAGCTAACTTTATTATTTCTGTAATCACCTAAGAAAATAAAAAAATAAATGCAATACGAAATTAAAATCTATACATACAGTAAGAAAGTAAATAGATAATTGTCAAATTTACCTGTATTTGGATCATACTGTTTGATATTAAAGTGATATTCATCTTGTCCTTGCCAAAATATCAATGGATATTGTAGTGCGTCATATGAGCGGTGTAGATCCGAAATCGTACTGTTAGTGTCGTATCGCCGAGTAATTTTTATAGATCTTTTGTCAACCGGATCACCAACCATGATAACAGCAACCTCATCAACAGTTGGAGCGTTGAATCTACCAGCATGTTCACCTAATGGTACTTTGTCGGCTTTCATGACGATTCGATAATTGTCATTTTGCAGTCGTGGCGAAACTCTTTTGATCAATTGAATTAGTTGATTGTGATCTTCTAAAAAAATTTTCCAATAATATCACAATTGCTCTTTCCTCTGCTTGTTCAATAAAATTATATAGGCACCGAGTCGTCACGCGCACTTCACAATCGCCCATAAAATAAATTTGAAGAAATTTCGGATTGTTATCAGGCATTGGCATCAGTGATCCGATTTTACGGTACACCTGGCCTTGAATTTTGTATATAGTTTCAAAATTACGTCCATCGGACGCACGATCGCAAATTTTAGTTGCCTCAAATGACGTCATTTGGAAGCAAGAATTAAATTTGCGTATCTTACGCAAAAATAATTTGGAATCATCTGAATTGCCAGTAAGAAGGGATAATAAACGCTCCGGCGGAGCGGGTAGAGGTGACAACACAACTTTTCCTGATGCGCAGCACATGCCGGTTGCTTCATTTCGAAATCTCAATGCCTGACAATATTGACATACTTTATCCATTAATGAGCGGCTGATCCGTTGCCTTTGTCGATCTAGTACTCGTACTGTAGCTATGTCTCGTTCTCGTGCCGCTCTTGGTCTCGTAATATTCTGTTGCAGACGATCGTCACGCTGTTCTTGAGATTCTTGTGCACGACTTTCTGCAGTCCTGATTCTTTGAGCTGCATTTCTTGTTTCGATTTGTTCTGGTAATTGCTGAGCTCTTTCAACACGTTTGCGTCGTGACCCTTTGCTGCTCGCGTTGTTGAGTTTAGATTTTTTTCGGTGGCATTTGACTGAAAATAATAATTTAATCGTTTAAATGTTGGAAAGAGGAACTGAAAAACATGTTATCATAGCACATTAAAATAATAAGTGCAAAATAATTTTCAATGGAGGTTAGATAAACATAATATAATTTTTTTTTACAATTATATTGAAAAAGTGTGGGAAGCTTTGTGCCATTTTCTCATTGATATATTAATTAACTTTTATAAAACTATGTGATATTACTTACATGTATAAATTGAAATTATTGTTCCTGTGCTCCTACTGTGGCTATGTCTCGTTCTCCTGCTGCTCTTGTTCATATGATATTCTTTTGAAGACGTTCGTTACACTGTTCTTGAGATTCTTGTGCATGACCTTCTGCTGTCCTGATTCTTTGAGCTGGATTTCTTGATTCAATTTGTTCTGCCAACTGATGGGCTCTTTTAATACGTTTGCGTCGTGCCTCTCTGGTGCTCTCGTTGTCAAGGTTAGATTTTTTTTTCGTGATTTTCCGTGCATTTGACTGAAAATAATAAATTAATCGTTTAAATATGTGAAAATAAAATTGAAAATCATTCTAATTAACTTTTATAATTATGTGATAATACTGACATGTACATATTTAAATTATAGAGTTTAAATAATAATTTCAATAAGAATTGAAATACTAATTTACTCGTTTAAATATAAGAAAAAAAATCTGAAAAACTTGTTGTCATAGCACATTGAAATAATAAGTGCTAAATATTTTTTAATAGAGGTTAAATAAAAACAATTTACACTTCAGTCTAAGTAACACGTGGCCGGCTATGCTAACACCAAAAATTTAAAAAGTGGAACTAATTGAATTATACGGTATTTCGTTCACTACAAAATAAATTTAATTAATTTTATAGCGTCAACAACACGTGGTAATTATGCTGTTAAAATGTAGCTTATATGATACGTTCGTAGATTTACCTAGCAGCGCCATCTATTGATGACTTACTCAACCCAGTCGAAAGGTATCGACATCTGTTAGAATCACTTGGAGTTACATTTGGTGTTACAGATAATTGTGACTGTCAAATAATAACAGACAAATAATTAGCAATAAATTAAAATTGACTATAATTTGACGACTATATTAGATTAAGATTTAAACTATCCTATCTCTCAAGTTGGAGTCCGTGCACATGGTGTGCGAATTTTATTATAATCGGTTCAGTGGTTTAGGAGTCCATTGAGGACAAACATTGTGACACGAGATTTATATATACCATCCAGAGTAGTATAAGAATGTGAGTTATGACACCCTGAGATGATTGCTAAATGATATTTATTTATTTTATTTATTAACATAATACCCAGAAAGAATAGTTAATCACACTATCGAAGGTACTTCTGAAAGAATATTGAAAGAATTCTGAAAATACTTCTGAAAAATAACTGAAATGTATTCCCATTTCAGTTATTTTCGGGTTAGTTCACACTATCGAAGGTACTTCTGAAAGAATATTGAAAGAATTCTGAAAATACTTCTGAAAAATAACTGAAATGTATTCCCATTTCAGTTATTTTCGGGTTAGTTAACAGAACTGATAGCCTTTCACTGTAAAACCTAAAAGCGAGCTTTATAAATAGCAATAAATTATTCCTGTTTGTGTAGAATGTAATAGCAAAATAGTTTAGTTTATTTGTGCCCATTTCTGTTCGCTATAACGCTGATAGCTTTTAACAAGTCAGCTTATAATTGAATTGGTGTTGATATAACATAATATACTATGATATGATATGATTTAAAATTAGATACATATTATTTACTCATTGTGTAGTGGTAAACAAACATATTCAATCACAGACGTGAGGTTGAGAGTTTGAGTCTTAAATTTGTTTTATACTGGCCATAGTTTGAATTCTGTAAAATATGTTTTTAGACATATAACATGTATGCCAAAGCAGCTTTCTTCTAGAGGGGGTGGGGGGGGGGCAAAACGATCAATTCTTTTCACGACTACCGACGCCCATATACATCCGCAGTATTGTTGTCAATAAATGCGTTGCTCGCCTTTCCCTCCCTTTAAGTTTACTAAGCATGAACATGATTCCGAAGTGAAAGACGATGATGAGGATGATGGTGATGGGGCAAAAGTAACTTATGCGCAGCTAAGCGTGATGACAATATTTTTGCTCCTTACACTCCCTTCCCTCCCTATGGTGATGGGGCAAAAGTAACTTATGCGCAGCTAAGCGTGATGACAATATTTTTGCTCCTTACACTCCCTTCCCTCCTTACACTTCGTAACGGTGGCTTACAGCATTGTTTCTTTTGGAATAATCAGCAAAAGGTGAGAACCTGATCAAATTTAAAGGAATGTCAAACGCCCTATTGTCCTGTAAGTTACAATGCGTACACAAATATGTTTTCAACGCAAGAAACAGTCTGAAAAATTAATGCCGTATCTTCGTATTTTATTGAAGCCTCATTTGGACATGAACATGTACATTTCAGGAGCGCTGGCAATAAAATTGTCACAATCGTAAAACTCCCGAGCCACAGTGGGGGGAGGAGGGTTATTTGGACCACATTTACTGATGAATCATTTAGTTTTTTTTTCTGGTGACATGGACAAAAAGTAGAAGTGACACTTTGGGTAAATAGTTTTGTACACATTTTCCGTTTTATATTTACGCGAATTGGAATACGAGGATAGGGAATGGAATGTGCCATCCAATGTGTTTTTTTTACCTCTCTATATTACTAGTTATTTTTTGACCTTATTTTAACTGTTTGACTCAGATTAGTCTCTTACTGTATTCGGGAATCGAGGTGTAACATTATGGACAGATCATATAATAGATTAATTTTGATACCGTATCTTGAGTCTTCATGGAACTATAATCATCATGTTTTATTCTTTTCTAAAGTGGCTATGTCAGCCTATATTAGATAATTATTGCGTAAAAGAAATTGAACGAATAATCTAGTTATGGAGTAAATTACAGTAGATTAAGAGATTTAAAGTAGGAATTTCCATAATCATTGTCATCACCAGCCGAATGACGTCTACTGTTGGACATAGGCCCCCCCATAGGGCGCCATATGTCACGGTCACGAGCTACTTGCATCCATCGACTCAATTTATAATATTATTAATAAAAACTCTCTCACTCCCTCCTTTTTATTATTTATTTTACGGTTAATAGTTGAAAGTATGTATACACAATGTATGTTTTATTATTTACATTACACGATGGGTTACGGTTTTACTTTAGGCACGTGTGAATGGAGCCGAACTTTGACAGTAAGATCGTCTGTCGACAGGACTGACACATGAAGGTTCCTGTGTGAGTACTTGATTTTCCCCTTCGGATTCGGAAACCGAAAAATACTATACGAAGTATTATAAAAAAATATGTGTGTAATTCCGTTCTCCGGAATACCCACAGGAGTGGAAAGCGCCAAAGCATATGCATATTATGTTGTGTGGTGAATACAGAAATTTAGCAGATGGAACGTTTTCCCCGTGGATCGCAGCGTCATACGCTCGGTTGCACGGAGACAGCGGAAATACAAACAAATTTTCTCGTTTACGTTTGCGTTTGGGAAGAAACATTTTAATATTACCTACAATTTTGTTGCAGCTTGTTATTCTATTTTCTTTTGCGAAGTCATAACCTTTTTGGCGCGTCAGGGGAACAAATGGCAGACCGTTACGGAAAACCTACACCGTGAACTTAGTTATAATCAATATTTTCGTTTCTCCCTTGATAAGCCAAAGAAGTATAACTTCTCACGCGTGTAAACATACACTTTATTTATTTTCAGGAGAAGTGGAAAGGTTGCAACGCATCTGCATGACAATAACGTGGATGTCTATGGGCGTTGGTAGTCTTCAAAAGGCTTCGATTATTTGTTTGCCCCCAAAACTATATGAAAAGGTGGTGAACGAGAAGTCCGAACATTTGGATGAATGCCCCATAGTCATCAGCACCATTGTAATGCTGGCGTGTTGCCATTTTTCCCACTTCCCCTCGGATTAGCCGAATACCGACACCCTTGGGCATTCATATGATTGTTACGCAGATACGTTGCCATCCTATCACCCCCCCCCCCAATGGGCCACCGGCTACTCACAAATCGCACTAAACGCGACAGCGACGCTGTCACTTTGAGTCAAGTGAGCGTAACTGTATATATTGTTAGTGTTTACGGGTTTCGTAGAAGTAATCCATCTAGGAGGGAGACAGGAGCTCGAACGGAAGTTGTTAGAAGCTGGAGAGGTGGGAGGTGTATATTTACACCCCAATGGAACAAGGCCATACACACGAATAAACGACTCGGCTGCAATGAAGCATTAGGACTCTTAGTAAGAGGTCGTGCTGCATTGCAACGGAATCGGGCCTGCATGACCGAGGAAGTACCTCTCGCTGAATATGCTGTCGCGTTTCGTGCGGCCTGTAAGTAGAGGAGAAACTAATCTGGACGATTATGCAGATATTTATGAGCGAGGTAGTCGTTAAAAGCGCTCTCATTTGTCCCCTATACTATACTTTAAAAAAAACAAAATATAACAAAATATATATAATAACAAATAAACATTCAGCTGATGAAATGATACTAATTATCTGATTTGTATTCGTACAAACCGTACTTGTTCAATTAATAAAGCTGGGCGTATCCGGGCGAAGTTTAGACACAGGAAAATATAAGTTTTTAATGCCACAGAGCTTTTCATTGTACGAGTCAAGTTCAGGTTAACGCACACTCAGCTTCTCATTCGAGTTCACCGATTTGTTATTAAATAGCTATTAACTGTTGATTTAAATTGACTTTAAATTAAAATTATTGATTGAAGAAACAACGAATGGCATTACGGATGCCCTCAGTATTGCTTTATTGGTTAAGGGGAAAACGGCAAATGGGAGATACCTGCCATCTATAAACATACGATTTTAAATGATTACATGGACATCATCATTTTTACAACGAAAAATATTCCAATTCAAATTCTACACTGGCCTGGTGGGTTCTGCGAGGATTGCAGGTTTCGTGGCAAACCTCATGACCCTTATATCCCCTCGGTGAAGGGGCTTCCCACTGATGATGGTGGGTTGTTACGCACCTAAGTGCTAAGGCCGTATGGCCCGAAACTGGTATTGCGACCGCAGCCTACTGGCCTTCGGGTGAGGTGGGTGGGAGTGGTGTGATGATGTCCAAGTGTGGTGTGGGTTATGTATGTGAATGAATGATACTCGGGTCCTGATTGTCGGGGCCGAGGACCCTCCTCCACCTGATGGAACATGGGATACGAGCTCACGCGGGTAGGGCCGCCCGTCAGGTGATCGCGCGTGTAGCGGGGCCAGGTCCCTCAGGTGGGCGTGCGGTCCATTGTCCGCGGCACTCGGGCCACAAACTCACCGACAGACTCGACCACGTCATTCCGGACATATCGGCCGGCGCCCGTGATTACTCGCAGGGTTATGCTCTGCTGGGCTGGAGGTGACCGCGTACCATGCCAGAGCAGCGTAAGTGAATCACGATCGGATACGTCTTGTATATTCCCAGTTTCGTGCGTAGCGGAATCTCGGATGCGAGCTCTGGTCGCAATAAGGCGCGGGCTGTAAAGTACACGACCGGGACTCCAAGACAAATCCTGGCCACTCAACTTCAACCGCCCCGGCATGTTTCGCCGTGTGCTGACAAATGGGGATGCTGTTTTCTCCACGTTGATAGACATCCTCCATTCGTCGAGCCACTCCGGCAGTCGATCCAGTAGCCGCTGCATTCGCCCAGCTGCTAGTTCCGGCTTCCGGGACGAGGAAATGTAAGCACTGTCGTCAACGAACAGCGCGAGCAAGACATCCGTTTTGCCCTCTCTCATAGGGTTGTTGTGCGTCGGGATGTCCTTGGTGTAGACCGCGTAGAGGCAAGGGGACAGGCAACTGCCCTGCGGCACTCCAACATGTATAGCCCGCAGGAACGAGTGTCGCCCCTCCACCACTACCCGGAAGGTTCTCCCTTCCAAGAACGAAGCCACTAGTCACACGAGAGGCAGCGGGACGCCGGCATCCACCAACTGCACCAGGAGGCCTGGGTGCCACGCCCGGTCGAAGGCCTTCTCCATGTCGAGAAAGACTCCGAGTAATTTTACGACTACCGACGCCCATGAACAGCCACATAAATCACTATGCCGATGCGTCGCATTCCTTGCCACCACCCCAATGGGCCAATTAGAATAAAATAAGTAGTCACTTTCAATCAATCGGGCGATACACTTACAGATCTAGAAGAAAGCCATAGTTAACAAGTAACTTACCATAAATCAACAGGGTCAATTATAATTTCGTAGACTGACTTACAGAAAACAAGTTTTGTATTATAACTTTAGGTCTAGTACCTTTCTAACTATGCCAAACTAACACTTGAATAATGGTTTCGACTTATCATCATCAGGTAAACAAATATTTTTGTTAGAAGGTAGTCGAATAAAAACTGTCTACAATTAACGACTTAAGTGTATTTATTAAGCTTTTAGTATTATCTAAGAGTATAATTATTTATCTATGGTCAGTAAAAAACAAATATATACAATAGAAACATATTTCGGCTTGGATAAATAAGACTTAAACATCTACAGTAGCTGAATATTTAAATAGCGACAGTCGTGTAGTCGATAAAAACAGAAACATGGACCGACTAGATATGTTACGTAGATCAAACCTCCGCGGTTTCACCCGGCCCTGATAGTCTGATTATAAAGCCTCCTTACAAATAAAGCGGTACCTTCACAATTTCAACGGGGGATGTACCAAAACGCACTACTGCAATTGTAAATGAAACAATTTTGATAACACCATCCTAAATTACAGCCAAACTGGTCCGGCTTGACTAACCCTTGCTGACGTGGACAGATTTTTAGGCAATTGAGGACATTTGCGCATACATGGCACATAATGGGAAGGATAGGTAACGACGTAGCTGCATCGAGATAATCAGGACCGAGGAGGCCGATAACAGCTTCTGTTTTTGTGGTGTCAGACCCCTGAAAGGGGAGAGTGAAATAACGAGAGGGCACTTAAATAATGTATAAGGAGTCAAGAATTGCAGGTTGGGGAACAGAGCCGGTAAGCAAACCCGTGCATCTCCCATGATTCGCTCCGTATACTGAGAGGTGTACCTCTTGCCCACATGACGCGACCACAAAGTGAGAGCATGACACCTTTCGTGCAGTTTTGGAGGGGAGTGGCCAATTGGAGGTTAGAAGGAAACACAACTACAGTTTCAATCCTTCAATTTCTCGTTTGACCCTTTCAGGTACTAGATAGTATAAAAAATATCATCAGTAACATAATATATGGATCTAAAGATGTAATTTGTATATAAGATGTTCGTATTACATGCCTCTATCTCGGAATATTTAATTCAAACTCAAACCCTTCTCTAGATGCCATTGACCTTTTTTAAATTATCCTGTCTAATTCCAATTTCGTTGAAGCTAATGACCCAACAGAATACGATGCCCAGTGGATAGATTAAAATGAAATGGAATACCTGCTTTACCTACGAACGCGCCAACAATGCATAAAATTGTGTACTTCAAGTCAGAGAACGTAGGAATTCTCATATAAAAAATGCTTTCATCATATCGCCTTCCTTATGAATGTAGCTATCAAACAGCGCATTAAAACCCACTAATAGATATTATTTATCAATATAAATCTTTTCTTTCATATAGTCAAGATGTTGAATTTACTCAATTATAAGAAGATAGTTTGAAAAAAAGATTGTAATCTTTTTTTATATATTTGTTGCGTAACGACAATTATGCGGATGTTTGTGTGCGTTCATAGTCATCAAATATTTCTTCTTTGCCTTTCAATACTATAAAAAGATATTTTTTTCCTACTTTCCTCCTGCCTGCCTGCCATCTAATAGACCTGGTACTCACAAACCGCACTAAGCACGAAAACGTAGTTGTTACGACGGGCGAGAGCTACTTCCCCAGTCGAGCCGATTCAATTCAATTATTTCATATTATATTATATATATATGAAATAATTCTAATGGTGGGTCTAATTTTGGCAGTTATGTTTTTTGCTAATTAAACACTTTATAAAAAGTATATCTGTCATCTTGACTGTGAGACAAAAAGTGTGCTCGGTGTCGAAGAAATGTCACTCTTCACTTTTTTTCCGTCTAGAAGGACGGAATGATTAGTTAAATTTTTTTTTTCTGTTCCTCCCGGGACCTATATTTTCCCGAGAGCCTATATTTTGCCTTTCAATACTATAAAAAGATATTTGTTTTCCTACTTTCCTCCTGCCTGCCTGCCCTCTAATGGACCTGGTACTCACAAACCGCACTAAGCACGAAAACGTAGTTGTTACGACGGGCGAGAGCTACTTCCCCAGTCGAGTCGATTCAATTCAAGTGGAATGCAGCTTGGCACTACATATTACTAACCTACCATTATGTGAGAATATATTCTATAAGAGGAGTAAACCAGGAGGGTTACCTACAGGCAATGGCCAACGATGCTAGATTTGATATAGCGTAAATTCTTACAAAAGTACACCTTCAAAGGATTATCCGAAATATTATTGAACTTAAGAGGTATTCAAATTTTAACAGACAGTATGGCTGGGTGCTACGATCCGCTTGGAACCCAGTAATAAACATGCTCAAATCAAAACTCTAACATATCTCAATGCCGCAAGATATAGCGAGTAGTTTAGACATTAATTGGAGAAACTAAATAATTAAACTATTAGCTGGTGTATTCGGGTATTTTAGTAACATATGACATTATCACATCAGGAAATTTATGTATTTATAATGTTGGGATTGTGAAATATTTCTATAAAAGTCTCGTTAGTGTGTGACCGATTACTAGCCTTATGGACAGACAAGACCCAATCGCAGTTGACGGCAATCCGTCACGACAGGAGAGAAATTAGGCGCAGGATTAACGTACACTCCGAGGCACGGAGTTGTAGCACTGCCAGCTACCTGCTTCGACTTCAGACACACAGACTTCGGAATGTTATTAGAAATTGGAAAATCCCAACAACACTTAGGTCCAACCCGGGACTCGACCCCAGGTCCGCACGACTGTGGTTGAACTTGCTTACCACTAAACTACGAGCCAGTCATACGATCAGATGTTTGAGTCATCATCATCATTATCAGCCCTCATCGATTCACTGCTGGGCACAGGTCTGTTTCAATGACGCCAAGACGACCGATCTCCTGCTACTCGCATCCATCCCGCACCGGTTACTGCACGGAGATCTCGCCTGGTGAACGCGGCCTCCACTCCAGAACTTTACGTGCCCATCTGTCATTTGTTCTTCTGAGTGTGTGACCAGCCCATTGCCACTTCAGCAACACGCCACGTCAGGTCTTTGATTAATAACAAAATATTAATGTAATAAATGTAAAATAGATTATTCACTTTAAACCAATAAATAAATGTTAAGCCAATTTCACAATCACAGAGACACAAACGTATGTCACTCAAATAAACTAATCGCGTTAGACTTGTGAACATATTGGTCGAGGCGAGTTTTTTCTGTGGGCGAGTAAAAGTTGCGAATACAAATAGGAGCCAACGGCTGAATTTGAACAAGTACAAGGTCTGCCGTCAAAGGTCTTCCGTGTTCTGAATATTACTACGATATCACTATTACATTTTCTAATATTCTACTTTCGGTATTATGATAACATGATATATAAGTATTTTCTCGTTGTTTTCAAGGGAGTATTCAGGCACTTTTGCCGAGAAAAACACAAGTGTTTCTCGTGTATTTCCTAACAAGAGGCTCAAGAAATGAATGCCTAATCAGGCGAAAGATCTTTTTTTTAAATTTACTTGTCAGCATTAATGCTATTTTTTATATTTTTCCCCGAAACGAGCAATCAGAGACAAATACAGATGCGCATGAACATCCACATAATTACTATACTGATGCATTGCCCTCCTTTCCTGCATTTCTCTATTAGGCCACCGGATATTCACAAAAAGCACGAAATGCGACAGCATGGCTGTCCGTCTATGGCGGCATCATGTTAGCGAGAGGTACTTTCCTAGTCATGCCGGCCCAATTCCGATGCAATGCAGCATGACCTTATTTTATATTGGGCATGGCCCACCACATTATCCCATCGCTGCTACTCCTGTGTCTCCAGTATCGACAGCAGCCACCACTTGTGGTCCTTTGATACGATCGCAGGGAGCCCGAGGGAATGCTACTGCCACTGCCTTGGGATCCGCAACGAATTTAATCAGAAAAAAAAGGGGAGTAGGAAGTGTTTCGAGTTTCCCACCCCAATCAATTAGGGGACAGTACAGGATTACAAAAAGTTTAACCGGCTGCTGTGTACCACGGAGATATAAATGCCTAACACGTTGACTACACGTTATATAAGAAATATTACTGGCAGCAGATAATGTAACTGAATAAGCCCCAATTGATGATTACATAATCATAAGTTTTAGTTTATTATTTTATCTGATGCCAGTATTGTTTCTGACAAAATTGTTTGGAAGCACAAAAGTTTGCCGCGTTGTCCATGAGGTCACTATAGTAAACTGCTCCCGTAACATTGATAATGTTATTAACATTACATACTGTCAGTGTCATCTATTGCGGATGGAGCGACCATCTGCCAAAGATGACACTGATAGGTGGCTGCGACGGCGGCATCTACTGTAGACCACCCCGCAGTAAAACCGTACTGATGATTATGATATATGACCCTCCTGTCAAAATGCAAATTACAGTGAGCCTAGCAATTTGCCTACAATAGCAAGTAAAGTGGTATGATTATGTTTCGTATGGGGGTTTCTTGCCTGGTTTAAGAATTAGTTTAATGCTGCCATAACGCCATTTTTTTTTGGAATAATAAGGAATAGCTCCCAGCGATTTTATTTTTACCGAAACGTTTACAGTTTTTTGACCTCTCGAATTCGAAACCTTCAAACGGGTTCATAACCTTCGCAAGAGCATGCTTTGACTCACGGTGAGATATCACGTATACCTTTACTTGGATCGTATTTTCAATGGCAAGTAAGAACACGACTGCTGTACTTTCTTGGGTCATATCCATAATTCCCGCTTTATTGGTCATATATACGTGACCCCGTGTCGTCGAAAAGGTCGTTGATTTTGGAGAGATATGAGGGAGCTTCGCGGACCAGGTCACAATAGTCGATATCCTGATGGGGTCGAGCTGTGTCTAATACGGAGCCGACTGAGGACAAAGAATTGTTTGCACCGGTCTGGTGGTGTTTTCCGTTTGGGGATAACGAAGGAGGCGACAATTCTGAGAGATTATTTTATAGCACAAGGGGGCAAACGAGAAATCGGAGTCTTTTGATGACTACCGACGTCCATGGACATTCGCATGATTGTTACGCGTGTTGCCCTGCTATCATCCCCCTCCGATTGCGCCACCAGCTACTCACAAACCGCTCGAAACGCGACAGCGACGCTGTCACTTTACGCCGGTAACAAGTGTCAGAGAGGTATGTTCCCGGTCATTGCGGCCGAATTTCGCTGCATAGGAGGATATAGTGTCATGCACCATGCACGCTTCTACCTACTCCTATGTAGCATGGTACTACCTCCTCTAAAAAATACGTTTTGTCGCAGAAGTTGGAGGCGATGGCGGAGTTTTTAGGCTTCGAAAGAATGGTTCAGTTAATTATCCGGGGGATCATTATCTCGATTAGACATTGTGAGTAATTACTGTTGCCTTTAACATTGGGTTGTTCTCATTGTCAGTAACACGTTAGAAACGACAAAATAAAATATAATAAAAGTTGATTTAAAAGAGACAAATTAAAATTATTGTTCGCGTACCAGTTCGTTGCAAGCACCTAAGGACGGCCGAGCGCTTATCGGCTGCTAGGCGAATTGAACGTTTGTGTACACTACCCTACATTCACACGATAAAAAAGAAGTATGAATGCCAACACCTATCGTTTAATATCCCTATAATAAGGTATAAATGCGATAAAAGACTTACAGTAAACACCGCCACTATAGCGTTACCTGGTTATTTATCACAATATATTAATTTTAATAATATAATAACTAAATACTCGTTAAACGTGTATGGCACTTGGTACAATGAAGTGGCACCGCCGACGTCTGTCTCCGGTTTATTATAAGAAATCGAAAACGACTGTTATTGAAACTTCAATTTGCTCAATACTAGACCACGGGACAATAATTTATACATTAATAAGTTTAATAAAATGTAATATTAAACATTTGCAGTAATGATTCTCATTTGTTTCAACTCCGCTATATACATTTTCATGACGTCAATGCATTTTAAATGTTGGGCTCAACGAAGCTTTGTAAGGTATTCAATAATTCGGTTATTTGTAAAGTGTATCGTTTATTTGATTGCACTATCAAGTTTCATTGTAGCAAATTATATTATATATCAGTAAAGCCCTTCGTTGTAATTAATTTATTTTCGTATTTTTTCCGTTACTAGACTTACTTCTTAATTAATAGGTCTCTTGGTTTTCATTTTATTCAAATGATAATTGTTATGCAGTTGTGTTGCCCTCCTTTTCTCCACCACTCCAATGGGCCACTGGCTCACAAACCGAACGTGACGTAATAGTTGTCACTTTATGGAGGTGTCATGTAGGTGAGAGGCATCTCCCCGGTCGTGCCAGCGCATCATCGATGATGACAAAGAAGAGTAAAGAAATGAATAACATATGAGACTGCAGGGATGTGTACCTCATCGCAGCCTTATTCCGTTTCTATATCAGATGATATACGGGTCGGCTGCCTAAAAATATAAGGGATTTGACGAGGCCGGCATTCGGCTGCTACCTGACCTCTGCAACCCAGAAGGAAAATTAGGCGAATCTGCAACCCGGAAGGGAAACACGGATCCGGGATTCCTCACGATATTTTTCTACACCGTAAGTGTACTCAAATGTATTAAGTTAAAAAAACTCATTGGTAAGTGCCGAGGATCGAAACTGGAACACCCGAGTGGAAGTTCGAAGTGGTCCACTAGACTTGAGGGTCTTTATCTTAAGGAAAAGTCTTTTTCTGAAGGAAAACTACTCTAGTTTATACGACTGTACTGTACTTACTGGTACACAAAGTCTATGGTCTTAAAATTTTCTTTACAGACTATTCCATTTTCAAACTACCATTCCTTATCTTTATCATTTCACTTGTTCTATTTTCAAATCTGATATAGATAGTAATAACGGCCATTCCGTTTATTGTTCCCTCGTTGGAGGTTTTTAATTATTTTCATAAGATGCAGTTCAGGGACGGTATTTAATACAACCCCCTTGACGGGGAGAGTGAGGTATGGCAATTATTTTATACGATGTCTGGCTGCACTGCGAAGCATTCGATTTACTTCAGAAATGCAGCCATTTACGTTTACAATCGTCTTCGAGCTGATGTAAACGATTCAGACGTGGAAGAGAATTTTTAACTTTTATAATGTAGAGACGTCGTCTGCGTGCTTGGAGAGTGGATTTAGCTATATATTTAAACTCTCTTTTTTTCAAAAACAAAAGTGGTGAGGTGACAAAGAAGCATCAGAAGAGGCAAAATCCGAAAAAAAATTTTTTTTTCTGTTTATTTGTCTGTTTGTACAGAATAATACCGGATATAATGTAAGGATTTGAATGAAACTTCTTCTGTTGTATAGCTAATAAGCCGTTTTTGTTGACGCGGGGAAACGCATTTACGCGCCCTCACTGGCCCTGGGTGGGGTCCAGTGAGCCCCACACGGCTCATGGTACATTGTAGTGCCGAATACCCACAAAAACCACCGCGAGGGCCATCAGTGCTGCCTTTGATGAGGTGCCCTGGAACAACCATTCATCAGGGCACCTCCGCGGCTAGCCAGGCCCCTAAGGGATCACTTCACCTCCAGGCTACTGAACCCCACCGCCACCGCAAGGCTCCAACCTTGCTGGGGTTAGCTAAAGCCTGGGCAACATATAGGTTGTGGTTGTTTGGAAAACTGGAATAGTTATGTAGAAATTTCAGGGATAAGTTAAACCATAAGAAATATGAAATAGATGTTTTAACGTAAGTTGTTCAGTATGATAAGCAGTTTTTGCTGACAAAATTATATTAAATTCTGTTAAAAATTTAAGATCTGGATACAGCTGATTTAGACCCGAGAAGGTTCAACTAAACTGCAAGGCAGAGACAATGTCGAGAAATTAAATTTCTTAATCCAAAATGACACTAGCAGGCAGTACATCCACTTAGTGAAGGCGGCAATAGACAAAACCCATTTTTAATAACCACGGATCATTCACATTATTGAAGCTAGATATAACTTTAATTATAATTACTATTATTTAGCTAAAACACCCACATACATAACATGACTTCGGGCTTACGTAGTTTCGAGTTCTTACCAAATTTTATTTTCCATCATCATCTCCGTGGCATGGTGGCCTACGCAGTAACTCAGGGGAGCAGACACTTAGGCTGTATGCGGATATAGAAGTTTGTTTATGCCTAAATTAAATATATTTACCAAAACTTCATATAGAAGCTATTTTAGAACATTAATATAATACAATATACTCGTAATATTTCTGTACAGACAGTGCAGTGTTGTTTCAACCTCTAAAACTACTCAACGGATTTTATCGACTATTAGTTTTGAAGCAAGGAGCCCCGGGCATATAAGCTATATTTTATTTTCGTGGCTGTTCTTCATCATGTGGAACTCTAAAATTCCCATGGAACTATAAAAATGGTACCTTAAGACAGCTTGTTTAGCTCCATGACGATCATTCGATAGAACTCGAAGGTTTACAGGAGAGGCTGGAGGGAGGGGCGTAGCTCTCGTCTAAGCCTTCGTCGTTAGGTTATTTTTTTATTTGCACTCAAAACACTTGGCCTAATTTCATACTTGTATCGATCACTATCATTGCCTAAATTGAAGAAGCTCATTGAGTTATTGATGTTTTAAGTTTACGCGAATGTTACTAATTACAATAAAAGAAGTTTTACGAATTTTATCGCGGTTTATTTAATTATCTAACAACCACAGACTCTGGTGGAGTGTGGATGGGTGGTCCATGATCACGGTTACTGTAAAGCTTCTGAAATGTCGGGCTAGTAAAGTAGTTTTTTCGTGACGAGACTCAATGAGGCTAAACGTTAGCCTCTATATTGAAGAACGTCTCGCATTGATAATCTGGCTAATCGTTAGCCCACAACAAAACAAAACGGCCCTATTTTTGAAAACGGCTAGCCGTAATGTTATACCGCGATTACTACAATACGACTGCAACCTAATATTAGGTCCATACATACGGAATTGGCGTTTTGTACAGGAGGAACAACAAGTTGAATATTTTTTAATGTAATATATTTAATTGATTAGAGTGTGAACCATTGTTTTCTATGCATTTTTGTTATCTCAAAGGTAGTTCATTGATCGCTGGTTTCCCATCAGGGTTGTAAATGCTAACAATAGACATCAGCCGTAATAGCCTGTGATTTAAGAAAACTGTAATGAACAATACTGGCACTAGTCCACCAAACGCAAACCTTTAAATTTTTTGGTGATAATTTTCGCTAGGGGCAGGATTTGGCTGGCTGACCAGGATCCGACCATCGCGTTGAGCGCTTCCGATTATTGTAAATAATCTATTTACACAGGTGATGATTTGGTTTAAAATACCTTCAATATTGTGTCAGTTTAGTATTGTTAACAGTTATATATATTTAACGTTTAGTATTGTTAACAGTTATATATTATTAAAACAGTTATATCACTAAAATCGCAGCCTATAGCTAAGTTGGATGTAGTTCGCGATGGATCCGCTTCCACAATAGCCTTCAACCTATTATCAACTTGGGTTCAGGCCGTCCACGGGGCTTGTTCTGCAGGTCGAAATTTCCAGAACGAAAACGTTGGAACCAAAAACGAACTGTGTTTTCTTTTGCAACTCGACCGCCATACGGCTCATTTACCCTTAGAGTCGTTTCCGCAGCACTAGTGAAACAGCGGTATTTTACAATTTTGTAAAATGAGTGACAGAAACAGAAAAAAACAGAAGAAAAAAAAACAAAATGAATGACGGTTATCGAAGAAAAAATACATAATAGCTCTACAAATTGGAATTTGGAGTTCCTTACTAAAGAGGAGATATTTGTGATAAAAGAAAATTGAAGTGGCCAGTACGAAAACCGCCAATTTCATATGTAATTCCTGTGTTACAATGTTACTTACCTTACTCTTCCGATACGGCTTTACCGAGTTTTAGTATTTTTTATATGTATATTCAGTAGGTCTAAGCTATATATTTTTCAGACCCCTCTGCTACTATATATTTTTCAGAACTCTAAGTGACAAGGTCTGTTCACCCAAACCGGCAAGACAACGTTTGCGGGTTCAGCTAGCTACTAATAAAAAAAGAGAAAACAAAAAGCCAACGGCTTATATTTTTAATAGTCGGGTGGCTGTTAAAGTTGGAAGAAATAATGGTGTCCCTGAAAATCAGTGTCAGGACTCATCAGGTTCTGGCCATATCAGAGGTCCCACCATTTTGTGAGACACACTGTTGCCAACCGAGCTAGTAGTATGTTTATCATGGTTTGCCTTTATGTTTTTTCTTTCAAATGTTTTTACTTTACGCTTTCTTATATTTAAATGTCTTGACCGTAGTGTGTTTATTACAAATAAAGTTTTTATTTATTTATTAATATTTTACACATCCCTATTTTTTTGATTCCATCTTTATATCGTATCTTTTAGTTACGTTATTTTATTTAATCTAAGTACAACATTCCATTGTTCATCGACTTTTTTATTTTTATAATATGGCCTCTAATAGGTGCCGCTTTGAATTTATCACATAATACAACCGAAAAGTGCCTTCTACAGTTTCGCGTGTCGTGCGGTACGTGAGTACCCGGCGGTCCATTGGGGGAGGGGAAAAGAGGGCAACGCATCGGCATAGTAATTATGTGGATGTTCATGGGAGTCGGTAGTCATAAAAGAAGAATCAGAAGATTTTACTGTCCAGACGTTTGTTGTCCTGTAAATTTGACAATATTTTTCTTCTTCTCAGATTATGAGGCGATTGAAATTGGTTGCAGCAATCGATGTTGTTCTAAAGTCTCATAGACAACCTTCAAATATTTAAACACTGAAATTTAGGTCTTGGCACACAATAAATAATAGTAAAAAAAAACATTTTTCGAAATTTAAATATAAAAGTAACAATGCGATTCAAATAAATAATTGAGAATTCTGAATTTAATTACGACAGAACCGTTAGTAACGGTGATACAGATATGGAGTCGGGTCGCTCTCAGGTGGGTCAAGAGAACCCTCGAGAACGTTGCGGACGGGAATGGAAAAAAAACTTGTGTACGTTTGTAAATTGAAATGATTTAGGCATTTACGTGAATATATTTTGTGAAGTATTTCTTTTTTATTGCATGAACGAAATAGTATTTTGGTAGGTTTCAACCGACTCCTAAAAATCTGCACAGATAAGAGATTAATTGTATAAGATTATTTCTCCCTGCTATCCCTATATTTATCCACACCCAAGCTCACTGAACGTGACGGCAAACCCATCATTACATATAGTAAGGAAAATTCAGCACAA